>CM030832.1:23376381-23869807 GCA_018105865.1 Metaphire vulgaris | reverse complement strand
ATATAGGAACAACTGTGTTTGGATCAATAGAACCAGGGGCTCCTTAATATAACCCCACCCGCCAAAAGCTTAACTAAGAGCCGTCATAAGCCAGTATTGCCAGCGACAGTTTGGCGGCAATTTGTTACATGAAAATGCGGAAAACGATAACCATTTTATAACCAATGTATGGTGTGTGCACTGTGCCACGTGCAAATCAGCGTTTTGCAACCCAACCCAACCCACCACAACTGCCTAAATTTATGACCCAACCCAATCCAACCCAACCCAACCCAACCCAACCCATGGGTTAACCCAACCCATGTCCATCTCTGGTTTGGCATACATCCACAAACTGACCTCTTCAGTTCAGCAATGCGCTACGTACGAGTTGATGTTCGTCCTGTCATCTAATTGACTCACGTGACTCATCCGATCGTGACTCGATCGAGCTTTATCCGGATATGAGAAACGTTAGTTGTCTTAGAAAATTCCAACAAAAGTAGTTGACTATATATAGATTTATACATTTATTATTTATTTTATTTCTATTTTTTATTATTTATACATTTATATTTATACATTTATATTTATACATATATATATAGATTTATATATAGATTTTTATCTTAGACTATATATATAGATTATTTCCTGAAATAAACAGGATTTGTAAATTGGCAAATACTACTGCTGCTAATGCCACTACTACTACTACTACTACTACTACTACTACTACTACTACTACTACTACTACTACTACTACTACTACTACTACTACTACTACTACTACTACTACTACTACTACTACTACTACTACTACTACTACTACTACTACTACTACTACTACTACTACTACTACTACTACTACTACTGCACCTAGTACACCTACTACTACCAGGTGCGTAGCCAGGAATTTGATTTCGGGGTATAATGTGATTTGGGGTATAAATCTTTTTAAAAACTTTTAAAACCTTAAAAACACATTAAACACTTTAAGGTAGACTGATTTGGGGGGTATATATACCGAAATATCCCCTGCCGCTACGCCTTGACTACTATAAGGCCTAATCATAGCCCTCTTAAAGTAAGGACTGACGTCTGCCATGCTCGGATCCGCGAACTTGGGTCCATTGAGTTTTCAACACCATAGCGTCTATAAGATATAACTGGAGTTCGCACATTGATACAGCTATGAAATTGGTAGTCACACTCGGAAAGAACTCTCTACGCATTTTTCAAGTAACCGGAAGTTGACGTCATTACACTGCAAAATACATTGATTTTAAAATGATATACTACATAGATCATGTTAAAATCAATGCATTTCGCATATACAGTATTGCATGCTGCTGATCTAGGCCGAATATATAGTAATAATAGCATCGGAATCTAGTAGGCAAGAATTCGGCTTTAGGGGACTATATACATCGAGTAGGATCGCAATATTATTGCCAGGAATATAGTCCAACGGCGTATCCAGGTTTCTGAAATAGAGGAGATATGTAGAATTTCGGGGAAACAAGGCCTCTATTCTGGAATCTGGCTACGCCACTGCATTCTTGAGACAACTGAATTCAGAAGTTTGTGTGTATACGCGACAGTGCCTCCTAATTCTCGGATCCTGGCTACTCCCCATACACACAATCACACCCACGCACACACACATATATGTCTTTGGCGTAGCCGCAGAGGCCCGGTTCCCTATTCGGAGAGAGACCGGTCGCGAGATTCACCCAAAAACAATGAATAGCTAAGGGCTATTTAGGGGTAGTATTACATCGAGAAAATCACACCAAGCATCTGAGACGATGATGTTTTTGGCTCTTCGAAACATTTGGGCCGAAAAATGTGAGTGCCCATTTTGCAATCCTGGCTACGCCACTGCAGTCTTGTGGCACAACTGAATTCAGAAGTTTGTGTACATACGCGACGATGCCTCCTTATTTTCAGATCCTTGCTACTCCCTGAGTTCAATACTAGCTGCTAACTGGGAGAATAAAACGAGGATCAGTTCCAAACAACCATTCGACTATATCATTGGCGTAGCCAAAATGGGGTCGGTCCCCTATTCTGGCATTGGCAGGTACCCCAGCCGTTGGATTTGAGCAAGACGGCTGAGAAATTTAGGAAAGGGTAGGTAGTATGATCAGAGAGAATACACGAATTAGCAAATAACTTCTTGACGAGCCTTGTTTACCCGAAATTCTACATATTCCCCCTATTTCGGACGGATCAGGACAACTGGGTACCGCCGATTGGGCCCCGGATAACTAGGCCCGGCATTTTGGTAACGGGACATTTGGGTAACGGGATATCTGGGCCCTGGACATCTCGGCCCTGTATAATATGGAAAGAGAGAATGGTGCTTCTGGTTGTGCTATCAATATCAGAATAGGCAACGACTACTCTTGTATACCGGTTTTATGCTTAAGAATCATAAATGCCTGTGTGTTAAAAGAATTGTACTCAATTTGTAGCCGATGACAGGGAATGAAGAAGACTTCCCTCAGTTATTCACTGTTACAAGGATACAGCGAAGCCTCAGTTCTTCTTAAGTCCATATAAGCCCGTTCCCAAACCTACGGCCACAAACCCCGTTCCTAAACCTACACAACGCTGCACGTTGCATTTACGATCATAGAAATAGCATTTCCCGTTAAGAATTTGTACTCAATTTGTAGCCGATGGCAGGGCTTAAAGAAGACCGCCCGAAGTTATACGACGAACTCTCCGTTATTATTGAGTCCACTTCGATGGTGCAGGGCCGAAATGTCCAGTATCCAAATGTCCCGTTACCCAAATGCCGGGCCCAGTTGTCCGGGGCCCAATCGGCGGTACCCAATTGTCGCGTACCGATTTCGGAACCCTGGATACGCCATTGAACTATATTATTGGCAATAATATTGCGATCCTACACGATGCATATAGTCCCCTAAAGCCGAATTCTTGCCTGCTAGATTCCGATGCTAATTACTATATATTCGGGCTAGATCAGCAGCATGCAATATATGCGAAATACATTGGTTTTAACATGAAATATATATCATTCTAAAATCCGTGTATTTTGCAGTGTAATGAGATCCTCAACTTCCTGCTACTTTAGATGCGTAGAGAGTTCATTTCTGAGTGTGACTACCAAATTTCATAGCTGTAGTCTATCACTGTGCAAACTCCAGTTACAGCAGTTAATAGATGCTATGGTGTTACAGACAATGGCTCAAGTTCGCGGACCCGAGATTGTCTGACGTCAGTTCTTAATTTAAGAGGTCTATGGGCTTACCACCACCACCACCACCACACCACCACCACCACCACCACCACCACCACCACCACTACTACTACTACTACTACTACTACTACTACTACTACTACTACTACTTATAATAATAATGATGATGATAATAATAATAATAATAATAATAATAATAATAATAATAATAATAATAATAATAATAATAATAAGAAGAAGAAGAAGAAGAAGAAGAAGAAGAAGAAGATTTTCTTGCAGCTGCCTCGCTTCACTCTAATGGCATGAGAATCACATAGCGCTCTGGTCTGCTGATCTAAATAGATAAACATTATGAAAACTGCAGTTTCAAATGTCATCGAGCAACTTGGCTGACATAACATGTGATTGAGCAAATTACTAGCTATCCAGCCGCTTGCCAGAAGCCCGGGTATAGCAAATAATAAAGACCCCCATATAATAATGACTCCCCAGTCATTATTATATATATCCTATTATATAATTCTCGATGTCTGTCGCGTCTGTCCGACGGTAACACGGCGGGTATTGCAAGACGCTGTTGTCATTGACAACCAAATATTGTTTAATCAAAAATGTATTAAAATCAACGGAGCGTTTAACGAAGCGTCTTAATTGCAGCTTAAACCCCCGTCCCCCTTCCCTCACTCCATCTCTCTCCAAATCGCCCAGGCCCCAACCAATTCCCGCCCCGGCCCCAAACCCCCTTACCCCTTCCCCTCTTCATCCCTCTCCCAATCCCCCTTCCCTCTCCCCATCCCTCTCCCAATCGCCCCGGTCCCAACACATCCCTATCCAGGCCCCAACCCATACCCGTCCCACCCTACCCCACAGGCCCCAAACCCCGTTCCTTTTCCCTCTCTCAACCCCCTTCCCTCTCCCCAAACCTCTCCCAATCGCCCCAGGCCCCAACCCATACCCGCTCCGCCTACCCCACAGGCCCCAAACCCCTGTTTCCATTCTTTCTCACCATCCCTCTCCCAACCCCCATTCCCTCTCACCATCCCTTTCCCAATCGGCCCGGCCCCAAACCATCACCGCTCCGCCCTACCCCCGCCGGCCCCAACCCCCGTTCCCAAACCTACGGCCACAAACCCCGTTCCTAAACCTACACAACGCTGCTCCGAAAACCCGTACAACCCACTTTCCTCCTCCCAAATCTCCCAAACCTCTCCCAATGCCCTGCCCCCAGTTATTATATACACCGTGATCACGAAAATCGGGACCCCCTAGATTAATGCGTATAACTTAACAACCTTTCGACCAATCATGCTGAAATTTTAATTATAGTAGGCCTAGGAGGCAGTCTCGATCCTCAAAAAATATTTCGCCTCTACGTTGCAGCTGGTACAAGAAAGAAGGACATCACTGGCGCTTGTCTTCTGCGTACTCGTCCGACTTTCACCAAGTCCTTAATGGTATCAGTTGGTGCTTCAGCACTCGGTCGTACAGCTATTCACTTCTTCGAGCCGGGGGTGAAAGTTAACGGAGAGTATTACAGAGACGTTCTACTGATGCAGGGACTGCTGCCGGACACCCGAACTTTCTCAGATTATTACACATTCCAACAGGACGGCGCACCGGCACACAGTGGCGTAGCGTGACTTTTGGGGGTCCGGGGGGCATCTTTGTCATGGGGGCCCCAAAGTTCAAAGTTTCAAAGTTTCGGGCTGACGAGCAAAAAAAAAAAGGTCATCGCCTCCTTTTTTACCCTGACGAGCAAAAAAAAAAACGTCATCGCCTCCTCTTTTACCCTGACGAGCAAAAAAAAGGTCGTCATTGTTAAGAAGTTAGGGTTAGCCCTAACCTAACCCTAGCTTAGACCCCTCTTTGGGGGCCCCCCCCCCGCCCGGAGCCCGGGGGGCAGTCAACAAAGTGCCCCCCCCCACGTTACGCCACTGTCGGCACACAGAGCTCGAGAGACAGATGAACTGTTAGGTAACGAAACGCCGGACTTCATTCCGCCTACTCTCTGGCCACCCAACAGCCCGGATTTGCATCCGGTGATTAAAAAGTTTGGAGTGTTATGCAGGAACGCGTTCACCGAACGAAAGTCCGTGATATTGAGGACCTGTGACAACGCATCATGCAAGTGTGCACGGGACGAGATTGATCAAGCCATCATAGATGCGTCATTCAAGCAATTGCGTAGGCGTCTTCGTGCGTGTATTGCAGCAAATGGCGGACCGTTTGAACACAAACTATGAGTGGAATATCATTAGAACTATCTAAAGTACACGTACTACAACTTTGTTGAATATTAGTTGACTTTTCGTTGAGTTATATTCATTAATCTAGGGGGTCCCGATTTTCGTGATCACCGTGTATATTTACTCCTTCCTAACCTCAAACCCTATTTTTTAAAAACTTAACGCCTCAATTGGAGATTAAATTTTCAGACGCGTCACCGTACTGGGGATTTAATTTTTGGAAAAGCGTTCTTCATAAATGATTGCTGTAACGTTTTAAATTTGCTATATCTCAGGCTATGTAGGAGCTAAAAAGATGAAGTTTGCACCGTTGTTTAGATCGTTTATTCCTCTTTCTAACGTCCGTGCAAAACAAAAAAAGTTGGGGTAGAGTCCACTTTACGGCCTAAAATATCGCCCTCTGCCCCAAAATATTTTTATAGTCCCCTAGCAAAATATTTTCAGCGGTAACCCCACTTTGGTCAGCGGCAAAGTTGTAAAGGGATGTCAAGGGAACAAAATAAACCAAAAAGTTTGAAAATCGGTTGACATTTGGTAAAGATATATCAATTCCAACCCGATGACCCCAATGTTTGAACATAATTATTATCGGTGAATTTCGCGAAAGTTTTGTATTCTGAGAATTCTGATCAAAATTACATGATCCAGCGAAGGCATTATGTCCATTCCCATTGATGCTATTGCTGGATCATGACTGAATTCCTAAATCGATTTCTGTTCCATTAAATATTTTAATTTTAGTTTCCTACTTTTTTGAATTTGCTATATCTCAGGCTATATAAGAGCTAAGAAGATGAGGTTTGCACCATTATTTAGCCTTTTTATTCCTCTTTCTAACCGTCCGTGCAAAACAAAAAAGTCTAGCGTTCACGAGCTTTCCGGCAATCAAGTGAGAATGAGGAGCAGGCTGTTGCTCGGCGTGAAAAAGCAGCACAGCAAACAAGAGGATCAAGCACTGCATGTCGTTCGACACTGCCAAATCACAAATCTTACGTTACTATCAAGTTTCAGAAAATTCACGCGAATGGGTGTTAACTCGGTTGAAGGAAAAGGCGGCGAGTTAGGGAAATTAATTGCGCAAAATCCTATTGCATTTGCACAAAATTGGGTGGTAAAACAGCCAATCTGCCCCGTCATTTTTGACGGGTAAACACCTAGTATATATATAATAACTCTCTCTATATAATAATTACTCCCCAGAAGAAATAGGCGCATCTCAACTATATATAATATTCCGAAGTGTTTACTATTTAGCAAATGAGACTAATGATTGTTTTTCTATTTTGAATATTGCATTTTTTTCTTTAAACAAAATGCAACCTAGAATTGACTGTGAAAAACGAAGCAAGCACATCTATCTCATTAACAGTAATTATATTTGAGATAATTTGACGAAGTAGCTGATTCTGGAAAAATTTGTGAGATCAATCTATCAGTAATCTAATATCATTTATTCAATGTTTAATTGCATATTATGATTTTCCGCACCGCGTGTTAATATAGGGCTATAGATAACACTATGCTATCCATAAAAAGGCTATGGATAAGGGTTCATCCATATAGTTCATACGCAAAAAAGGCATATTTTCACCGCCCCCTCCCCCGTTGCACACAGCGTACATAGGAAAAATCTACAAAATCCAACCCCTCAGTGTGTACCTACTATATGGATGGACCCCTAGCAGTGTTAAACATGGGGTATCCAATCCATTTGGTGACCCTTCTATCCAATGATCTATACAAGAATCAATGGTGCCGAGTAAAAGCAGCCAACATATTATCTCAAAGCTTCAGAATCAAGAAAGGAGTGACAAACAACTTATTCAACAGCATCTTGTCAGAAATTGTGACGCGAGAGACTTTAGAACTTTAGAGGGATTCAGTAGCGGCATACAAATAAGAGGAAAAAGAATCACCAGATATGTCATTTCACTGTTTTTCAGGGGAAGGGGGCAAGACACTTTCGATCCGACAAGTTTGCGAAAAAGTTAAAGTTGATGACCTTTCTTTAGCTTGTCGGGCCATTTGTGCGAATCAAGCGCCCTCCTTCCCTCCTTTAGAGGGTTGATGACCTTTTTTGCTTCATACCTTACCTATTATTTAGCCAATTTACATTTAAAGACAAAATAAAAAACACAGTCATTGGCAAAAAAAATTTCCATAAAAATCAGGGGGGACAACGCCCCTGCCCCCCCAACTGACGTCCCTGAGAATCACAAATCTGAGATGTGTTGACGACATTGTGCTGTTTGCTTGGACTAAAGCAGACCTGTAACTGCTGCTGGGCAGGCACGACTGAAAGAATACAAGATTCATTCATCAAAACTCACACCATGTCAACATATGAAACAAAATGCAACATTTTACTGCAAGGAAATTCGTTAAGACAAGTCGATGCCTTCACGTACCTGGATGCCGTTATTACAAGCCATGTCAGGTGCGAAAAGGAAGTAAAATCACGTTTGCCAAAACCCCTGCAGCAAATGCCTCCTTGAGGGCCATCCATAAATTACGTCACGTACTTGGAGGAAAGTCACACATTTGTGACGATGTGTGACGAGGGTTTTCCAGAAATGTGACGTCACATAACACTAAATATTTTTATTAAAACCGCAATGCTATGTTACTGCAAAATTTAACGTATTTTACACTTATAATTCATTTTTTAAAAAGATTTTCAAAAAGTTTCTGAATATTGTTTCAACTATAATAATTATAATGAATATTTTCAAACGATACGTTAAGTTTGACATTCTAAATACGACAAGAGGGGTGTTTAACGCGTTGTGACGTCATATTTGAGGGCGTCTGACTTTTGAGACGACGTGTGACGAAGGGGGTGGTTAAAAACTGCCAAAATCGGGTGACGTCATTTATGGATGACCCCTGACCAAAATATGGAAAAATCACGGAATATCACTTACAGCGAGGATTCGACTGTGGAAAACCTTGGTATAACCAATAGCAACATATGGCTGCGAGTGCTGGACATTGGCACAAAAGACGAAACTCGCACTAGAGGCTTTCGAGATGAAACGATCAAGAACAATACTTAGAGTGTCTTTGATAGTGAAGAGGACCAACGAATGGGCAACGAAAAGAGCCGAATATCAGACATTCCTATTGAATAACGTCAAAAGAAGATAACTGACATTTTGGGTATATGGTAAGGAATTAAGAGAAAGAGATCGTTCAAGGTACAATTCCAGGAAGAAGAGCTCAAGGAAGGCCGAGGCCTGGCTCGACAACATCCGAACCTGGACTGGCCATGAGGGCAACTAACAATAGGCATCAATAGAAACGGATAGTCCATAGTGCAACCAACTCTCGGAGTGAGGAAGGTTAAAGAAGAAGAAGAAGAAGAATTATAGGGCCCAAGACATCAAAACAATCTTTGAGTATTCTAGTTGGTATGATATCTAGGGTATACTGACTGGATGGTTACAACCTTTTTAGTTTTAAAAACGGAATAAAATTATACCAAATATTAAAAAGAACAACGTTAAATTGAGTTAGAATTAAATTGATTTAAAGAAAGAAAAGAAAGCCTACAGCAACTAGGCCTAATGAATCAATATTTTTAGCAGTAATAGGCGAGCAGTAATAGCAATTCTAAAATAACTAGTCCAGTTATAACAACATATAGCAAATATAGAATACAGAAAAATATACTGACATAAAACGTAGCGAAATAAGTTTTAAAATTACGGAAAGACCAAACCTTCTTCGCACACAGTTTATAAATATCGCAAATAAAATAACTGAAACCAATTGAATTTTTTAAAATGTACGCTTTGCGTCACTGCCTCAGCTGGCTTCTGTAAAAGTAGGGGAGTTATTAATATATAGAGAGAGTTATTATTATCTATATAATAATGAGGTGGATTTATTATTATATGGGAGTCATTATAATATGCTACACCGGAAGCAACATATAGAGAATCAGAGGATGTCTGGGCTGTGATACGTAATTTCGAAGCTTGAATTGTGCCAATCGAACGGTCAATTCTCTCCTATCTGTTGACACGAACTGTAGAATTTATTGAGCGATGCAAGTTAAGTTGAAGTTTCCGCGAAATCTGTGCGAAGGAAAAGGTGTTGTTTAGATTTATAACAATGACACTGATCCGAGCTTCGACTGTGTGGCGTGCGATAATTTCGACGACTGTCTTCGTTACTGCGTTCCAATTGTGTGTCAAAGGCATATCTCCCGAAATTAAAGATTTCATTCACGAAGGAACGATGGACGATGCTACTGTTGGCGTCGACGACGATATGACCACCGATAACGGTAAATGATTACGAACGTTTACAATACGTAATCCACGTAAATTGTTCTCTTTGATGCACTAGTAGACGTCTTGGTAATATTGGGTAAAGAAATATAATAGGGTTTTAGATGGAAGTTAATTATTATGGATTGATGCAATTACTTTAAATTTATTGGACGCGATATGCAAGTAACTGGGAACAAAATGCAATGTGGCATAAGCAGAAAAATATTGACCTTGTAGGATAAGATACGCAGTCGTTACGCTGATAAGAACAACAACCAAAGCAAGAAAATGGCGTTTATAATAAAAATTATTATTATTATTATTATTATTATTATTATTATTATTATTATTATTATTATTATTATTATTATTATTATTATTATTATTATTAAACTGACAATTTCTTGTGCGACATATTACCAACATGTCAGGAGCAAGGGCACATTACAGAGTCCAATAAAAAAATAAAATAACAGTCATCAGCAAAAAATATAAATGGAAAACAATCTAGGGCAGAAGAGAATAAGATTTTCTAAACAAATGTCTTAAGATTTTTCTTAAAGGATGTCAGAGAAGAGGATGATTTCACAATAATTATCGGTAGATCGCTCCATGTCTTTGGCCCTGACACTGCAAATGACCTGGAACCGAGTGATGTTTTACAGTGAGGTATCTTCATAAGACTTTGAGCATCGGACCGCAGGGACAGTTGCAAATTTCGTGATGTTTGCAGCAGTCATTTGTGATTCATGCTACTATGTACATCTTCTTATACAAAGCCTATAATGGATCAGTGGCGTAGAGAAAATTTCAGAATAGAGCTACTTCGACTTTTTTCGGCCAGAAGTCTTGACGAGTGAAAAAGATCGTCGTCTCAAACGCCTTAAAGTCTGCTGTCTTGTGCGTTTTTCGCGATTTAAAACTTGGGCGAATCCATTACAATGATTACATATTGTTTCAGGTTACTAGGTTACAGAGTAGCGCGTAACTTTTTATAGTAAAAACTTCATTGCAAAGCGTAATATTGGAAATAACGTGCTACTAAGAGACCCTAACTCCTAAGTTCCCGCTTGACAGTAGCATGTAAGCAAAAAATAAGCCTCTAATCATAGAAGCAGAAATGTAACATAAAGAAATAATGATATCAACATAGCATGATTCATGTGTTTAAGTATTCAAGCAGAGTGTCAGATGATCACTGGTTCAAATTATCAGATTGTATTCAATATATATATATATATATATATATATATATATATATATATGTCTAGCCCAAGACCGATGTTCATTGGCGTCCCGCAGGGTTCCATTCTCGGGCCACTGTTTTTTATCCTTTTATTAGTAAGCTTCGGGAAGTCATTTGCAAATATCATCTTCGTTTCCACTTCTATGCTGATGATACTCAGCTTTATCGCAGTTGTCGTCCTGCCGATTTGCCGGAGGTTCTACAGATACTTGCGAGCTGTATTCAGGAAATTGATTCCTGGCTTAGAAGCAGCCGGCTAAAGCTTAATCCGGAAAAACAGAATTTATCATTCTTGGTAATCGTAAACAAACGGCCAAGGCAGATTCAGTAGCACTTAAACTTTGGAATAATGTTATCAAAAGATCCGAGCAAGTTAAAGATCTTGGAGTTATTCTCGATGAAAATCTTACGATGGCTAACCACATTAGTAAAATAGTGTCAGGATGTTTCTACCAGCTTCGACAATTATGGGTAGTAATTGACTCTCTGTCGCAGGAATCAGTGCAAGTCCTGTTCCATGCATCTCGATTACTGTAATAGCCTACTTGCATGTACGGCCAGAAACCAAATATATAGACTTCAACTTGTTCAGAATGCCGCGGCACGACTCATTACGCGGACATCAAGGCGGCAACACATCACCCCTATTCTGCAACAACTCCACTGGTTGCCGGTACATAAGCGAATATCGTACAAGCTGCTTCTGCTAGTCGACAGATGTCTCAGAAAAGAAGCTCTACAGTATCTTATTCGAGACTGTAAACTGTTGTCTGATACAGCTCTCACTCGAACGATGGTCACACGTTCCAATTCCACCAGGACATTATCCGTGCCACGCACTCGTACCAGAATGGGAGAGCGTGCATTCAGGGTGATTGGTCCATCACTCTGGAATCAACTTCCGCCTCCTCTCAGAGATGGAATTTTAAACCGTGACATTTTTCTCGCTCGACTTAAAACATATATGTTTGACCTGGCAACCGAGGCGCATTTGTAATAATTGCGCCTAGTAAATGAACTTTATGTATGTATGTATGTATGTATACATATATAGGTGACAGCGGGGCAAAATAGATCACTTAAGAAGTCTTAAGCGATTTTTAAAATTTGGGCGCTGCTAAATGAAAGCTTTCGAATTTATAATTCTATTACAACAGATAAAGAAAACATTCATTTACAATATATTCAATTAAACGGTTGCATGCTACATAGTCTCCGAGGAATAACAACCGCAATAACATGTCAAAATTATCCATTTTGTCCCTGAGGGTGGGGCAAAATGGATTACGCGGCTTGAAATGCTCCAAATGCTGATTTCAGTCAGACAGTGGCTTGTCAAGCTCATAGTTTGCAAATATACACTGGGCTGTGACTTCAATATTATTTGTATGCAGTGGCGGCTCCAGGAATTCTTAGTGGGGATGAAAAAATTATAGGAGGTTGGTGGGGGGATGTAAAGTTAAAAACAAAAAAGGAAATGAAAGAAAAAAGGCATTTTTTCTTAGTGTTTTACCCACTAAATGTTAATAAACGTTACCGGAAAAGCATCCACGTTATTAAGCTCACCGAATGTAAACATTTTTAAAAAGCTTACGAAAAATATGTTGACAAGCAAAAAAACTCCAGTTGGAATGCTTCCCCAGTCATCAACATGGTTAATGTTAATTTTAATTTTGGTTAATCTTGGTTAATCTTAATTTATGTTTGCTATCATTATAACATTTCATATGAACTGGTTACTTTCATGCGGGATCCATGATCCCTTCAGTAACCATTTCTTAATTCTTTCTCAACCTTCTGATTAGTTTAAGTCCATAGGCTTATGTACATGCTATTTTTTTCATATTTTATGTAAGTTGTGAAGAAATTATGGAGAAAGAAATAAAGATGTCATGTCATGTCAAGTAAAACAAATACAAAAAAGACATGGATTAGCCTATTCACTGAAGCGGCACTGTGCTTCAAGAAGTGATGGAACCACTCGACAAATATTTCCATTTGCATCCACCCTCTTGGGTAGCAAGAATAACTGCTGTCAAGTGGCATTCAATTCATAAGCTCCAATTTTATTCTCATTCTTGGGAAAATGAAAAGAGGTGGAATTAAATTTAATTTCCGCTGGCATTCATGCAGATGACAGCAGTGCACAATTTTCCTATTTCTGATGACGTAATGCATTCAACTGTCTTCCTAGCTTTAAGGTTAAGAATTCCCATCTTTCCACTTTCGATATCCAACAATGCAGTCTACGTTAATTTTGGTTCCTACTTTAGTCTGCTGGTTTTGCGTACGTATTTCCTAAACATAAACGGTTTATGGCTTAAAAAATAAAATTTAAAAATAGCGGGCAGAGAAGGGTGGTGGTAGTGGCGATGATGATGATGGTGATGATGACAACGACGACGATGACGATGAAGACGAAGAAGAAGAAGAAGATGATGCTGATGATGACGATAACGATGAAGATGACAATAACGTTGATGATGATGATGAATGATGATGATGATGATAACGACGATGGAGATGACGATGATAACGATGATGATGATGACGACGAGGATGATATTAATCCTCAATAACTAGACAGATGAAACTATTATTTTTTCAGTGTATTGATATTTCCATTTACATATTTTAATTTTAATTTTTGTTTTTTCAATCTGTTACTCTCAAGGCGCATGCAGCATAGCATAAACCTATAGGTCTACAACGCGTGACGAACAGTCAGACGTTGTTTTGCAATAGCTATCATTATAATTGCGCTGGTGGACGACCAGAGTGTAACAAACAGCCATACTGTAGGTATGTGACTTCATGATCATGTTCACCCGGCTGTACGACGTGTACGTGCCTTGAAAAGAATCCACCGCATTTAAAAGCTTACGCAACAATTTTAGAACAAGAATTCTTTAGCATGGAAAATGTGGGCATCAATTTTGCGACATAAAATAGTGGCACGTCTGAATTATTTGCTCCTTTGGGCGAAAATTCATTGAAACAAGACTACACAAATTGAATTGCGTCGTATTGACAGGCAATAATTATAATAATAAACCCCCATTCATAATTCATATAATAATAATAATAAAAATAATAATAATGAATAATAATAATATAATGACGATCATAATGATGATGATCATGATAATAATAATACTGCGATTTTAAGTGATTTAGGAGGCTAAGTAAGCAAGGACTTTACAGTGTGCTAACTAGAATGGCGCTTAAACCTCAATTTTACTCACAACCAATAACCCGTCATAGTATGGCTTTAATTGTGTGATAGACTTGAATAAAATTTTTTAAGAGTGGTTCAGCAGTGTGGGAAATGCTTTGAAAATTTGACTATATAAAAACGACAACGAGACCATTTTAGGAGCGTCATTAGAAGATCAAGACTTCTCTAGCCTGGAAGATGTGGACATTCATTTCGTGACAGGAAATGGTGGCACCTCTGAGATTGTTTCTCTGGACGAAATGTCATCCTACGAAACGACACGAATTGACTTCCATCGTGCTGACACGCAATCCAACGAAAATCTCCATCTTACAACTGTAGCAACTATTACGTCTACCAACTCGCCTTCAACATTGGGTTAATATTAACGATACTCTCTTTTTAAAATAAAAATATCATGGTTTAGAGTACAGTAAAACAATATGATATGTACTGTGTTGGAACCATTATATCCCCCACCGATAATTCATGTACATTATAGTCTTCTTGTATACAGTCTGATTCTTTGGCGACTTGTCTCTATTCATGCTTTCTATTTCTTGGTCTCATTTCTTTCACTCTACAAATAACAACAAAACTTTGGAACCCCTAAGGTCGACTCAGGCTCCATTCGTCAGTTGGCGGTGGCAACTGAGTAGCGGATTAATCCACTGAGCAAAAAGGCGCATTGCATGACAAAACTGGGTCGTAGCACTAGTTTTCAACAGAAGTCTGCCTGAGGAATTTAAAACGGAGATCAGCGCCGACCTAAAAGCCTTGTGATTACGACAAGGACTTTACAGTGTGCTAACTATAGAATGGCGCTTAAACCCCAATTTCACTCACAACCAATAACCCGCCATAGCATGGCTTTAATTGTGTGATAGACTTGAGTCAAATTTTTTAAGAGTGGTTCAGCAGTGTGGGAAATGCTTTGAAAATTTGACTATATAAAAACGACAACGAGACCATTTTAGGAGCGTCATTAGAAGATCAAGACTTCTCTAGCCTAGAAGATGTGGACATTCATTTCGTGACACGAAATGGTGGCACCTCTGAGATTGTTTCTCTGGACGAAATGTCATCCTACGAAACGACACGAATTGACTTCCATCGTGCTGACACGCAATCCAACGAAAATCTCCATCTTACAACTGTAGCAACTATTACGTCACCCAACTCGCCTGAAACATTAGGTTAGCGTTAACGAAAGTAGCATTTTGATTATAATGTCATGGCTTAGAGTGGTTCTATATGATAGGCACTCTGTCGGAACAATTGTATCGTCCTCGATCATTCATGCACCTTATTATCTTCCTGTTTACGATCTCATTTTTTGAGGACTTGCTTCTATTCATGCATTCCAGCGAAAATCGTCATATTACAACTGTAGCAACGATCACGTTATTCAACTCGCCTGCATCTTTGTTTTTATATTAACGATACTTGTATTTTATTTGTATATCCAGAAAGATATGGACACATCCATAGAAATTTTCATCGACAAATTTGCTTCCAGCAATATAAAACTCGATTTTGCACTAGGACTTTGTACAACTAGGCTATATTGGTTTTCATACAGTGCCTATTCTGAACATTATATTTTATTAATCAAATCTACATATTTCTTCTAAACCGTTAAAATTCCTTTGACAATTAGCGGGGTCTTCCCAGAAATTTGTTGCATCTCCCACCAAGAGTTCTTTGTAACCGCCACTCGTTGTTGCCTCTGCATATTGCCTAGTTATAATTTTTTGTAAGTAAGTAAGTAAAATCTCGTGGATTTCTATAGCGCCTTGGAAATCAGCACAACAGTAGCTGCTTATTCTTATGTATGATGACATTATGACATCATTATGATGAGGCTATAAGTACCTTTGGTGCTACATCACAGACGACGGTCGAAAAGAGAAGGAGATTGAGATTAGGTAATGGCTGAGGAAACCTTTTGGAAGATGAAAGAGCTCATGAGAAGAGATCCCAACATCGAGTGCAAGAAGTGTGCTCATTCAATGCTATATCTTCCTAGTTCTGACTTACGGGTGCGAAACATGGACAATAAACAGGATGACTATGAAAAAGAATACGGCCTTTGAATTATGGAGCTACAGAAGGATTTCGAGAATCAGCTGAATGGACAAGGTAACAGACACACGGGAAATAAGAAGAAAAATGACCTACGCTGGTCACATCAAGAGAGGTTCGGCTGGAGACCTACCACTGATAACAATCGACGGTAGAATAGAAGGAATAAGGGGAAGGGGACGACCGAGAGGATGCTGGATGGACGAACATCTTTGTCTGGACAGGCACAAAGAACTATGGAACGCCAAAAGGTGCAGCAGAAGATCGAGAGGAATGGAGGAAAATGACTGTCAATCCTCTGATGGAGGACGACACAAAAAAAGTTATGATGAGCCCTAAATCTTTCTCCTCGGTTGTAACTTTTTGTCTCTTTCCGCCTACCTCGAACCCATAATCAAATTCCTTACTTCCAAAATGCATCACAGAACAGGTAACGACTGCACATTATATTTAAAAGCATTTGCCAATCCTCAGACCAATGATATAGTCTATTTGGGGTCCTCTTGTAAGATCTCTGCCTCTGTTTCGCTGCCACTCTCCCAGTTCAGTCTTGTGTGGAGAGTGCGGCAGTAAAACAGAGGCAAAGTTGAACAGTCTTCGAGTAGGCTTTCAATACTATGCCAACAGTGACATATGGATTAGTTTCCGTGTTTGTATACGCACTAAAATAGTAGAATTTATTTCGATTCTATGTTTGAAATGTGCGCAAGTGCCTCCATTTAATTTTGACATTCTTTGATTTTTGCAGAAAGTGATTGCTGCGAGTGTACAATGACTTCCATACAAGAAAACAATTTGATCGCCATTGTTGCGGCTGAATTTGCGATCTTCGACGAACTTTAAAAAATTACAGGTGAAATGCTGGAAATCAGTAGATCTTCTGGAAATTCAGAAACGCTAGTAACGATGCCAGTGGATCCAGTATAAAAATTTCACTCAGGGATTCTTGAAGTTAATGTTAACTGCGCAATGCTTTAAATTTAAGCAGAAAATATACATAAGATTGGAAACTCTCGGTTCCCGAACATAAAGTGTAAACACTAACATGATACAGTTAATTGCATCCGAATAACAAAATACGAGTACACGTGTTCACTTGTTTTGTCATTATTGGTCAATGTAAATTTGGGAAAAAAATATAACACTCTTTTTCGATAGACACTAATTTGTGCTCTTTATTAGGACCCGTCACACAACACAACAATATAGATGATGCAGAATATGCTGATGATACATGTCTAATAGCAGAGTACCTCTCAAGTATTGTAGAATTAACAGTGGCCTTAGTAACAGAGAGTGGAAAATTTGGGTTAAAATAAACACTAATAAAACGAAATCATGTCAGTTATAAAGAAAGTGGTAGATTGGCCAATAGTTATGCACAATGGAAAAGAAATTGAGATGGTGAAGAAATTCGTTTACTTGGGAAGTGAATTTGGAAGCAGAGGGAGGTTCGGACTCGGAGATCAAAAGAAGAATAGCAATGACACTACCTGCATGGCTCCTCAAAGAGTCTATCGAGACGCTCGCGCATTTCCTCACAACATTCTTGTCGAAGTCTCTCAGCAGTGGAGAATTTCCGCTGCCATGGAAGAGTGCTGTCGTCCATCCGCACCTCAAGAGGCAGGACGTAGACCAAGCTGAAGTTAGCAACTACCACCCAGTTGCAAACCTTCCCTTCCTCTCCAAGTTACAAAATTCCTTAGTTAGAGTCATATCCAAAACTCCAAAATTCGAACATATAACTCCAGCTAGACAGTCCCTACATTGGCTTCCTATCAAATACCGAATTAATTATAAAATCTGTCTTTTAGTATTCAAAACCATGCTATATAATGAATCCAATTACCTCAAGATGCGACTTATCCCTCGACCTACTAATCGTTCCACTAGATATTCGGCAGGACCTTCATTTGTTGTTCCCTACTCACGCACAGTCATTGGCACTAGTTGTTTCTCAGTGTGCGCCCCTAAGCTCTGGAATTCACTACCAACATCACTTCGCATAACTAATAACTTATCATCTTTCATATCTGGCCTTAAAACATATCTGTTTGACTTGGCTTACCCCCCCCCTAGATTACTCTCCCGCCGTTTTGGACTGATCTTCTGGCTTGACCTGGCTCTAATGCTATTTGAATTTGGTGCGCCATCGGCTGATGCCCTGGGCATTATGATAGTGGCGCTATAGAAGTTGATTGATTGATTACTGGAGAGAGTGGTGAATGGCCAGTTGGTCGCGTACCATGGCAGCTAACGGCCTGATGCCCGAAGACCAGTCGGCCTACCGGAAGGGTCATTCCACGGAGACGGCTGTCCTACACATCTTCAATGACATCGTTGACGCGATCTCTGATGGCAAGATATCTCTACTTTGCCTTCTCGATCTTTCGGCGGCGTTCGACACTGTCGACCATGACATTCTAGTTCACAAATTTGCAATGAAACTCAAGACGCATCTTTTCAGAGGCAGATCTAGGGGGTGCAGAGGGTACAGATGTCCCCGGGCGCCGAGATAGGGGGCGCCAAAATGGGTTTAAGGTAGGATGTTCCGCTACGGATGATTACCTCTTTGCTTGTCAAGGTATTCGCGAAGTTGAATGAAAAATTAGGGGGCGCCAAAATGGGCAGATCGGCGCCATTTTTCTCTTCTTATGATTTTCGTCAAGTTGAGGGGCGCCATCAGTATGCTTTGCCTCAACATTTCAATGATCGCCACCTAGCGCCGGACACCTAGCTTCGCCACTGCATCTTTTTAGCATTTCGATATCAGAGGCTTCTCGTCCACCAACGCATCGCGACGTAAACTAAACGGTCTTGACTATGGCCTTCGCCAGGCACATAGCGCTATACAAATTGACATTTATAATATAATAATATAATATAATAATAATAATAATATAATAATAATAATAATAATAATAATATAATAATAATATATAATAATAATAATAATAATAATAATAATAATAATAATAATAATAATAATAATAATAATAATAATAATAATAATAATAATAATATAATAATAATAATAATAATAATAATGACAGGATCTACATTCAACAGGCTACATACCAAAATTAATATAATAAAAGACATGACGTTGGGATGAAAACAAGACTAAAAATTCTCAACTCCTGTGTAATACCAATATTAATATATGGATGTGAATCTTGGATCATAAAATATATGGCAGACAGCCGAAGTTGAAGCAAGTTTGATCTTTTTCAGCATTCTCCACAATTCTCCACATAGACCTAGGTTTGTATGGTAACCATTGTTTAGATGTCTAAAGATTAAAGTATGGGGCACTTGGGGGTCAGGCATTCAATAAGGGGCACGGCCCCCCGGACTCCATGTGGAGCCGCCACTGACAGAATGACCACAGATTCTCCTGGTCAGGGCTGAATTTTCTTTGCTCTATTAAGCATAGATATTCCCTGTATTTGCCAGCATTTATACTACTGAACCTGTTTCAGACTACCATTGCTCAAAATCCATGTATCATGCCCGCCTTTGTTGCAAGAATATGTTCATATATGTGATAATAACTTTTAGTACCGTGTTCTTTTGGCCAGATAAGCTGCAATATATATATATAAATTAATGATCCACCTTGCTCTATATACCGGTATGTTCGTGTGTGTGTGTGTGTGTGTGTGTGTGTGTGTGTGTGTGTGTGTGTGTGTGCATAGCGTTATTTACTTATGAGCTTCATTTTCACTCTGAGAATAATAAAGTCAGATATATGAAAAGGCCACGCTGACCTGTGGCCATTAACTCTTGGAGACTCGGGTCCAGTGACTTGTAAAATGTATGGATTTACTACTTGTATGGAAATGAGATTGTGAACTGTGGACCGTGCAACTTGGCAGCCTGGAGCCGCCACTGTGAGTCAGCAACAGTTTCGGACTGGGGCTAAAAATATTGGCTCCCAGGAGACAAAAAAGACTCCACTCGGGGCTACCGACATCGGATATCGCTGACATATTCAATGATTTGGCGTTACATTCGTACACAGTCTTGGGCCCATACCATAATGCTTACTGTCCAAGGGACCCTCTTGCTATCCGACAGGCTGACAAGCTAGCCAGTCCACCGTTGGTCGACGGCAGTGTTTATACTAGGCCTTCTCTGCGAGAGGGGAAAATTTCCTCCCCCAAGTTATAAAATTCCACCCTCCCCCCAAAAAAAATTCTATTTGTTGCATTGGGGGATGGAAATTCCCCCTCCCCAAAAGTGTGACGAGTGGGAGGGGTTTTGAGAGGGGATAAATATAAGGATTATCATTTTTTGCTCGTCAGAGCATTTGAGAAGGATATAAAATATAAATAAGATGACTTTTTTGCTTGTCACCACATCCGGGCGGGGAAGAAAATAAATATAAGGGTGACTTTGTTTGTTAGTTTGTTTGTTAAAGCTTTGTGGAGACAAACCTTCTCCTCCACACATTTGAAGCTCCCCCCAATGTCAAGATGGCTAGAATAAACACTGCTCGACGGTATTAAACGCTTCAGCCAGTATTGGCAATATCAACCATCTATTGGACCACTATGCACTACTCTACATTCATGGGTGGACCCGTTCCAATCAAAATGTTTGCAACATGTTTAATCCGACCATGTTTGGCAAACATCCACACACTGACCTCTTCAGTTCAGCAATGCACTACGTACGAGTTGATGTCCGTCCTGTCATCTAATTGACTCACGTGACTCATCCGATCGTGACTCGATCAAGCTGTTTCCGGAGATGAGAAACGCTCGTTGTCTTTGAAAATTCTAACGAAAGTAGTTGACTAAATATGGATTATTTTCTGAAATAAACAGAATTTGAAGTAGTAGTAGTAGTAGTAGTAGTAGTAGTAGTAGTAGTAGTAGTAGTAGTAGTAGTAGTAGTAGTAGTAGTAGCAGTAGATAGTAGTTGATCCCCTTTCGTCTCCCTCCGAAAAAGTGTCGTGACAAGCAAAAAAAGATGACCTGATATCCCCCCCCCAAATACCTTGACAAGCAAAAAAGGTAATCCGAAATGAGTGAATATCGATTTGGCGTAATTCTGGCATCAACATCATGGGGAGGATGGAATTTTTTGCCATATAGCGCAAAGTACTACTACTACTACTACTACTACTACTACTACTACTACTAATAATAATAATAATAATAATAATAATAATAATAATAATAATAATAATAATCTTCCTGCAGCTGCCTCGCTTCACTCTAATGACCTGAGAACCCCCACAGCACTCTGGTCTGCTGGTCTATAGATAAACATTTTGGAAACTGCCGTTTCAAATGTCATCGAGCAACTTAACTGACATACTGTAACACGTGATTGAGAAAATTACTAGCTATCTAGCCGTCTGTCAGAATCCCGGAAGCAACATAGGCCCCTATAGTGAATCAGAGGATGTCTGGCTGTGATGCGTAATTAGGGAATCTTTAATTGTATCAAAATAACTGCAAATTTTCTCCTATCTTTTGACACGAACTGTAGAATTTACCGAGCGATGCAAGTTCAGTGGAAGTCTCCGCGAAATCTGTGCGAAGGACCGAGCGTTTTAATTGTTTAGATTTATAAAAATGACACTGATCCGAACTTCGACTGTGTGGCGTGCGATAATTTCAACGACTGTCTTTGTTACTGCGTTTCAAACATGTATCGAAGGCATACTTTCAGAATTTCACGGTTTCACTCACGAAGGACCGATGGATGATGAAACTGCTGGTGTCGACGACGATGGATATTCTGGCTTCGGCGACAATATAACCAGCACTAGCGGTAAATGGTATCGCGACAATTCGTCTACAGACTTTTCGTATACGACAATTTGCCTACAGACGGTTGGTTTACCGATAGTAGGTCTACTACAATATCTGGACTAGGGTTAGGGTGGAGTTAAGTTAAGGTTATTGCTAGGTTTGAGGTTAGAGTTAGGGGCAGGGTTATGGTTTGGGTTAGGCTAGGGTATCGTAATAGACATACTGCCTGTAGACGAATTGTCCTAGACGAAGTCTGTAGACGAATTGTCCTAGACGAAGTCTGTAGACGAATTGTCTTAGACGAAGTCTGTAGACGAATTGTCCTAGACGAAGTCTGTAGACGAATTGTCGCCGAACCGCGGTAAATGTCTGTGAATGTTTACAATACGCAAACCACGCAAATTACTGTTTGATACACTATAGATGTCTTGATGATAATGGGACAAAGGAAAGTAATATGATTTAAGATGAAAGTTAGTTGTTATGGATCGATGAAATTACTTTTAAATTTATTGGACGCGATTTGCAAGCGACGGAGAATAGAACCCAATGTAGCCTAAGCAGAAAACTCTTGGCCTTTTAAGATCTTAAGATCACAGTCGTTACAATGGTGGGCGCAACAACTAGGGGCGTAGCCAGAAATTTGATTTTAGGAGGGGTATAAATTTGGATGGTATATATTGTTATATATTATATAAAATAATATATTGAGGCCGTCTATAAATAATAATACAGGCATAATGATTTTGGGGGTATATATACCGATATACCTCGTCGCTACGCCCCTGGCAACAACCAATGCAAAAAAATTGGCGTTGTATTAGTTTTTTGTAATTCATGCCACTATGCACATCTCCATATGCAAAGCCTACGGATCAGTGGCGTAACCAGGATTCCAGAATAGGGGAGCACTTCGAATTTTTTCGGCCAGGAGTCTTGACGAGCAAAAAGGTCGCCGTCTCAATTTGTTATCTTATTCATTTTCCGCGATTTAAAACTTGGACGAACATTTCGATAGATCCCGGTCCCAATAGAGGGCGGGTCGCCTGAGCCCCCCCGTGGCCATGGCATGCTATTCGTGCAAATTTGCCATAGAATTGACAATACCAGTAGTAAATAATTGCGAACTAAAGCTGTTTACTTCGCTTTATAATCTTATTTATTTAATAATTTTGAGCTTGTTTACTGACGAACAAATTAGAACAACAAGGAGACGGAATAGAGAGAACGACACCCTTGTGTTCACGCAGTCTATCGACTAGTCACCACACTAATCTTTACTTCATTACTTACTTACTTACCTACCTATCACAACGCCCCGGGCGCCAAAATGCCAAGTACGCCACTGCATAATGATAAGTAGTTTGACCAGGTTTGTCCATGGGACGTCCCGTCCCATGGAAATCTTATGGGATTCGTCCCATGGGATGGGATGGGTTGGGATAGGACAGCACTGTTCCGTCCCATTTCATGGACCTCATGGAACAGACCTCCTCTTAATTGTTTATTTATTTATACCTTTTTGGAACGTTTAACTCTTCTTTTTCTTCATATATTCATAATATTTGCATCTATATTTTGTGATGGAACATAAAAGTTAATAGAGTTAATAGATTATGTCGTTTTACATGTCTCTTTGTATATGTAGTCCTATTAATAGACATTGAACCTAAATTTTTATAAATTTCATAATTCATAATTTCTATTGAACTGTATTACACATGATTAATATTTCATATTAATATTATAATGGGAATACCATGGGACGATGGGATAAGATGGAATGGGACAGGCATAAATTGCCATGGGATGGGATGGGAATGGGGTAGAAAATTCTGTCAATTGGACAAGCCTGAGTTTAACCCTAGAAATGCTGTGGGTGGTTGCCACCCCCTCAGTGTTTTCCATACTTTGTAGAGACGTGATGCTTTAGCGCTTTTTAGCTATCTGTAGGAAGCCCATTTACATAAAATCTGAAATATTTTGCGATTTCGTGCCAATGAGTTTATAAGCAACGACCGTTTTACAGAAAGTAACGCAGATGGACACCCTACCCACGTACGTTTCCCTATTGATAGCCTTTATAAATAATATGATCAATATTTTTAACTTACCCCTTACTCTGCCGTAGCATAACAGTCAAAAGGAACGGCTTTGGTCAATCTAATTGGCCTACTAGGCCTAATAGAGCCGCCTGAGCCGCAGACTCAATTTGAACCAGGAAATCAACTGAGAGATGTAATTAATGCCTGTATGCACAATTATAGCAGGCTTGCTGTACAAGAAAACCAAGTACAATTAAATAGAAGCAAAACTATGCTGAAAATGCTGCTTAAGAGCCTGCAACAAGCATCCAAACATGAGCAGATAATGCAGGAATTATGGGAAATTTCGAAATGAGGATACAGAATTTATTGCATGACCAGGGATATTTTTAAACCCCCTAACACCCCCAACACTCCCCCCCTAATCTGAGACCGACACCACCCCCTAATTTGAGCCAGGGATGACCTTTTTTTGGCAGGCGACCCCCTGAAAATACTGACGCCCGCCAAATTGAGATTCCTAGAAATAACTCTGTGCATGACAATAACGACGGTTGCAGAGAGAAGCTGGAATCGAGTCCCAAATTTCTGATGCAGCGTAAAAAAGGCACGATTGCGGATTTTCGAGGATGACTAATTAAGCGGGCGTGAGGGAGTGGGATGAGTCGACGATCGTGTGTGTCCAGGATGTTGAGGCGTTTTTAGTCAGACATGCTAGCAGGAAATGTTTTTACGCGTGCTTAAAACTACCGTATGTCTGGCCGCAGAGAGAAACCAAATGATCGAATTAGACAAATACTTATCTTTACTATAAATCTAATCGACAACAAAACAGACCTCAAGCACAGCACCAGCTGAAAACGGATCTGATATGACAGACTGAGTACCACGACGATAACGCACGACTCTCTCATCGCTAGTAGTAATTAACGTGTCCCAAAGTAATTGGAGCTTAATTGCGCAGTCAACAGCTGTTGATAGGAGATATCATCAGATATTTCCAGGTTGAGTTAACGTAACAGATACTAGCTGTGAATAACACTTTAAAAATGTATGCACTCCTCAGATTTTATAACATACACTCGAAGAGAGTAACGGAGCATTGGAGCTAGTACATTAGATGTATCTTCTATTACATTAGATTGGAGCTAGTACATTAGATGTATCTTCTAGTACATTAGATGACATAGATGTATCTCCAAAGTTCATAGATCCTGCCAGCCTATAATGAATTAGAACATGCGCAAATAATAATAAATTGGCATTTAAATACATGACGTTAAGAGATATGCCTATTTGTAAGCATCGCGTTGAGTTCCCAGAATGCTGCCTTGGCCATTCCTATTCTTGATGGTATGTCTTTCTCGCATTCCCTTAGCTGGCTAAGTAGGCTATTTGAACTGTGCCACTATAGACGTGCATTACTATAGAATATCAGAGTTGTCCATGGGTTGGGTTAACCCATGGGTTGGGTTAACCCATGGGTTGGGTTGGATTGGGTTGGGTCCAGATTTTGAAAACAAATAACGGGTTGGGTTTCGTGAGTCTGTACCTGTTAATCATGCGAAATAGGCCTATAGGTTTGCTGTTTACTGTTTCGATAAATTCTTGCATTATGTCATAGGAATGCATGAGCTATGGCGCCATGTAGGTTGGCCTAGATTCCATCGTAAATAACGCATTCAATAGGCTGCATATACTGGATCGTAGCAATTCAGATGGAGCAAATCACTCTGTTATTGACTCTGAACACATTCCTTGATCCGGACACGGCTGGTTGGCAATAGGTATAATAGTAAGATATTTTCGTGGAATTTAATACTTATTAGTGCTACAGTATAATTCAGTACATTATACACTCGAAAATGGCAATGGCAAGTGATGCTGAACGTACAGGGTTGCTGCAATAGTGAGTCTAAATAAACACTTTCTTTATATGATTGAATGAAATTCATTTTTTTAAACTGTTGGTTACCAAAAATTTCAAAGTTGGGTATTTACCAGACATCGGTTTGAATATATGTATGTTTTAAAAAAGGCGATTGTACTTCACGTTTTCGTCGGGTCGCGATGGGTTGGGTTGGATTGGGTCCGCAGACAAGAGTTTTATCTGGGTTGGGAAGTTGGACTGGGTTGGGTTTGGGTTCAAAAAACCGACCCATGAACAACTCTGCTGTAGATGACTTATGTACATGTTTTCGTCTTACTAAGGTACTGGGAAAGATGGAGGCAAATTGTGAATCAGGCTGCCTACGGGTACACCACCTATGGAGCTGGATGATGATGATGATGATGTTGATGATGATGATGATGATGATGATGATGATGATGATGATGATGATGATGATGATGATGATGATGATGATGATGATGATGATGATCCTCAATAAATAGGTAGATGAAACTTTTTCAAAATCAAAATGAAAATATCAAAATGGACATATCAATACACTTTATGATTGAGCAGAGGCATCAATGGCAATGGACATGATGCTTTTGTTGGTTCATTTTAATGCATGCATATATATATATATATATCAATTTTATTATATATACACAGTATATATATCTATATCAATTTATATATGTCCATTTTGATTTCGATATTTTCAATCTGTTTTTCTCACGGCGTATGCAGTGCATATGCAGCGCGTGATAAACTTTCAATTGTTGTTGTACAATAATTAATTATTATTAGAATTACGTGGGCGGACGACCAGAGCGTAACAAGCGGTCATACTGTAGATTAGTCATGTCCTTAACATTTAAAAGTTTACACGCTTCAATTTTAGGGTCATCTACCGTAGAACAAGAATTCTTTAGTGTGGAAAATTTGGGCTTCAATTTCGAGACAAAAATAGCGGCACGTCCGAATTTGGTCCTCTGGGCGAATTTTTATCGTACAAGACAACACCAATTGACTTACGTCGTGTCGAAACGCAATCCAGCGGAGATCTTCAACACACGACTGCATCTCCTGAGTCAGACAGCTGGCCCATACCGCTGGGTTAGTGTTCGTGAAACTTAACAATCCTCGAACAGGCTTTCATACTAGACAAATAGACACCAGTTACCGTGTTTGTTCTCCGTAAAATACGTGAGTTTTAGCATTTCAGATTAATAGAGTTTGAGCAAGATGCGTCTTTTGAAATGTGTGTTTTTAGGGGAGTTCACAACGTCCCCTCAAACCCTCTAGTCGGAAATGCTAGTCTGTACAAGACTTGGACCACTCTGTTTGATAGCGCCTGGCAATTAGATGCTTGAAATCTGATAGAATTGATTGTAAGCAAGTAGGTAAATAAGTAATAGCTCGTACATGGATTTATATAGCGCTTTTGAAGTAGAACCATAGTAGCTGCTTATTCTTAGTCGCTTAGTCTATTATTAAAATATAAGATAAAAAGCAAAGGTCGATATGTCTTCGAAGTATGGTTGGGAAAAGTAGATGTGCCATACGATCGAATCTTCTATTGGCACACTACAGTGTATAACAGCACAAGAGGCCACGAGTGCAAATTGCTTAAGCAGAGGATGGGTCCAAGAAAGAAAACATTTTTAGCGAAAGGGTTGTGGACAAATGGAACAGTTTGGACGAGGTGGATTGACAGTTGAAACAGTAAACGGATTCAAAGGCTATCTCGGAAACCTAGGTTATTGAATGCGAAGAGATAGCCTACTACAGTGGTTTTCATACAGGCTTACTTGGCCTCCTAAACCACTTCAAATCACATTATTATGAAACGTTTGAGTTCTGGCGTAGCTGGTTGATTCAATAGTTTCTTCGCCGACCACGAGGATGTCGTCTCCAGACGACAGGTTGATGCGGGACTGGAGTACCCGATGAGCTGGGACATGTTCATTCAAACGAGCAATAAGTTCAAAGAGCAGGGCCGCCGAGAGAATTTGCGGGCCCCTGTACAAAAAATAGTCACGGGCCGCCCCTGACCTGGCAAGTCTGTGAAAAAGTTTAGGATTTTTTTGCTTCTCGCTCTTTTTATCCTTTAAAAAAGAAGATTGCTTGATTAGGCCTACTTAACAAGATGGGCTCGGGCTTCCCTGACATTCCCCGGGCCCCTGTGCTCGTGACGAGACGATCACCTTTTTTTCCTTGTCAGTCTTTTTCAGGGTTCAAGGCTATGGTTAATACAGTTAATGCATCATCACCGGGCCTTGGCCCCCTGTAGACCGCCGGCCCCCTGTGCAATTGCCCCCGTGCTCCTTCTCGGCGGCCCTTCTAAATAGAGCAACGGATGAAGTCGTACCAGCGCAGGTTCCCATGATCAGACCCAAAAAGGGTGTGTGTAAGACATCTGGTGTTCTTAAGTTTTCAGGCCACAAAGTCCCCGTTTCAGCTGCATTGAGGAGGGTGGATCGGACGATCGTGCGATACATGCGTATCTGGAGTTGTAGTGCATGGGAGTCGCTTGTCCCTCCAGATCCCGTTAAGCGAGTTCATGGTAGAGGATGCTAGTCTGATGAGTCATTTTAGATCAGTGGTTCTTAACCTTTTTACGATTGCGAACCCCTGAAACTAGTAAACGAGAACGAAGTACCCACTAATAGCATACCTTATACTTTGACAAAAGTTTGTGAGCCGCAATATAGGCCTATTGAAAATAAATATGAACGGCAACAAACATCTGTCACAGATTGTGCACATTCCAGAAAGTGGGATTTTAAAAATCATTTCTTATTTAGTACAACAATTTCTACAGTATTTGTATAGTATACAGGGTAAATTGTGGCAAAAGTCTTGAAACAGAATTTATTTCTCGATTATTCAATACCCCCACAGCGTACTTCAAACACTTCAAGGGGTACGAGTACCCCGGTTAAGAACCACTGTTCTAGAGTAGCCACGAGATGACTCGATGCTGCCGCTATATGTGAAACTGTCTGAACTCTTTCCAATGCCATTATGTCTTTCTTCAGAAATTCACACGATGCTTGAATAAAGTATTCTAGATGCGGGCGTTCCAATGTCTTGTAAAGCCTTATTTTTAGGCCTTCATACTTTTCTCTACACGTTCTTTTCATCACTCCTATCATTCTTTTATCCTTCGTTGCTGCCTCTGCATATTTTCTATTTATCATTTATGTATGGTGTCATTATGATGAGGTTATAAATACCTTGGGAGTTATATCACCGACGACGGTCGAAATGAGAAGGAAATCAGAATAAGAACAGGTATGGCCGAGGAAACCTTT
The DNA here is from genome assembly GCA_018105865.1 of Metaphire vulgaris. Lineage (NCBI taxonomy): Eukaryota > Metazoa > Annelida > Clitellata > Crassiclitellata > Megascolecidae > Metaphire > Metaphire vulgaris. Next base: position 23,840,504 of record CM030832.1, on the reverse strand, counting down.
TGGAAGATGAAAGAGCTCATGAGAAGAGATCCCAACATCGAGTGCAAGACGTGTGCTCAACTGCTCATCCAATGTTGCATCTTCCTAGTTCTGACTTATGGATGTGAAACTTGGGCAATGAACAGGAAGATTATGAAAAAGATCACGGCCTTTGAATTATGGAGTTAGAGAAGGATCTTGAGAATTAGCTGGATGGACAAGGTAACAAACGTAGTCCTAGAAAGAAGCAAAACAACAGCACTTTTGAAGCGGGAAATATTCATAAGAAAAATGTCCTAGGCTGGTCACATCATGAGAGGTTCGGCCGGAGACCTACCACTGATAATAATGGAAGGTAGAATTGAAGGAACAGGGGGAAGGAGGGGACCAAGAAGAAACTGGATGGACGACATCTTTGACTGGACAAATGCAAAGAACTATGACACGTAAAAAGAACAGCAGAAATTAGAGAGAAATTGAGTAAAATGACTGTCAACCCTCTGATAGAGGACGACACATAAAGAAAAAGTAAGATGAGCCCTAAATCTTTCTCCTCGGTTGTAACTTTTTGTTTCTTTCCGCATACCTCGAACCCATAATCAAATTCCTTACTTCCAAAATGCATCACAGAGCAGTTAACGACTGTACAGTGTACTGAAAAGCATTTGCCAATCCTCTGACCAATGATATAGTCTATTTGGGGTCCTCTTGTAAGATCTCTGCCTCTGTTTCATTGACACTCTCCCAGTTCAGTCTTGTGTGTGTGGAGAGTGCGGCAGGAAAACAGATGCAAATTTGAACAGCTTCGAGTGGGCTTTCATACTAGACCAACAGTGACATATAGATTAGTTTCCGCGATTGTATACGCGCTAAAATTGTTGCGTTTATTTCGATTCTACGTTTTAACTGTGCGTAAGTACCTCCATTATTTGACTTTCTTTGATCTTTGCAGAAAGTGATTGCTGCGAATGTACAATGGCTTCCGTACAAGAAAGCAATTTGATCGCCATTGTTGCGGCTGAATTTGCGATCTTCGACGAACTTTAAAAATTAATTACAGGTGAAATGCTGGAAATCAGTAGATCTTCCGGAGATTCAGAAACGCCAGTAGTAACGATGCCAGTGGATCCAGTATAAAAAATTCACTCAGAGATTCTTGAAGTTAATGCTAAATGCATGATATTTTAAATTTACGCATAACATATACAGAAGATTGCAAACTATCAGTGCGGAACTTAAAGTGTGAACACTAACGGGGCACTGTTAATTGCATCAATCAATGAATCAATCAATCAATCAATCGATCAATCTGTTTATTAGTATCAAAGTCAGAACCAAAGATCGTCAATATCACAATGCAATATAGGAAAAAAGTTGTCAAGACAAATGCTAAAATATGTAATATTTCGATATTTGATAAGTTAGATATTTGATATATTAAATTTAACGTTAAAGGATTAGGATTATCGTTAGGATTAGCATTAATATACCAAATTACTTGTGCACGAGTTCAGTTGTTTTGTCATTACTGGTCATTGTACTGTATATTTGAAAGACATAACATTCTTTATCGATAGACACTAACATGTGCTCTTTATTACTGGATATATGATTGAGACTAAATTTAGGACCTGTCGCACAGCACACAGTTGTGAAGCCAGATTTCATCCCACCAAGTTTGTGGCCACCCAATAGTCCTGACTTAAAAACCCAGTGGACTGCGAGATCTGTGGCATACTGCACGAACGGATCTACGACAGGCGCTTTTCCGAGGAATGGAATGAACTGGACCGAATCGTAATCTAATTGATAAAACAGTTGGACAGGGGAGAAAGAGTCTTCGAGCGTGTGTGGCGGCAGGTCTATAGGACAGTTTGAATACATTTCTGATATTTTGTATCTGTACTTTCTGACGCATCGCTTTAAAATACCACTAATTACTGGTTGTTTTGTTGAGTAAAAATCGCAGCATGAGCTGCATTTTGTAGCTATAGTTACTGCATATTGCGTTGTATAAAGAGCATAAAAATGCAAAATAGTATCGCATCCTACAAAGGCAAATTTTCTAGCGAACACAGTTATATGATTTTCACAGGATAGCGTCCTTCATATGGAAAATTACAGCCAAAATACAAACGGTCCCAATGTAATGAAACTCCTCGTATATAGGCTAAATGACATTGATGAAGGATCACTGTTCGAAATTTCCAAGTTTGTCGAAGATACACAGATATCTAGGCCTATAGAAAAATTATCTTATCTGATCATGGTACAGGAGGATCTGAAGCAATTGTTCGATTGGTCTGTGAGCTGGCAGATTATTTTGGATATTGGCAAATGTTCTGTGATGTACGCTGGAAAACCCAATCATGGCTGTGGAAATGATTTTATGGAAAGTTCTAACCGTCAGGCTATTTCCCAGGAATTTGTGTTCGGTGGGAGGCGGGTTGTCCCATAATTGCAGGGGGTGTCAATGTCCAGTGTGTCATCTAGACTTCTTGGACATATGAGGAATAGAATTGGACGGAGAGGTGGCTGGGGTTCGATGCTTGGTCCCCGGAAAAAGGAAAATACAAGTCAATAATATGATTTCCGTTGTCATCTCCCGTTTTCATACGGTCCATTCTAATAATAATAATAATAATAATAATAATAATAATAATAATAAATTATTTTTGTTGAGTCAGTTATAATGGCTCATGTTTCAATTTCCAGAGGTGAATTCCCCTTTTGAATCTCAAATGAATAATTTTAACATCAGTCTGGTTTTGGTGATAGTCAACACCGCTCCTGGGAAAGGGTGAAGGGGCAAGAGTTGTCTATCACACACACACACACACACACACACACACACACACACATCACATACAGGGATATAACCAACCCTGCTGGGCTGTAGAAAAATCCCTGCTAAACGCCACCCAGGAAGAAAGAGACTTGGGGTGATCATCCATGAAAATGCTATTCCATCATCGCAATCAGGGATATTTGAGACAGACACCACCCAACACTCCCCACACAATCTCAGCTATCGAATGTACCGACCCCCGACCCCCAAATGGATAATTCTGGGAATAACCCTTATCGCAATGTACAGAAGGCATCGGAAAGCAGCAGGATGTTGTGAATGATGACAAGGACAAGGTGAGTCGAGATAAAGAGATAATATTGTATAACAATACAGAACATCGATACATCCTGATTTATAACAATGGATGCTAGTGCTAGTTGAGTCAATGGATGCTAGTGCTACGATTTATGCTATGGATGTAGACTTCAAATGGTGACTCACCATTGTGCCATATGAATTGCTCTCTTTTTAGCGATGGAGCAGTGGTTAGCGCACTGGTCTGCCAATCTTGAGGTCCGTGGTTCAGCTCCCGGCAGCGGTTGTTTCTGTCCCAAGCGCCCCCATTCGACTAGGGTATTAACTCGGTGGAAGGAAAGGCGGTTGAGGGAAAGGCTGGCAATCCATCCTCATTCAGCCGTTGCCGTGTAAAACTGAAGGCGCTAAACCCCAAATCGCCTGGGTTGTGCACAGCAGATGGATTTTGTCATCAAATTGTCTCATCATCGTCATCATCATCATCCAGCCCCATGGGTGCTGCTGCTGCTGCACCCGTAGGTTGTCGACAGCCTGATTCACAATTTGTCTCTATCTTTCTCGGTCCTGCGTCGCTCTGGTAAGTGTGTGCAGCACCGCGTTCCCCCATTCTTCGATATCATCTAACCACTCTCTTCTCGGTCTCCCTCTTCGATTTCCTCCATCCATCTATTGTTCCCAGCATAGTCTTCTTCGCCAGTCTATTGTCTCTCATCCTGCATATGTGCCCAAAGAAGTTCATTTTTTTTCTCCGTATCAATATTTGCATAATGTTTGTTTTGTTCTTGATTCTTTCTCGTGTCGTTGTGTTCTTTATTTTCTGTTGCCATCTGATGTTCAAAATTCTTTTTATAGCATTTCATTTCAAAGGCTAGTAGTCGGTCTTTGTTCCTCTTCTTTATGGTCCAGGTTTCCGGTGCGTATAGTAATACAAATACACTAAAGATGCACGTTCTTAGTATTTTTTCTTATAGCCAGGCAAAAATGTTCATAAATATTATTTTGTCTTTTACGGTCGTTAAATAATAGTTGATTTTTAAAGGTAATAATTCGATTGCAAATTCCTAGTAATGATTGAACAGTGACGGTTTCACCATGTTGATAACTGGGGATGCATTCCCCACTGGGATTCCGGATGGCCTTTTTTGGCTTGTCAACCTATTTTCCGGTGAGTTTAAAAAATTTAACGGAAAATACAGCGAATGACTTTTTTGCTTGTCGGCCTTTTTGGCAAGGTTTACTAACATTTAGTGGGCAAAACACTAACAATTACCTTTTTCTCTGTTCTGTTCTTTTCTTCTTCACTTTGCATCTCCCACCAACTTCCTATAAATTTTGTTATCCCCCACCAAGAATTTCTGGAACCGCCACTGTGACTGGATACTTTATTTACTGATGCAAGTGGCGTAGCTAGGAATTTGTTTTGGGGGTGCAATCCCTATATTTAAAAATGGACATGCTTAGCGATAATCGACTCGAGCAAACTTGATTCAATTTGGCTATATAATGACAGTGATGGCACTCAATACACTGCATACTTTCTAAGTTTGCAACATTTTCCCTGTTCTTCAGTTTATTTAAAACACGACCTATAACTATTGGGTCCGTTGAAAAAAATTGCCCACCTACGTCGCCATCACAACTTGGCAGTGACACAATGACTTTGGGATCTGGTGTAGGCCTACAATCTGCTGACAAAACTGTTGGCATTGGAAAGCTTTCATATACGTTTTCATTCGTTAAAAGCCTGAGTCCCTTACTGGGCAGCACCCAGTAGGCACAGCAACGTAAACACTGATAAGCAAAAAAGGTCATTGCCGCTTTGTTACTGTAAAAACTTTCCCGGCCTGGTTTACCAGACCAGTCCAACGCTGCTGCCCACTGACCTGTACATTCTCTATATAGCATGGGCAAGGGGAACTGAGAAAACTGCAGTCTCCCTCCCCCTGGACTGACCCTCAAATACGACCATGCAATAACCTGCGTGAAAACCAAAATAGCTCTAGATAAATTGATACTTAGATGGATAGATGGATTGATGGGTCCCATGGATGGATGGATAGATGGATGGATGGATGGATGGATAAAATATATACTATAGATAAATACACATGGTAATTACGCTTAAAAATGTATGGAGCCCATCAAATTTTCTAGACACCAGACATGTAAAGCATGAGACACACACATACGCACATATACTGTACATATATATGTGTGTGTTATTTATATCTCAAATTATTATTATTATTATTATTATTATTATTATTATTATTATTATTATTATTATTATATAGCGCCGGTTCCGTTTACGTTTGAATAGAGAAGATGGAGAGAACGAGAGATCCAAGAAACTCTGTCTTAACGGGTAGAAAAAGCAGTCAATCATTGCCGTCATACTTAACGGGCAAACAACTAGTTTTGAAACAAATATAACTACATTTTAGTGCATATTTTATTGTTCCATCCATGGATCTACAGCCGATTGTTTGGTAATGTAACTGTAATAGACATGAACTTCATGAAGCAAAAGTAAGCTGATATTCCGATATACGCAATTAAGCGTTGAATTACACAGCACAGCAGGTGAAAAAGTTGGGATTCTGACTTTTTTGCTTATTTGAATATTAATTGCATCTGCAGCATCACTGGCCTGAATGCAAAAGAAAGTTTAAGAAACTTGAATAAAGTGATAGGCCCTATTTTATTCGTTTAAACTTTATTGTATTTACCCGTGAAGAAAGGATAACGATACGATGGACGATTATATTCATGTTAACATTGCAATGCTAGTGCTCAAATAATGGCATCAACATTTTTTAGCACTTGGCAACTTGGGGTGCAATTGCACCCCTTGCACCCTTGGCTACGCCCATGTGCAAGACCAACTGTTCAACTTGACGAGTTAAAGGCCAAAGCAGGGCTTGCATTAGGGCGATTAGGCCCTAATAGTACTAAATGTTTAATACAAAGCGAGTGGGGTGCAGTTTTAGCCTATTTCGCTTGTTCAGGACAACGTAAGATTTTTCACGCAACTATTCGGTTAACGTTAATGACGATGAAAGACTTTGAAACCGACTGTCAGGGTGCAACGAACAGCTTTGAAAACTAGGCCTATCCTACTTCCGTCGCGTAAAATAAATTTAAACGCTCTCAGGTCGAAAGTTGACTATTCGAGGGAATCATTTTCGAGCTAAAAGATGAATTTCAGGATATTATTCGCGGTACTGTTTACAGCGATTTGGGCTGTGACCTGATCAACTCGATTTTCCAGTGGACTTCTCACGCTGCATGTAGCTTAGAGACCAGTGGTTCTTAACCGGAGGTACTCGCACCCATTGGGAGTACTTGAGTGACTTGTGGGTGTACGCCAGAGATGTCAATGGGTCCATTTTTTAGAACCTAATTCAACGATTCCAACCCAACCCATCAAATCTCAACCCCAACCTTTACCCAACCCAACCCACTGTAATACATTATAGTTTCTTAAACCATGACTTTTCTGACCCAACCCAACCCAACCCAACCCAATTCAACCCAGTTACCCAACCCAACCCAACCCAACCCAACCCATGGGTTACATCTCTGGTGTACGCAGAATGATCAGGAAATAAAGTCTGTTGTAAAGATCTTTACAACAATTTACTCTGTACGATGTACAAATAATGTAGAAATGTTTGTGCCAAATTAGAAAATCTAAAGAAAAATCCCACTTTCTGGCATGCGTTCATAATCTGTGACAGAAGATTGTTGCAATTCATATTGTTTTAAAAATATTGCAGAGCCAACACGTTTGTCCTGGGATAAGGTATGCTGGTAGTGGGTACTTCGTTCTCTTATATTTGCTTCAGAGGCACTTGATCATGATCATAAAAGCCTAAAAGGTTAAGTATAGTCACGTTGAAACTGGTGGTCAATATTAAGTCAAACGCTGCTTGCGGCTTACTTGCTTATATAAGAAATTTACGATATGTTGCATTTTATTACATGAGCTATATGTTCAAATCGTTTGATTTTAGTTTAAATTTTATCCAATTCCACAGCATAGAATTGATTAATATCAAAAACGAACAAATAATGCACGTAAATGAAGTGAAATTGATACAAAATCAAATCAGATTCAAACGCCTGCACCACGTTTGGTGACCAAATTCATCCGAATATATTATAGAAGTACACTTATTTTCAGTTGGCGTAGCAGTAGGCCTATCCTGCGGTCATGTAGCACTTCCACGTAGCTACCACGGCCTGTGCCCAATAGACATTATCAGAAAGAAACTCACGCAGATCTTTGGGCGTGGAGGGTGTAGTTAAAACGCCCGTTAAGGCGCGTTCGACTATTCGTTATCTGCCCTGCTCACACGCCGTGTGTGCAAACTGCCAAGGCCCCGGAAACAACAGATACGCGGACCTAGGAGCGCCGGGCCGCCACTAGGCAACTGGGATCTTTAATTGCCCTGGCCCAACGCGTGAGTCCCTTTATATCTCTTGATAGAGAGAGAGAGCTGTAGAAAGCGGAGACAAAATGTTCCAATGAATTGGACGGGTTGTCGCAAGTCCGTCTGGAGTTTGCAAGACAGTTCTGAGCGAAAGTATCGATGTTGCACCCGAATGGGTCGGTTAAGAATGAGATCGTGCGTGAGTGGAGGGACACTGTGGCGTGTTTTGATTTCAGTGACGGTCGTCGTCGCATTTCAGACGAGTGTCGGCGGCGGCATGTTTTCCGAATTTCAGGATTCCGCTTATTATGAAAATTCCAACGTCGGACTGGAGTTCGAGGAACCGTTGGGCGATCAAAATTCCGGCGTCGACGACGAATTAATCACAGGTAAGAGCCATAAAGAGACCATCTAATACTGAGATGTCCATGGATTGGGTTAACCCATGGGTTGGGTTGGGTTGGGTTGGGTCAGACTGTTCCATAATAATGGTGAGTTGGGTTGGGTTGGGTTGGGTCAAGTAACACTACAGTATTACCGGCATGAATTGAGTTGGATTGGAGATTTTGTGGGTTGGGTTGGATTTGGTTCTAAAAATAGACCGATGGACAACTCTGATCTAATATACGCGAAGTTCTCTAAGAAACTCTCTTAAAACAAAGATGCAGCTTATAGAGATAAAGTGACGCAATAGGTTTTGACATAAGCTTATACTGTAACTTTGAATTGACGATGATCTGTTAAGCTTGTCTGGGCATAGCGCATAAGTATCAGAGAACGCAATCCAATGCATTCTAAGCATCGAAATATTGGTATCTAAAGATCAAGGTTTTGTAACAAGGGCAGCAAGAAGGAAAAGGCTAATTACCGTCTTAATACGATGTTGATTTGAAAACTACTAAGACGACGATGATAATGATGATGTTGTTGTTGATGATGATGATGATGATGATGATGGTGGTGGTCGATGGTGGTTGCGGACATGGTGATGATGATGAAGACGACAACGACTTACATTAGACCTACTATGTGCGGCGATAAGTTATTAATATCTTATCGCAAATGCATTAGTAAGGTATGGCTCAACTAGAGAACTTCAACCATTCTATAAGCAGCATTCTTCAACACGAGTTGAGTAACCAGTTGCTGGCTGGTGGGTATTAGGCCATCTTCAACGCAAGCGCGGATAAATGGCCTTCAGCGACTGAAAGGAATTTCCTGTATATTCATTCGTTGCTGGAAAAACTACGTTTTATCTCCATCAACAGCACCTCCACTTGCATTGCCACGACACGGTGCTGCCTCAGTGGAGAGCTTACCGTCATAAAGTCGAACGTAGGCTATATACATGGCGCACGTCTGCTCCCATTTCGTTGTCTGCGTTTTCAGGATAAGCCGATAGCTGGGAACCTTTCGTGCAAGTCTGCATCTTTGGCTTCGAAAATCGGTCTGACGAACCTTTTTTTGCTCTGTCTGCCATTCTTTAGTGCGCTGCATTTTTCGCCGCTCTGGCTACTCTTGCAAAGTGTTCTTTTGATAATGGCGAGTATTTCCGTCAACACGTCGCGGCAACGTCCGTGATTTCCAGTCGCTTGGCGGTTTTCTAGTGTCCGCGTCTGAAGGGCCTCGTTTTGGCATTTATGCGTGGAACGGTGTGTGTGTGACACGACCACTCGTCGAGCACCACTCAGCGGGTTGTCCACATCCATCTACGCCTATCGCGAAACATGGGCGTCCGCAGAAATAATTTGTTCAGGGGGGTGCAAAACAGGGTCTTGTGACGAAAGAAATAAAAAATATTTCCAGGTGGCTGCAAAACAAGATCTTGTGGCGAAAGAAACAAGTAATTGTACTTTTTTCATAACTCCACAATTTTTCCAGGGAGTGCAATTACACCCTCTTGCACTCCCCTCCCGGACGCTCATGTCGCGGAGAGACGTTTTAGTTTTAAACTTGCAACTGTGAGCTGAACTAACAATAAATTCAAACAACTGAAACAATTTCATCTTTAATATGTTAAAATTGAGCTCCTGCCCGCCCTGTTGCTATCTGGAGGTTTCAACGGTCTGGTATAGCTTTTATTACGACATTTATTTTTTGTCAACTGTTAAATAGGCCTAATCCATGAGAGATAAGAGCAGTTGAACATGGCCTAAATAACGGATGCTTAAAACAACTGAACCGCCACCCCATGGACAAGGACAAGGACTGACCCCAATAGCACAAGGACTTCAAGGACTTAACCAAAGGACAAGGATCAAGGACAAAGACCGAAAAACCATTTCGAAGGCAATCAAAAAATTGCAATGCAATAAAAAACGTCCTAAAACCTAATATACAATAGTACCTAGAAATTTGCTATTTCAAATACATAAGAGTTTCTAACAGCCGAACAGTAATGTGGACACGATGAGGCCTCATTATAAGAAGACCACTTTCTGAGAACATTCGTTCAACTGATGCTGATGTTGCAGGAGAGCAAGGGATTCTGCTGAAGAGTTTCGAGAGGAGAGGGTACTTATCTAAGTCTGTCACAGCTATCAGAGAGAGAGAGAGAGAGTTATTACCGGTCTTCAGCATTTATGAGCTGTAGGGATATTCATTCAATCGACGCTCTAGAGTGTCTTGAACGTTCTTTCCTGCATTATCTATCAGTGTAAAGCGTGTCGACAATTCGTGACTTAAGTGCAGCTTAAACCTCTTAAAAACAGGGAAAGAAAAAATTTGGTATTATAAAAGAAACAATAAATGATATTTAGAGTAAATGACTTAAAGCAAGTATGCAAATATAAATAAAAAAATGACCTACCTAATAATGATATACTATTTAGCGATTTTGGTCCATGCAAGGACCGGGTATTTTCCCAAGAATTTGCGCTCGGGGGGTGTCCCATAATTGCAGAATGTCCAGTGTTTCATCTAGACTCGTTGGACTCAGGGGGATATAATTGGGCGGAAGGGGGTAATTGGGGGATGGAGTTCGATGCTTGGCCTCTGGAAAAAGGAAAATACGAGTAAAAAAAGTAAAGTAGCAGTCTAGCAGACAGCTGAATGTTTCCGTAGCAGCATCAAACCTTGAATTACGATGAAAAACGAAGCAGAGATGCCATGGAATATAGAAATGAATGAAAGACAGTGCACAGCCGAATCACGGAAATAATTCTAAAACTTCCGAAGATAATCACGACAATGAATGGTGAATACCAAAACTAACTCAGTAGGATGACGTTGACCATGACTACATGCGTCAATCCGAAAATGGATGACATTTTTGAAGTTGAAATGAATAGTTTTAACATCAGTCTGTTTTGGCGATAGCCATGCAGCACCACCCCTGGAAAGGGGTGTAGGGCAGGGGTGTCTGTCACAGACCGGGAGGTGTAAGCCCCTGCTGAGGGTGTAGGAAAACCCCTGGCAAGGATTTTTCAAGGACTAAGTCACAAAAAACAAGGAAGAGGACTGAACTGCAAGGACAATGACTATACCCACATAGTGGCGTAACGTGGATTGGCAGCGCCCGGGGCGGTCCCCCTCTGACCGAGACCCCCCCCACGCTACGCCACTGCGCTACCACCCCTCCATAACTGACATCTTGGCGCCGCTCATCTTCGGCGCCCGGGGCATCTGCCACCGGATCGCCAACAGGGACAAGGATAAGGACTTCAAATTGCTCCTTAAGAAGTACTTAAATACAAGGACCGGGACAAGGAATAACATCACTGTGTTAAACTCTATTCATGTTTTTCGCAAACCGATTTCGTTATTACGAAGGACGATGCGTATAAAATTGAAAGAGTGTAGTATACAAAGAGCAGCAGCTTCTCGCAGAAACATGGCCTACTAGAGATTGACAAAATATTCTTTGGGCAAATGAAGCTTTTGAATTTTGGGGTTTGCTTTTGACGATATGTGTTTTCGGGGAGCTACAAGCCGAAATCGGCGACTAGAGTGGAGTTCCATCCGCCTATCAGTTAACGAAGTTCGGCGCAAAAGTTCAGATATATACTCTGGGCAATTAGGGTCGTTCAAGGCCTTATAAGACAACATGCATCGCTTGAAAATAAATAATCCGTTCGGTGTGACATGGTCGTTCCATCTGACACCGGAAATTAGCGGTTTAAACAGGTAGCTCGAATTGCGACTGTCTATTCTGCTTGCGAGGTAAAATCTCTTCTAGCCAAACGCTCAATACTCTAAACCTGACAAGCAAACAATAAACAGAGACAGCATCTTCTCAAATTAGATTGACCGTCCCCGTAAGAAATATCGGGGGAGGCATGTCCCATAAACATTCGGAATTGTAGGCATTGCTAGCTCCTTTTAGTTTATGCCCACGTGACCAATACGCACACAGTTGGAAAGCAGTTTTAGACGCTACGAGTAGCTTACACTGGGCTAGGGCTAATTAGTGCTGGGTCCTCACAGGAATACAATTTCGGGTCTTCAAAGACGGAGGATGTATCTGCAAATATTGAAATATTAACCTTTGCGATGATACTGTAGGTTCTATGACTGACACCCTCTCATTTGCGGAGGTAGCAGGCGCCTGGGGCTGTTTCTTTTTGTACAAGATACATTCCATAGGCTCAGCCCCGTACGGAGAACCGAAGGGTTAGCGCCTTCAGTTTTACATAGCAACGGCTGAATGAGGGCGGTTGCTAGCCTTTCCCTCGCCGCCTTTCCTTCCACCGAGTTAACTCCCGATGTACTCATTCACAGCTGAGTCGACTGGGGGCGCTTGGGACAGAAACAACCGAAAAGTTTCTGCCGCGGCCGGGAGTTGAACCACGGATTGGCAGACCAGTGCGCTAACCACTGCTCCACCGTGCCCCCTTTGTACAGGATGTTGTCAATATTTCTCTCGTTCACTTTTCAAATGTATAGACTTGACGATCAGACTAAGGCGATTTTATCCAGTTGAATGCGTTGAAATTGTCGGTCACCCGACATAAAGTTTCCGTTATCTGCGCGAACTTTTCCTGATGTTTTTACGACTTTGTTATCCTGGAAACCGTGAGTGCGTTATGTAACTTTCCGAGCGGCTAACCTTTCAATACGTACGGTACCAGTTTTATCTGTATGTATATATATATATATTATCTATCTCTGCATATATATATATATTAGAAAATGACCAAAATTTTAAAGTAGATTTTATTGAAGTGCTTTTGTTTAAATGTTCAAATAAAATCATTGCTACCAAGTTTGGCATTCATAGACCCATATTAACCACTGTCATTACAAACTCATTCCATCGGTGTCTTTAAATTAAGACGACCAGAACCGTAGATTAGAACTGGTCTAGCCACTGTGTTTACTCTTCGATTCTGTTTATTGCTCAGACGTGGAATTAACGTTTCGCTCGGCAAACTCCTAAATCTGTCCTCTGCGATTTGTGTGAAGGTTAATGTATTACGGAGGGAGGGGGTTCGATCTAGTCAAGTCGTTGACTGCCCATGACCGGATCACTTTGCTAAATGGGATTCTTGATGCGTTTCTAATGAAACTGTCCCCTTCCCCTTTCTTTGCTTATATACAGAAGTCCCTGGCCCATCGGTCAGTCGATCTTTCCCAAAGGTCGTCTGTCATTTCAAATTCCAGGGTCTCGGCTCGAAGAGAAATATCCTGAGACACACTTATCGCTGAATACGTACTATCGGTACCGTTTTATCTGTATGTATATATATATATATATATATTATCTATCTCTCCATGCAAAATAACTATATATGCTACTCACAACTGCAGACAGGATTTCACAATGGAGACCTCAGTAAAGATTCGAGAAATCACACAGTGCCATATTTCCTCATAAAAGTATCACATACAGAAATGGAGGCATATACAAAACAATATATAATAACATTCTACAAGAAAATCTGATAATAATATCAAAAAAATTATTAAAATACTTCGGTTTCCTAAACAGCCGATGCAAGATTTTTTCACATCTGTATATAAATATATATTTGTATTTTATCTGTATATATACATACATATATATATATATATAGGTACATTTTTTATATATATATACACACACATATATATATATATATATATATATATATACACACACACATATATATATATATCCAGGCTGGAAATTTATATACATATATAGATATAGATAACAGCCTGGATATAGTCATATATATATATATATATATATATATATATATATATATATATATATATGTGTGTGTGTGTGTGTGTGTGTGTGTTTTATATCCAGCCTGGTATGCAGAACTAAGACCAGGGATTGAAAGGCAGAGCGAGAGCCAAGTTATCTCAACTCAAACTGTCAATGATGTATGTGACGCACCAGAATAGCCTAATTCTCTCTCTCAAAGTGTACGTGAAATAATGACTGCATGAGTGGAATCAGAGTATAGCGCTGTTCTAAACCGCAATGTGCTTAAATGGCCATTTCTTCTGCCTGGATTCGAGATAAATTCCTTCGCTATGATAAAGTAATTGTCTTGGTAATTAGCCCCCATCCACCCCCGATGCGTCTGTGCAAACACCTAAAATTGTCAACCGAATTTGATTTGGACACATGTTACCGTTTTATATTATTCACCATTTAATAGGGTAAGATTGGCTATCGATAGGCCTACAGCTGAATCGACTACTACGCAACAACTACAGTCAATATCAACTTAGCTGTGTTGACATTAATTTTGCTACTGACAGACATTTAGTGTTTTCCGCGAATTTTATGTGAATTTCTGAAATACTTCTGACCATTTTGTAATCGCTACATTTGAGATTCGTCTGGCGTTTAGATTTTCTTTAGAATTCCTAGAATAGACCGCCCACGCCTGTCTTCGCGAAGTTAATTGTGTCATTTTTATCAGTTGTCTGTGCAAAAATTTTCGGTCGCGCGTGTAATGAGAAAGACGAAAAAGAAAAGCACAGTTTTAGAACGCTATAAAGGATCGATCGACAGTGTCAAAGATAAAAATTATTCTTCAAGGACACAGCGTTTCTTACGAGTATTGTCCTTAACCTGAAATCTTTGCGCTCGAAGCTGTCATTGCGGGTTCATGAATGAGAACATTTAGCTTCTTACGTTATGCCATTGAAGTACTACTGCAGATTTATGATGATTATTGGAGTCTTGACGCTTAAACTACTGTTCTGTTCTGTTCTTTAGCCATCCTCGATGGGAGGTTGGGCTACGCTATGTATCACATCTCTCCATGTCTGTCGTTCTTCTGTTTTCCGAATCATGTTTTTTGAAACGAGAGTCCAATCCATGTTGTTATGTTATCTAGCCAGGCTGTTCTTGGTCTTCCACGTGATCGTCCGCCGGATAATGTTTTAAACTACTAGGTAAAACCAAAATCGTGCGGTGATCTGAAGTGGCTTTGGATGCATTACTGTCTTTGTGAAAGTCAGACAAATGCAGCAAAAGTAGCCTACATGTACATTTGATTGTATTACCAATTTTACATAAATTTCTGTCTTTTTCCTATTGTAGCGATTAAAAATTCATTGACTTAATATTTCGCATTTTAAAGACATTTTTTAGTAAGGCATTGCCATCGAGGGCCTATCAATTTATTTGTGAAATTGGTTTATACAGGTCTAATGCGGTTTCGCCGAGTAGAGAGTGACAACTTTATATCTCCATCCCTACCCCGCAACCAAAATTTCTCTCCGTCCCCACCTATCCTCGCCGCATTTGCCCCCCTCCCATCCCCGTACCAGCAAGTTCCGTCTTTTCATTGTCCTCACAGTAAGCCAATTCATGCATTTAACTAAAACTCTATTTACTACTGAACTTCGTTTCTATGCGCTAAAGTCCAGGTTTCGACTATTAACTGGTAATAGAATTAAATTTTAAGTCCGCTAGTTCCGTCCCGATACATCTACTTCAATGGCGCACCACAGGAAACACAACGCAAGTGGAAGCTGAAATCGTCGTCAACTAAATAACCTTCCCGTAAGTGTGGCCACGGTGCCAGGGTTTAATCTAGGCCGCTTCCGGGGGGAAATTGTTCTACCTCCCCGAAAATTTCAAATTCCCTCGAAAATGATGGCATACTACATCAACTAACAGCAGCCCCCTAGCAGAATACCCCTGGCTTTGTCAGTTTCCCCCCGGCTTTGTCAGTTCCCCACCGGAGTCCAGGAGTCTAGATTAAACGCTGCACGGTGCTGGACAAAATGTCAGCGGACAAAATGTCAGGGACAAAATGTCATGGGAAAAAATGTAAACGGACAAAATGTAACCCTAATTCTAACCCTAACCCCAAACCGTGACATTTTGTCCGTGACACTTTGTCCGCGGATATTTTGTCCGTCCACGGTGGCCACACATCACTAATTCCGCTGTATTTTGTGGACGGTATTCGTTCATTTTCAGTTTTAATAAATTTATCGATGTCGCAGTTTTGCACTGTTAACTGTGATCAATGAGACATAACAATCCTCGTGTTCAAAACAATGCAGGAAACGGGAAGAGTAAAATATGGACAGTACACCCATCTAGTCAGTTGACTGCTGTAGCGCCCGATATTCAGTGCATCCATAACGAATAACCTTCTTGGCTACTATATTGGAGCTTAGTATATACTCTACATCAGTGTTTTATCCAGACTCCAGGTCTTTTCAGTGGGGGGATTGACTTGACTGGAGGGAAAGAGACATAGTTCAATGCAAACATTTTCGTGTCAGTACCAACACTTTTTTCAATTTTGGAGGAATTTGAGTTTTTTTTGGGGGGGGTCTCACATTAACAGGCCTGAATAAAACTGCTCTACATACCGGTACATACGGCAAACAAGAACGCCTACACATCGTCATCAATATTATCAATTATGAACACTAACAATACCGCTGCCACGGCCGTAGCTAGAGGGGCGGGGGCAAGCCGCCCCGGGCGCCGTCCTGGGGGACGCAATCTTCCGTGAAATGCTTTGGTTTGTATGTCGTACGTTGTCGCTAGAACTCGGATAAGCAAAAAAGGTCCTCACCGAAATTTGAGGACGCAAAATGTTTACATGTACTTTGGCCAGGTCGCCGAATACTCTAGCTACGGCTCTGAGTATAGCCGTAGTAAAGGTCTCCGCGGTATAACCGCATGACAAGCAGAGGCGGAGCTAAGGGGCAAGGGTACATATGTTCCCCGGGCGCCGAGGTAGGAGGGTCGCCAAAATCGGGTTTAAGATAGCAAAAAAACAAAAAAGAAGCAAACAAAAAGCATCAATATAGTTGTATAGGCTGTCGGCGCTTATACGTTACTAACTTAACCAAGCGAAGTGACGACCTTTTTGCTGGTCAGGGTCCTCGGGAAGTTGAGGGGGGGTGCCATCAGTATGTTTTTACCCTGGGCGCCAGACACCCTAGCTCCGCCTCTGATCATCTGAGGACAAGAACCCGCTACCGCGGTAAACTCGCATTTTTTACCAAATTGTCCACATTGCCGCGGTAATTACTGCGGTTACCGCCGGATTCCCGCGGTAATCGTTAGCTTGTCCCTCTCTACTGCCGAGACCCACTGTTCCTCCCTTGCGACTACATTGATGAGAACTAATGCTGAAAGACGTTGAACGAATAAGAGAATACCAATGTTAATAATATTAATCTTAAAAAAGAGAGGTCGGTCAAGCTGAAGATGGATGGACGATGTAGAAGAATGGACTGGAATGACAATAACAACTGCAACAAAAACATCAAAAGAAAGAACTACCTGGAAATGCTTGATTCATGACGTCACCTTATCTTCAACTACTGAAGAAAAGAGGAAATGATGATGATGAATGTTGATGTTAAGTTAATGGCATTGATTTCAGTGAGACATTGAGATGGAGACTGTGTATTGGCCTAAAAGATCTAAGAGAAAACCGTTCCCCGGCCTATTTATCAATCGCTCTATACTTTACAGCTTACACATATGTGCATTGTACTGGTTATCGTACAGCCAGGTTCTCTGCGCCTGGATTTCCATCCTTGGATTTTCGTTACCTCGTCAATTGAGAACGGCGAAGATAAGATTATTGATTATCAAATACTGAGGTGCCCTTAACCTCGGGGTTACGTGCCCCAGTAATTGCCCTTGGAATTTACGAGGTCATATCGTACAAGGTGTTCAAAGGAAATTCACTTCAACTTGTAAATACTGAAGACTAGACCAACCTTTGATTATTACAAAGTGCCATGGAATAGCTCTTCGTTAGCTAACAACATTTCAAAGTCCCTGACAAGATTGCATTAATGTTGAAGTCAATTTTTTATCCACTATATAGTGCATACGTCTGTGTTTTAAGATACTTGTTGTATTGTTTTATACTGTTCACCTCATGTAGCCTTCTGAGCAGTGGTATCATATCTAGATTTGATAAAATCAGCATGGAACATTTTCTTTCGTTTCATTTTAACGAAGATGCCGGAATTTCTTCTTAATCAGTTCCCACAAGGTCTTGGTTACCTCAGGCCATATGTCATTCGATTGAAAACCGATATAATAATAACAACTAGTCATACTTCTAAGAAAGTGAGATAAACAAGGTAGATATCAATAGACCTATACTACGAAATAAAGACGTGGTTTCTCTGATAAACCAACGGAAATGGCCACTTTAATGCTAGCAAATTACTTTGCTCTAGATCGCTACACCGTGTGAATTAAGCGGATCTGAGTCAACCAATGGTAAGAAAAAACAATTAAGTATACAAACGTTTGCGGTTACCTACGATGGATTAAACTGTAAACAGGATCACTTGGTTTCATGTTGTCATTCGTTAGCAGCATCGGCTGTTTCGTTCAATTTAATCAAACGGGCTGATCGATATCACACACTTTTGCATATTCGAATTTCAAGTTTTGTTCGACTGGACCAGTGACTCAAATTTCGGTGGACGGATATTAGGAAAAGCAACTTTAAATTTCGATTTTAAAAATTAAAGCGACTGAGTAGACGAAGGGTATTTCCAATAAATTGTAAATCACTTATGGAAACAGCGATTTCACTCAATGGCATTATTTGCTTCGCTTTCCAAAACTGCTAAATTGAAATAAAAGAGTCAAAGCCTGAAAGTGACATCAGAGTTGTATTCAAGTCGTCAGTTTTCTCGTGTTTTTGACATAAAACAGAGAATGACAACAGCCCCTTTTAATCAATTTGAAAACACTTGCTTTTCTTTGCAGAACAATTTCCTTGTTGCAAAGTACATTTGTAGATCTTTCATTTATAATTTGCTTTGACCTCGATGGCTCTAAAGAAGCTCTTTAGTTCTTTAGTCTCCTATTTGCTCATTAGATCTAAGTTACGATACAAATGCATAGATATTTGCAGCTTGAAGTACAACCTTTATAATACATTCAGAAACGATTAACATCTTTAATAGATAGATTTATAAGAATGAGCAGAAATTTCTAGCAAAATTTAGAGTCCAAGGTCTTTACAACCATTAGCTTATTAAAAATAGTCATCGCTCTATTTCTGTGCAGAGGTTTTGCGGTAGTAAAGACCGGTAGCCTATGTGCATTAGAACCAGGGGCGTAAATCCTATGTGTTTTTCTGGGTCCGGACCCACCCACTTTTTTAGGAGCTGGGTCCGGCCAGGCAATGGACCCACCCACTTTTTGAGATGAATTGTTTATTATTATTCGCGAGACAATTATGTAAAGCAGTGAGAACAGCTAGATTTATTTTGCCCCCAATTATGTAACTCAGAAAGACCTGCGATGTTTCCTATCCTCGCGTCTGACTGGCTATCTAGGTATTATTTAGCTCTATGGATAAACGTGACGTCACATTTTCGCATCCGTACGACTCCATTTTGTCATTTTTAGGTCTTTAGTTCGGTCAACGTGGTTTAAGTATAATTATAATAATGTATTGAATTGTTACCACTGAGCACTGGCAAGGCTTGTTTCAATAAACATTGTTTTGTGACAGCACAATTTAAAATTTTCATTTGGACCCACCCACCTTTTTACACAGATCTACGCCCCTGATTAGAACCACTGGCACGCCCTTGAACAGCAATTGGTTCAACGATTTTTCTCCTGTTCTTTAATCTTCTGTGTGTAGTCTAAGCTTCTGAAAAGATTCTTTCAAACTGGAGCGCAACCAATATGCACTTTTGCGTTAGATATCGTCTGTACGCAAAGAAGTTTATAAACGTTCTATTCACAAATTGGTCAAAGCTTACAAGAACCGATGTTGGACAGACCACAGTGTATACGTCGTCGAAATCTTAAATAACATCGTAGCACACCAGTACTCGCTCGAAAGTATCGTGTACTTGGAACGTTGATTTATTAGTTTCATTCCAATCAAACGGAAGAGAATTTGCCGTATCGTGGAAGGGGAACAGTCTCGGGCCCGCTTTTCTGGGTTAGTTAAGGCGAGAGAGGCGCCGGAAATTTAGCAAATGCTAGCCACATGGCCCTCCTATATAGATACCGTCCGTGTTTCTATACGATTGTGCATAAAGACTTCTGCAATAATAATGTGACATTGCTACTTTAGTAGTTGCTTACTGGATCGTTCGAAATCCTGCTGCATAACTGCTTTCAATAATGCATTGAGTAGGGTTATTACGTCATGATGTGAGACACTGATTTAAAAGATTTAAATTAGAATTAAGGCTGTCTAGAGAAAGCGAAACAGCTTCGTCTTTTCGGTGTAATCAGTTTTTTCCCTTTCGCCTAACTAATACCTACGAAAATCCAGCGTCTAGAAGCAACTTCATCTTATCGAGTTTATCTAGGAACATTAAAAGTCAGTTTAGCATGAAACATGTGTTGTACTCGAAGCGTGGCTTAATTGCAAACGCTAGAAAACATTTTGTTGATAAGACTCTTTTTCCTTTTCTTCGGAAAATAGGGAGACAGAAAATATTTAATTACAGCCTTTAAAAATGCCTTGACGTTGAGAGAGAGAAAGAGCGCGTTCCTCCAGGAATAACTGCCCCTAGAAATCCAGCAACCTTACACTTGGAGGGCAGTAAGGTCAGCTAGTGATCGATGGTGCTTGCGATGAAGGTTCAGGTCCTAATGGCAGTGGCGGCTCCACAGGGGGGTCCGGGGGAGCCCATGCCCCCTATTGATTGTCCGGCCCCACAGTGGCCCCCTGTTGGGACCCTATACTTAATACTACATACATAACAACAAATGGTTGGCCCCATGATTAGAAGTTGCCACCCCAACGGCCCCCCCCACTTCCCAACGGCACCCCACTTGCCAAATCCTGGAGCCGACACTGCCTAATGGCCCATTCAATGCAAACAGATATGCACATTTTTATAGCAAAAGATTAAAGATGATAGCATGGTGTCATTGGAGTAGGACCTCTCGCACCAACCAATACAATACTATGTATAATATATATGTACAATGTTGTACATGTGTGTATATATATACACAGTTATATTTTAGTATAAATAAAGCAAGGCCAGTTCAATTCTTATCGAGTATATTGTGTATCGAGACTTGTTTCTGTATACGTTCTGCTTTTTTCCGTTTTCTTATAACATGCAATGGGTTACAGGTTCGAATCTTACCATAGTCACTGCGTGTGGCTAGCTGCTCTCCTATCTCATAATGAACCAACGGACACTCACCTCACTCATTTTATCTACGTTAATATGTCAAATTTTCAACAGGGAGTGCAGATTTCCAGATGTTCTTTAAAAAGGTCTTCACGCACGGATTTTCCTCTCTTACTCCTGACAAGCTAAAAAGGTCTTCACGCGCGGAATTTACTCTAATTTTTAAAGGGGTGCAGATTCCTACGGGCGTCCAGGGGGTGCACTGCACCTCCTGGATTTTTTCCAGGGGGTGCAGCTGCACCCCCGGCACCCCCAATTCGTACAGGTCTGGACATACCTCATCTTGAATTACGGAAACTTTGTCTCTCCCTTTACAGCCTTTGAAATCTGTTGAAGACAGGGTCGAGGCTTGTTTTCTGATGTTGATTTGATGTCAAGTTGGTTGGTCCGCTGTAGAGTGCTGAACGGTTTTTGAGAATTGGATCAGTGGGTGAAAGAAGTTTTAGTTGCTTTATTACGCTAAATAAGTTAGTTAAATGCGTTAATGATAATAACATGAAACTTCCTCTCAACCAATTCCTATGTTTAACAGAGCGTATCAGTGGATGAGGAGTCAATAAGCAGTGACCAGGCATTTCTCTTCTCTTTGCGCGAATGATATGTACGGAATTCTATTGTTTTTACATTTATGTAAACCGCCATGCTCGTTTCACAGATCGTAACCGTGGAGTTGGTAGTGGAGGGTGGTGTTAGCGGTGATGGGGGTAGGTGGAAAGTTTGCCATTCGGATTTGCAAAGAACGGTCCAGAGAGAACAGCTTAACGATAATTTAGTGATGAACTATGGACAATTAGCGATCGGACTCAGGTCCGGAATTGCGCGACGCCATAACAAACGGACCGTATACAACTAACGACCACACCGACGATTTTACGATCAACAAATGGTCTCGTTTAGGAGGGAGCTGAGAGAAGTAGTCACTTCTGTTGCAATGACTAGTATTTCGAACGCGAAAGAAAAAGTCGATCGCAAAATGAGTGAATAAAATCATGAATCGCGTGGAATTGGACGTGAGTCATCCCTAAAATAGTGAAAAACATCTCTAAGTTCGGATGCTTAGGACTCAGAGTATCTTCTTCCTGCTATGGTTAGATAAACACTCATCGCTTAATTACAGATGCGTCCATACATAAGTAAACCAAACAGGGGCGTAGCCAGGAATTTGATTTGGGGAGGGTATAATGTGATTTGGAGGCATAAATCTTTAAAATCTGAATGAACACATTATAAATTTGTATGGTAGTCTGATTTTTGGGAAGGAAATATATATACCGATATACCCCCTCCCGTCGCTACGCCCCTGAAGCCACGTGCCTATACTGATATCTCTTTTATAAGTCTTTCGCTACAAAGTTTCTCTTCCCCCCACTTCACAAATAAGCTGTGAAATATTTAGCACAGGAAAATGTTTCTTACACACAGTGTCGTCCGAATGCTTTTATAATACCGGATCTATGAGTAAAATAGATTGAACGAGCGTTGAATCTGTTTTGTTCAGATGCAAGTTGATGCACTTGCAATGCAAGTTGACACCGGTGGAAGAAAATTAAACGCTCGTCACGAGTATGCCTATCTGCCTTTATTCATGTCCTGTCCTAATTAATTATTTCGAAAATGTTTGCGGATAGATAATACATATCATCCCGGCACCTTGGCTATGACAGATTTCGTGATACTGTAGTTCTGAAAGCCTGAGTAGACACTAGATAGGTTTAATGAGAGGCTGCAGGAACTTTGCAGAAACCATTTCCCAACCAACTGTGTATATTCAGTAAAACGGCTAAGATATTTTAATTTGTTAATTTTAAATGAATTAGATTAGGAAGTGCTTTTCTAAAGCATGTCATTTATGCAACAACAGAAAACGCAATCATGTTGCTAAACTCTCTGTAAGTCGAAAGATTGTAAGAGAAGTTTCTTTATATTTGGTTGAATTTGCCAAATTTCTGAATATATCAGGTCCACGTTTCTGAAATGAAATGCATCCAACTTTGAACAGCTGAAATAATTATCCATGATTCACCGTATGCAGAACTAAGCCAGAGGCACTGCTGGCTTTAATTTGACCAGATGGCATTGGCTGGAGGAGAAGGATTTTAAAGAGAGCAATCTGGAAGAAAATACTCAATGGAAATTCGCAAATTATCGACATTCCTGATTTCAGTTTGCAATTCTGACGTTAAAGGCTATATAACTCAATGCAGTAAATGACTGTGAGTCATTCTCAACGGCTAGTATTTAGTTATATATTGTTAAATAAGAAACCGTCACAACAGTAGCGTCATTGCACACTTTTCTTGAAGGCGAGATAATTTTTGGCCAATTTCGGCAATTTTTTGGCAAAGTTTGTCCAATTTGGGGCAAATTTTGGCAAATTTGTAAATTGTTTACATTTTTGCAAATGTTTGGCAATTTTTGACGATTTTTTGCACATTTCACTTGAATTAATTTATTTAATACATTATTTCTTCATTTCCTTGGGGGCCATGGCCCTCCCCTCCCCCAATAACGCCCCTGCATCATAATCAAAGTAACTTTTTCACTAAAACTCAAGAGAAGTATACAAACATCTAAGAACTTTATTTTCTTTGGAGATCGTTGTGCAGTGCAGATTTTGTGTTGTGTTTAATGCTTCAGCAAGAAATTTTTTTGCCTTGAAGTAGTTTTTTATTGGCAACCCCAGTCACTGACCATCACAGTTTCTAGACAAAAACTCGCCTAAGATGTCTATTCTGCTCTATTGATGCTGCTCTGATAGTCGAATTGAAGGCAAATTGTAAACATTTGATTAAAACACGTTCAGAGAGCCAGTTTCTTCTGCGTCATACAGCACATGTCACGTGATCTGTCTCTGTTTTGGGATTTAAAGGAAGGTCTTAAGAAGCCAGGTTCGTGGAGGTCTGGAGGTAATTGGCTTAGACTCCCCCGCCCGAAAAGAAGATTGGAAGTTACGTTTAGTCATCCAATGAGATGGAAGGCGCTGGAACTAGCATTCTGAACGCTTTTGTATGCATAAAAAGGCTAAATCGATTCTGCTAACTGCCTTGAAGGTGTCTACGACGGTCCGAAATCTCTTGCGTACGCCCAGTTCCCAAATGTTCTCAAAGATCTCCCAGAACTTTCTACTCGATTCGCAGGATGCATTTTCAGAAGAATTTTGCTTCTTCCCGAGCTAAAGTGCCTCCCAATTCAAGTACACCTTTAAATCATTGCTACACAGACATTACGCTAACTAACATCGCCCTGATTTAGCCTTATCTGGAGAATGTAGGTTATATGGCTGCTGCTGACAATCAACAGGCTCAGGCTACCAGGCAGTCTGAATGACTGACTGACTGGCTGGTAGTAAGTTAGTAACTGGCTGGCTCAAGTAAACTCGCGCTTGCATGGCAGTGGTCTGATAGGGTGATCACTGTGAGGAAATAAACTGAAGTACTTTCTGATATTGTATCATTGCCATGCAGTATTTTTTCTATTCATCTTGAAACCGTTCTGGAATGGAGTCGAAATTTCCTGTTAGGAGTTCAGTCGAACATTAGAAAAATAGAATTCGTGTGAACCAGAAGCAAATGTTACTATCTCGCTGGACATATCAATGCGTTATAATTTTATTGTTGCGAATAGTTGGTCAGAGATTATATATATATATATATATATATATATATATATATATATATATATATATATATATATATATATATTGGCAAACCCACAGCCACAGGCCGCAGACAGCGCAAATTCACTCACATGAAATTCATTTTACATTCAATAGGTATACAGTAGTCTAAATGAAGAAAAAATGGTCAAAACCTCATATTTACTGCTCGCCAGTATTTAAATAAGGTAACATCAGTGGCGTAACGTGGGGAGGGGGCGGGGGCACTTTGTTGACTGCCCCCCGGGCCCCGGGCGGGGGGCCCCCAAAGAGGGGCTAAGCTAGGGTTAGGTTAGGGTTAACCCTAACACTTCTTAACCCTAACAATAGAAATGAACGTGCTGACGACCTTTTTTTTTTGCTCGTCAGGGTGAAAAAGGAGGTGATGATTTTTTTTTATTTTTTTATATTTTTTTGCTCGTCAGCCCGAAACTTTGAAACTTTGGGGCCCCCATAACAAAGATGCCCCCCGGACCCCCAAAAGTCACGCTACGCCACTGGGTAACATTGCGGTTCTGGTGGTCATAGTGCCAGTGGCGGCTCCAGGATTTGGCAAGTGGGGGGTCGTTGTGGCGACAACCTGCAAGCGTTAGGCCAACTATTTGTTGCTAGGCATGTAGCAGTAAGAATAGGGTCTCAACAGGGGCCCACTGTGGACAGGTATTCAATAAAGGGACACGAGTCAATTCAACTGTACCAATAAAAAACATAGGATAGGAAGCCACAAAAAATGATCTTCCAAAATGTATTTATTTTATAGTTTTTTGGAGCATTGCTTTCCTAACGCCTAGTTGTAATCCAGTTGAGTAGCTAAAGATCTATCCGCACGTCTACATTATTTGACTCCTTTAAGTTTTACCAAAATGGCGTCAATTTCTGTCTAAAGTTGTGAGATGTATCAGAGACGATGCAATCCGTAAAAATCATCTTTCACAATATTTAAACGGAATATAACACATCTAAGTCAATTTTTGCTATTGAATTGTCTGCGGCAGAGAGACGCGAACCAAAGCTAATAACTGTTGCCTTCGCTTTATTAATTAATTAATTAATTAACTATTTAAGAATTTTTATCACATTCACTGATGAAAAATTTAGAACAACAGAGCTAGACGGCCCTTGGAATGAAGGGTGGTACTTTTAATTGGGGTGTGTGGCACATATTACACAGTCCCGGTGTCAAATATCGGTGCCCTAGGTATGCCACTGCAACTCTCTTAATTAATTTTTATCTTGGCTTTAATCACTGGATATATGATATTACGCCTTGATTTCTGTAATGATGGTGAGCTGCTAGACGTCACCATCTATCTATCCTAGATAGTAATTAAGGCAGGATATAGCGTCAGAATTGTCTAATCGCGCGAATACCGGTTGTTGCGTTGTCCAGATTGACTGTGTTGATAGGCGATTGTCGGTGATGATTTCAACTAACGCCGGCTGACGAGGAAGTTTATCTGCGGATACACAGACGCCGATGTATGTGCGCCTTCTGCTCTTAAAAGTTCCCGGCAAGCTCTGTTTTTGTCTGACCCCAGAAGAGAACAAGTCAAGGACATTTATAAGTAGGCCCTTTAATAGACTTGGGAAGTCTAATAATGCGATACTCTTGAAAAAAGCGATCTTATATTGTATTGTACTGTATGTACGATTTGTAGTTTAATACGGTATATGCTGAAATGCAATAATTTTAATAATTAATATATAACTAAAGTACTAATTTTTCAGTAAAGGCTTTAAAATTGCAAATGAATTTCACAATAGAAACTGGTGAATGATATCGTAATTATATCGGAATCTATTTAAACGGAGATGCGTGCATAAAATCGTTTGAATTTTGAAATTATACATATATAATCTTTATAAAATATGCTTTATATATATTGGAGCTCTCCCTATTAGACAACAAGTTGGTACAGACCATGCTGCCTATTAGAGATGGCAGACGGGAGATTCGTCGGTTTTCTTCGCTTGCATGGATGCTGCAGGGTTGTTTTAATTAATCTATGCTCCGAATTTAAAAACGTCGATATTTAGCAGTTCTATTTTGCAAGCTAATTTCTACAACGATGCAACCTAATTTTCCTGATGGATCGATTGTGGATGGCTCTGCCAGAATTCAGAAGTTTGAAGATATCTCACTAAAATTAGTGGAATACAAGGAACCCTGTTCCTGGATCGCGATTACTTAAGAGCTTTAAGAGCTGTTTCATTTTATCAGTGTCAGTAATAGAAGTTCTCCGATGTTCTCTTCAAACGATTGTTTGCATTGTCAGTCAGAAGCCAAATTCCTTTCCGAGCCTCACGGGTTCATAGGACGGCGCTGATCTCCGTTGCTATAGCCATCATCCTCCAGACGTGCAATACCACGGATACGAACCCGCGACCTCTTTTCTTCTCTATCGTCCAACGGTTGTTTACCACTCTGCCGTTTCTAAAGAGTAAATCTGAGATGAAGCTAGGATATTTGCTTGAAATTGTAGCAGAAACAGCTCTAAAGACTCTGCAAATTACCCTTGAGCACCAGGGCGCGATTTGTATGGGGAAAGGGGGATTTTCCCCTCTGCCCAACTGATACATCCCCCACCACTGCATCCCCCACTGCTACACTTCCCAAACAACTACATTCTCTCAAGCTCGACATATTTCCCCCACTGCTCCAGGTCACAAATGGCACCCTGTTGAGCACACATAAAGCAGTTTTTTTGCATTGTTTGTCACCTGAATTAACTGAAACACGGATTACATCTGATCGGGTCATGTCTTCCTGTCGTTTTGGTAAATATCAGTTGATATATCTCAACTAAACCTTAGCCGACTTTTGACTTAGGCCTACTGCCATTAATTAAACTTTACCAATCGCATTCCCGATAACTGACTATTTGCAATACATCACCCTGGACCCGTGTCGTGTCAATCGGTGCAGAGCAAGTCCGTGACAAGAACTGAATGTTCTCTTGCGCATTTGTTATTCCGTTTTCCGGCAGATATCAGATATCTCGGGAATTAGTCAATTATAGTTGTACAAATAGGCAAAATACTTATCTTGGAAGCAACTGTCTCTCTCTATAATAATTAAAATCCAATTCCCTATTCTCTCCACATTGCTCGCTTAATAGAGACTGGAGGTATTTCGAAAGACGACAGTCTTGTTCACGTTAAAAAAGTACCAACCTTAGCTTTGTAAATATATAGGAGAAAAGCGGAATCATTGTAGAACGAAAAATAGGAAGCACTTTGAAAGAAAAATGGGCCAAATGAGGCCACAACATATTCTGTTTTAACCCCTTAACTGGTGATCCCGGATATATCCGTCCATTTTACATTGAGTTGCAGCTAAATACACGGTTAAGAGGTTAACGACCCGAAACTCGAAAAACAGGTTGTCTCCGTTTTTATCTCAGTATTTGTCAATCCAGTACGGCAAAAGCTATACACGGCCTGCTAGCAGTCACCATAGTCACATTACAATCTGCATTCATCTGTCCAGTTGCCGATCTCTTCATGATAATAATAATAATTAAGTATACGTTTTTATTGGAATCGATGATGGGCCTACGCTATAAATTCATTCACAAAAGATCAGGTCAGTTCATCACTGATCGATAAATACAATTCTGTGCTTTCTGGTCTTCTCAATAAACATGCTCCTATCATTTTTTTCGTCTCAAACAGCAAACCCTGGTATAACTCTTTCATTCATGCTTTCAAGTCATTTCGCAGACGTCTTGAGCGAACCTACCATAAAACACATTCTCCATCTGACCTTTTAAATCTTCGTTCCACCACCAACCGCTATCATAATCTCCTTACATCTGCCAAAAAGAAGTACTATTCTAACATCATTTCAACAAATAGCTCAAATCCACGTAAGCTCTGGAAAACTGTAAATGATCTTTTCCATCGCAAAGACTCAAAACCTCTCCATTTCCCTGTCAGAACTTGCTGAATCTTTTGCTAAGTTCTTCTCTGTAAAAATCTCCAAGATTCGCAGTGTCCTCAAGTCTTTCACTATTACTCAAACCACCTCTCCTCATTATCCTCCTCCCCACAACCTCCATGCAATTTATCCAGCTTCACTCCTACAACTGAAGAAGAGGTATCCAAACTTCTACTATCCTTGCCAAACAAACAATGCGACCTAGATCCCATACCTACCTCTTTACTCAAACAGTGTTGTATTATAACTAGAATCATCAACCTCTCTCTTATCTCAGGCACTTTCCCATCCGCATTCAAAAACTCTTTTGTCACTCCTCTCCTAAAAAGCCTGGTCTTGACAGAGACGATCTCAATAACTATCGCCCCATCTCAAATCTTTCTCTTCTATCAAAACTTACTGAAAAAATTGTGCTTTCCAGACTGAATGAACACCTTTCAAGTAACTCACTATATAATGCTCATCAATCTGCCTACACTTCACTCAACTGAAACTGTCCTCGCCTACATTTATGACAGACTCTTAACTGCAATTGGTCTTCGCCAAGTTACTGGCCTTTGTCTCCTTGATCTCTCTGCAGCATTTGATACCATAGATCACAAAATTAGCGACTCTCTCTCTGGTTTGGCATATCTGAAAAAGCTCACAACTGGTTTGCATCTTATCTCAAATCTCGGTCTTTTCAAGTGTCCTGTCTTGGCCAAATTTCTCTTTCTCATATTATAGATTATGGAGTGCCTCAAGGATCTGTTCTCGGGCCTGTACTGTTCAGCCTTTACACCACACCACTTTCATCTCTAATTAATTCCCTCAAATTAAACCACCAACTCTATGCCGATGACACTCAGCTATTCCTTTCCTTCTCACCTCTTTCATTCAATGCTTCTATTATTGAGCTTGAATCTGCATTCTCGTCAATCTCTGCATGGATGTCATCTAATCTCCTCGCTCTCAACCCATCTAAGACAGAGTTTCTTTTAATCGGACTACCCCAACAACTCAAAAAAATTGACAATCCTAAACTAGTTTTGGCTCCTGACACCACAATAATCCCTGTTCCAACTGCTAGAAATCTCGGATTCAAATTTGACTCTTTTCTAAACTTCGAATCACAAATCTCCCAACTTTCAAAAGCCTGCTTTATTCATATTCGTGACCTTCGTCGCCTACGTCCTTGTCTTGATATTAAGACTGCGTCCACAATCGCCACCTCTATATTCCACTCCAAATTAGATTACTGTAACTCCCTCTACTATAACCTTCCCAAAGCCTCCATCAACAAATTGCAATCAATACAAAATACTTTAGCTCGTGCTGTTACTATGTCACCTAAATTCTCCCATATTTCACCCATACTAAAATCATTACATTGGCTTAAAATAACAGAACGTATCCAATATAAGATAATAACACTTACACATAGCTCACTTCAGTCATCAAAACCTGTCTACCTTAGATCACTATTAACCCCTCAGCCTCCTCGACCCACACGTTCGTCATCTCATCTCACTCTGTCACGCCCGCTAAATCAGTCATCCCTGAAAATTTGCAACCGTGCCTTCTCATATGCTGCACCTGAACTCTGGAACTCGATCCCAGCTTCCCTTCGACACTTGGACACTTTAAAACAATAAAATCTGATTCCTCATTTCCTATAATTCCCGCACTATCTCCTCAAGTCTTCAGGTCTAAGCTTAAATCCTTCCTGTTTCTGAAATCATTTCCGCCATAGCTGTAACAACCTAGCCTCACTGCCCTTCGGATATTGACCATTGCCTGGCTGATCCCACACCTTTCCTATAGCTATTTTAAGAGAGGCTGAGCGCCTAAGAATAAGCAGCTACTGTTGTGCTGTTTACCAAGGCGCTATAGAAATCCACGAGATTTTACTTACTTACTTACTTACTTAGTTCCAGAGATCAGTAAGAGCGAAAACTAGCAAGGCGAGATATGCAGGAAAAGCCGTCTGAAAGAGACGTGGCCAGTGGCGTAGCGTGACTTTTGGGGGCCCGGGGGGCATCTTTGTCATGGGGGCCCCAAAGTTCCAAAGTTTCGGGCTGACGAGCAAAAAAAAAAAAAAAAGGTCATCAGCCTCCTTTTTACCCTGACGAGCAAAAAAAAAAAAAAAGGTCATCAGCCTCCTTTTTACCCTGACGAGCAAAAAAAAAAAAAAAAAAAAAAAGGTCGCCGGCACGTTCACTTCTATGGTTAGGGCTAAGCCTAACCCTAACCCTAACCTAGGGTTAACCCTAACCTAACCCTAGCTTAGACCCCTCTTTGGGGGCCCCCGGGCCCGGGGGCAGTCAACAAAGTGCCCCCCCCCCACGTTACGCCACTGGACGTGGCAATCTTAAGTCTATATATTTTAAAGTACTCAGTCAATCGAAGTTAGGGCAGTGGGAACATTGCATTTTACATATCAAGTGCAATGTTCACCTGCTCGAATATTTAATATGAATCAATCAATCAATCCGATCGATCGATCGATCAAGAAACTTCTATGCATGGCGCCACTATCATAAATTCATAATGCCCAGGGCATCAGCCGATGGCGCACCAAATCTAAATTGAATTAGAGCCAGGTCAGGCCGGAAAGATCAGTCAGAAACGGCGGGGGAGCAATCTACGGGGATAGATAGTAGATGCAATGAAAATTATAGCATATGTACTGTTTGGGCAATGCTGAATTTCACTCTATTATTGTTTTTGGTAATCTTCATCGCAGTTTAAGTCCATGTATACGATTATCAACAGGCACAGATGATATCATTGGTCAATTGATTTAGCAACGAATCATAATAATTACATTACCAGTTGTCATGGTATAATTCTCATAAGTGGCGTAGCTAGGGTTTCCGGAAGAGGGAATTTGATTTTGATCATAACCAACGTCGAAAAATGCTGACAAGCAAAACGGTCGTCACCTTACATCTTTACATTCTATCTATAGCGCTTAAAAATTATTTTGGGTCAGCAGCCAATTGGGGAGGGAGAGTTGACCCCCAAAACCGCGTCCGAAAATTAAAAAATATATGGAAACACATTAAAAAATTATTTCGTCGGCAGTCAAAGCAGGGGGTTTAACCCCCAACACCCTTTGGCTACGCCACTGATTTTCATGATGACACTTTATACACTTTTTACTATCCGCATAAATTCCCCGTTTTTATTAATGACGACAAGATTGTAACATGTAGATTTTGATTTTTTATACAGAAAACCCGACCTTTTCAGCCGTCGAATTGTTTCGTATCGTGGACGTTCCACTAAAAGACTCGACGATTGGGTTCACGCTCGGGAAAGACGGCTATCCGGCCTTCGAATTCACCGCGGACGCTAACGCCACCAAACCGGCAGAATCTATAAATTTCAACAAACTGTTCAAAAATTTTGCTATCGCGGCTCTGGCTAAACCGTACAACGAGAGCGGAGGGTTTCTGTTTTCCGTGGTCGACTCAACCGAGTCCGTCGTCCAATTCGGCCTGGAAATTTCCAAGACTAACGTCGAAAATGCGCCGTTCAAGATCTCGCTCTATCACACGGACATGAACAGGAAATCTGAATCCTTCAGAATCGCCGAATTTCCAGTTTCGTCGCTGGTTGGTAAATGGAACACTATTTCAATCAAGGTCAGCGACGACATGATCACCTTCGCCCACGATTGTGGACCAGAGTCATCCGTGAAATCACCGGTGGAACTGGATGAGCTGACATTCGAGGAAGGATCCGTCATCTACGTCGCCCAAGCTGGAACCAAGATCGGAAGAAATTTTGTGGTGAGCAACCTGGAATTTCCCTTATATTATTATTCAGGTAATTGTGTTGCTGAGTTCAGAGTTTACTGGATGTAAAGTCATACTACACTACCATAGTACCATAGCCTTAATATAAAATACTTTACATCCAGTAATGGAGTGCATTTAGACGTTAAATCAGAATCGCATAATTCGCTGATGAGAAAAATTACTTTTAAAATTTCATTTTAACGAAATAGTCTTGCTGAGTAATCACATGTTTGCATTTTAAAATATTTTTGTTAACATGTTGTTGACTTTCGTAAAATTTGTTTGCTTAACTCGAAAGAATGGAACAGATTATTATTAACGATGTGCCATTTGAAATTTCACCAATGGCAATTCATTCAATTTAACTCCGCGACGCATGTTAGGTCTTTAGCGCCCGGAGTGTCGTAGGTGCATCCCCCCTATCCCAGGGCCGTCCATCCATCGCAGATGCTGCCCCTTCTCAATCTAAATCCGTTGTCCGTTGTTCAAATTTGTTCATCAGTAAATGAGATCTGCATTCTTAAATTAAAGACTTACTCGGTATGGGCACGTTAATAAAACGAAAGAAAGGAGGATACCATACGAGACATTCTACACTTAAATGCAAGGAAATAGAGGAGCAGAGGACGCCCACGTAAAGCCAATGGGCAACATCGGAGAAGATATGAACACGAAAGGAATTTCAATCACAAAAAGAAAGAAGATCAACAGAAGACAAGACTTCCTGGAAATGTTTTGTGTTTAGCAGCTGTCTGCGGGTACGATGATGACGATGATGATTTTTGTATACATACTCCGCACTTCTATAGTGATTTCGTTAACACGGCCCCTGGACACCCTGGGTGGTCTCTTCGTGTACGCAGGACATCGCTCGTAACATAGTGTAGTACTGCGTACCAGCAATCGCCAGACCACATGTACCAGGCGAGAGATAAGTTAAAAAGGGCATAATTAATTTCTTCTCTTTCTCCTGATTATCGGTTCAAACAAAGAACTTCTGACGCCAATTATCGCCGCTAAAATGCAGACCTCCATGCTCAAGCCCGTTTCACCATTATTTACGGTCCGCACTCAGTCGTAAATTGAATGGACACGACGAGAATGCTCGAGTTTGGTCGATGTTTAGCAGACAAGAGCGGTAAAGCCTTTCCCCCTTACCCCCACCCCATAAGAGCTCCGTCGATGGGGTTTGTTTGTGCGATTGTAGGAGACTAATTGCCCTGGTATCGTTCAAGCGATTCCTTCAAAATTTACGCGACTGCTGTCGATAAAAATTCCCATTCTATTCTAATAACTGTGCTGGTGAGATTTGTACGAAAGCCACGCAATTTACTGATTTGAACTCAACTTGAGCTTGTTCAGCGAGTTGTTTTCTTAATAAAAGTTACCTGTTCATCTTCAAAGTCAAAGTCAAAGTCCTTCCCGCTGCGCGGCGCTGATCTCCGTTGCTATAGCCCTCAGCCAGACGTGCAATGCCACGGATACGGGGCTAGTGTATCGCGTAGCGTACCTGTTTGACTTATCGCAAAGATTTTTACCACTGCTCCTCATTTTACCACAGCGAAAAAGGCTGAGTCGACCTTTAGGGCTGCTACGGGACTTGAACCCGCGACCTCCTGCTGCATCACCCAACGTTGTTACCACTCTGCTAACTTCCCGCCCGTTCATCTTCAAATATAGTTTTATTTCGGCCTTTAAAGCGGTTATTTTGATGTTTGAAATTTTAGAGCGAATAATTTCGATACCCATGCATAGGCCTATGTTGTTCTCATCAAACGGTACTGCCCATTTTCATTTTAACAACTTTGACAACCCGTGGTCAAAATGCATGAGATTTTGTTCAATTCTGCGGTACTATATCGTAAATTAAGCCGCTAAAGGTTTTCTTTGAAATTTCAACACGGAGTGGCGCCACCTAGCGAAAACTCAGGCTCTCTGTAGGACGCGTTCGTCAAAAGTATTAGCTACTATATTTGGTTTGCCATAATTAGTAACGGCAGTTTTTTTAAAATCACAGTGCTGAATACATTTTCCTGTTTACTTACTTATTATTATTATCTCTCTACTTTAAAAACGTCGCTGCATCCCAGAATTCGCAACCAGATAAAACTGACATCAGAAGTAAGGCCAACTTCAACGACAAGCTATTCTGGGATACAAGTATATCCAGTGGCGGCTCTAATTTGGCAAGTGGGGGCCGTTCAACGGGGGCCAACCATTTGTTGTTTAATGTATGTAGCATTAAGTATAGGGTCCCAACTGGGGGCACTGGGGGCAGGCTCTCAAGTATATCCATAGAACTTCGCAGTTATTATTACAACGTCATAAAAATCGAGAAAACATAGAAACTCATTCAACTACATTAACTTCCTGAGTGACCTGAACAGATAAGTTTACCACCAAAAACACTGGTGGGAAATTTAAAGTAATAATTCAACCAGGGGCACAGCCAGGAATTTTATTTGGAGAGTATAATGTGATTGGGGGTATCAAACTTACAGAACTGTTAAAATCTTTAAAAACACATTAAAACTTTTAAGGTAATCTGATTTTGGGGACATATATACCGATATACCCCGTCTTACGCCCCTAAATTCAAAAAAATTTGGGCAGAAAGACTCGTGAAAATTCGCCCAATTTATTTAGGTCAGCCAGGAATTATCAAATATACAATTTATCACACTAGTGACAATTTTTTGACGATGCTAACGTCAAGATGATTAAGTTATTTGATTATTCTTAACTGAATTCTACTACGTTTATGTGTGAATTTTTCAGGGTGGAATACACTGGTTGGCTCTATACAGCGATCCTGAATATTTCAATATACTCTGCCGAGAAAATGGGGTAAATATCAAAAGCTCTCCTATATGCATAGCAACTGCGCAAAGCTGTCCACAATAACGCATCACTGTAGGGGTGTAGGCTAATTGTTTCCCCAGATGGCAACGATATTGGACTCGTACTATCTCGTAGTCTGCAACAATTGGTTAAAGGCAAACTAGTTAAGTGCAGGTTGGAACTCCGAACTTTAGAACATGCAAATTGGGACAGTACGCCTGTACAATTGTCTTCAGGCCAAGCAATCACATAATGCAAATTGCGAGTATATGGGGAGAATTCTGATGCATTTGATGTTGAAATGTTCATGAAATATTGCGATACACTAGATTAAGTAACGTTAAACTCTGACCATTGTAATATAGGCCCTAAATGGAAGAATACAGCGCTAACATTGGCGCCCGCACATTGGGGCAAGAGGGGGCGCTTGCCCCTCCTAGAAAATTCAAATACCGATATTTTCACAGTAAAATTTGAAAACCATGCTAAAATATTAACCGTGATCATTGTGTTTTGCTGTTTTGTCCCCATCCCTGGACAAATTTCTGTGAACGATAATGAGCGCAAACTCAAGACCTTTCTGCAGTTAGCTCTGGTTGATGTTTAAGAAATACTTTATCATGTAAATAATTATACCAAGAACCATTAGTTAGTCAGTTAATAAGCCAATTTATATAGCGCTATAGTAATAGCAGGCCAAGATCAAGAGCGCTTTACACATTGCACTTAAATGAGATACTGAACAAGTCTGGTAGCGAACAGTTCAAGACTAGCCGCGTTAGTCACAATGTCGGGCAGCGAATTCCATTTCCAGAGGAGGTGTTTCTCCCGGGTGAAAGACCTGTCCCCAAATTTCACTGTCTTAGACGGAGGGGATACAGCCAATTGGGCCAGATTACAGGAACGAAGCTGCCGCCGAAATCAGTAAGCGGGGGCATATGCACAAGTTTAGCTATCCAGTAAGTAAACTGGGCAGGCAGGATCATTGAAGGCCCGGAATGTCAGACAGCATCGGTACAGCATTGGTACTACTTTATAGTACTTTTGAGATGCCATCAAGACGGCAATCTTAATGGACACTCTTGAATTTCGCCAAATCCCTAAGTTTCATTATGATAATCGGACGCAGGATATAGGCTAGTCACGGTATTCTCCCAAGTTTTACTATTGAAACAATAGCAATGCGCCAGGATGACTAAGGGTAGGTGTGCGCTATGGATGTTCTGGAAAAGTATATCTGTATCTAAGTGGAATGTAATTGAGTGTTTACAACTTACTTGAGGGCGGCCCTATTCACTGATGGGTTTTAAGATTAGATAAATCTAGGATTTCCTCAATCTGTGATGGCTACCACGTGATGGTGTTAATTCAAGAAATACTAGTTTCAGAGTTTAATTTTCAACCTGAAAAGTGACATTTTTCTCGACATCGTTAGTAATTCACAAGTAAGCCACGCCATTACATCACTGGGGGCTGTTCTTAAAGTACGTTACACTATTTTTGGCCATTTTTGAGCTGCTCCCCTGTAACAAACTGTCACTAATCACTGTCTCCCTAAAAGTACGTCACAACTCTACAAACCCCTTAAAGCGTCGTCCATAAATTACGTCAGCGCAGGTTTTCTATTTAAAATATTCGAGTTTCTCGTTCAATTGTCTACCGCAAAACGGATATTTAACTTCCGACAATGATAACGAATATATTTGTGACCTAAAATTCAATGCATCTGGAGCCGAAAGGGCAATTAAAGCGTCTTTTACTATATCTCCCATAGGCCTATGGTATATTTAAGGTTTTATTTCTACTGAAAGTGTGACGTCACGCCGGCCCTTACCCCACTCCCCTGTCAAAAACCACAACACTTTCTTAGACCCTTCCCCCTTGATCGTGACGTCATTTGTGGGCGGTCCGTTGATAAAACAAATATATCTTTCATTCTCGAAAAGGTAGGCGTGATCATGCACAGTCAATAAATCCAAATAATGAGCGATTGATGGATGTTCAATGAGACACCTCTGCAGCAGCTCTCCATCCGGGTCCCAGCACAGAAAGTCTATTTGGGACAACCACCAAAAGTCTAAAAATATCTAAGTCTGCGACCACTTTAACGGCTTTGTAACATGCGGCGACCCTACAAACTTATTGTCAACTAAAAATTGAATAAAACGCTAATCATTTTAATATGAGCCGTGTATGGAGTTTTTTGTGCACATAAATTTCTTAAAACCTAAGCCTACATGCAACTTCCAGGGCTTGTGACATTGTGGTATTGGTTTGAACATAATAACAATAATAATAATAATAAAAATTATGCACTTCTATAGCACCAATTCTAATACCTAAGGGTATCAATCGATGGTACTTCAAATCCATCCGCAAAAAGACCAGGTCATTCCAGAGATCAGTCAGAGGGAAAGAGCAAAACCGACTATGGAGAAAAAGCCAATTGAAAGAGATGTGTTTTAAGTCTGGATTTAAAAATACTCAATGAATTGGAAGATCTGACAGCCAGAAAGAGAGAGTTCCAGATTTTTGGCCCAGAAATGGAAAAAGCTCTCTTACCAATTTTAGTGTTTGTTCTATGTACATTTAGCAATGAATCAGCAAACCTTGTTGAACGGCTATGTTTCTGGTGATTCAACATAGATTTCAAATAATGAGGTTGGCCAGATTGCAGTGTTTTTAAAACCAGGACACCAGTTTTGAATATAATTCTCTGTTCGACCGGCAGCCATCTTTTGAAGAACAGGTCTAATACGATCATGATTACGAGTATTTGAAATGGCTCGGAACGTGTCACTTTTGAATCTAATTTCGCCCTATTCCGCAACCCATTAGACTGAACTATGCTACATACTTCTGGGTCGTGAACCACAGTTTGGGAAACACTGGTCTACGACACCTCGCTGCCCATAACTTTCGAGAGGCAAGGCCCCATCAGCCAGGATGTCCTCAGTTTTCTAAGCGAGCTGGGTCGACGTTTATCCCAACAATCCGGAGACAAACGGGAAGGCAGTTTTCCTTTCCAATACAAACGTCTGTCGTCTATCTATTGAAAGAAACATACAGAATAATGACTGGGAAAGTAGATGTGCCATATGATCGATTTTTTAAAATTGGCACACTATGGCAACACAAGAGGCCACAGATGCAAATTGTTTAAGCAGAGGGTTGGTCCAAGAAAGAACACTTTGTTTAGTGCAGGGGTTGTAGACAAATGAAACAGTTTGGACGAAGATGGAGTGACATTTGAAACAGCAAACGGACTCCAAGGCTATTTCGGAGAACTAGGTTATTGAACGTGGAGTTAAAATAATGGTTTTCACACAGGTGTGGCACCGTTTTAAAAATTAATATACTGCAATTTCAACTAACTTTTTCTAAAATGTATAAAACTCTGTTCACATTAAATTTCATCAATTCTACACAAAATAAGCAAATTTTAACAAAATTAGTGTTAGGGCCTACAGTTTACGAGATATTAACTTTTAAAAAATTTGAAGCGATGAACGCGTTTCCACAACGCAGTAGGGAAATGTCATTTATAGACATCCAAACATGAAGATTAATTTTGGTGCTATAGGATGAGAAATTTCACAATATTCATCAAGGTTCCCCTGGTCCACGCGGACCCAAAGGTGAACCCGGAGACCAGGGACCACCAGGTGAAGTCACTAGACAGGAATCGGATTCCGATGAAAGCCTTAAAGGTCAGTTTCTGCTTCGGTATAGCCACTGTATATTCTCTTATGTCTGAAGTTGTTCTATGCATGTTGCTCTCAGGGGCGTAGCCAGGAATTTGATTTGGGGTGTATAATTTGGGGGTATATATTGTTATATTTTATATAGGCCTATATTATATATATATTATATATTGTATATATATATTATATTGTGTGTTATAAACACCCTTATACCCCACGTCGCTACGCCCCTGGTTACTCATCTAGCCTGCTGATGCGATGCTTTGATCCCTGGACCTTGTTCAGCTGCCAGTGGAGTCATGTGATCTAAGCCGCACGAAATGATGGGAGACACAATCGGGAAAAGTATTTGCAACATTTGTCAAATACGGAAAATAGCTACCTCTGGAGTCATCGTAGTGAAAGTCTAACAGTATCAGTCTGACTGGTTTCATTGATCGGCTGTCTCTTCTCACTTGTAGCCACGAAATCAAATGCGTTTTGCGTTTTTTTCAGGCGAGAAAGGTGATACTGGATCTCCTGGTGAACCCGGAAAACCTGGAGACCCTGGGCCACTTGGAATGAAGGGCGACATTGGGCCACCCGTATGTAGAAGTACTCCTTGCATTTACCAGTGCTCTGTGCAGGCCTATAAGTGTGAATTTATGACGAATACTCCACTTATGAGCTATTATTGAATTCATAAAAATCATGTTTATCAAAACTGAGTTAAAATTTGGCTAATTCAGCTTCGTTTTCTTTGAGATGCGGGATAAGTGAACATTATTACGGGACGATTCTAGAAATAGAGCATGCATGGCAGCCTTGTTTCTGGAAATTGTATTGCATCTTTCCCTTTCGACGTATTTAAGATGATTGTAAATCGTAATTGCAGACTTTAAATAGCCTCAATAACACTGGTCAACAAGGTTTTTGTTTCCTATGAATTTCAAATGTTCCAGGTAGATTTTGTCATGCTGATTACAGGAATAATTTTGAAATTTTCCTATCACGTAAGTTTTTGAGAAAAAGGATTCTACATTTTAAAATTATAAGAATTTTAAAATCGTGGTTTTCGAGACCCCTTTGAGTTATGGGTATTCAGGTTAGGCAAGAATCTTATGTGGCTGCCATAACAGATGTAATATGCACTGCTGGCTCACTTAACTACATGGATTTTGAAAAATTAGTATAATTAGGCAAGTCCAGACATGCCCAGACGCGCCCAAACCTGTCTTCAAGACTACATGCCTATCCGTATTGTTGTTTTACGCAGTCCTATATAAATACCAAGTCAGCACTTTTGGAAGCAGCTGCAGTCTTTCTATTTGATGAGATATAACTGTTTAGTTAAAGACTGTGAATTGAATATATTAGCTAATTTAATTAAAGTTTCTGAAATGTCGCGTCGATGTCGCAATAGTAGTGACACGTTCTGCTACATCTGTGGAGAGTTTACGTTGAAATCACAGAAGCGGAGTATGACAGCAATCATAAAGAAAGGATATGAGTTATACTTTGGATGCAAAATTGGCGACCAGGACAAAGTATGGGCACCTCATATATGTTGTTCATCTTGTGCTACCAGTCTGCGAGCTTGGCTTGCAGGTAAGCGTCCATCCATGCCATTCGCCATACCAATGATATGGAGAGAGCAGAATAATCATGTAACGGATTGCTATTTCTGCATGACGAATGTTACAGGATTTTCTTCAAAGAATAGGAAGTCTATTGAGTATCCTAACTTGCCTCGGCAATGAAACCAGTTCCACACGACGAGAGTCTTCCTGTTCCAAACCCCCCGAGTTTTGGACACTGGAGGACGAGGACGAGCATGCAGAGACAGATGAAATGCTGCAGATAGTTGATGATTCAGCTTAAGACCCAGAGTTTGAGCCATCGACATCCAGCAATCATCATTTGATTTCTCAGGCAGAGCTCAATTGATCTGGTCAGAGACTTAGATTTGTCAAAAAATCAAGCAGAATTGCTTGGATCTAGATTATCAAAGATGGAATATTTAATAATCCCGATTTCGTACAAAAATTTCAAAAATCGCGATTCGATTTCGAACGATTAATGAAGACTTG
Organism: Metaphire vulgaris; assembly: GCA_018105865.1. Lineage (NCBI taxonomy): Eukaryota > Metazoa > Annelida > Clitellata > Crassiclitellata > Megascolecidae > Metaphire > Metaphire vulgaris. The sequence goes on along the minus strand of CM030832.1, from coordinate 23,799,420 downwards.
ACTCGATTCTTCAAAAAAACGACAGTCTTAACCAGCATTGACATTGATGGATTGCTTTCTGCTTTCGGCTGTAAGCACAATCCATCCGAATGGCGACTTTTTGTTGACTGTTAAGTTTAAAGGCTGTTTTGCAAAATGGCAAATACCCTTCAGTACATATTGGACATGCTGCTTCACATGAAGGAAACATTTGAGAACATGCAGCTGCTATTTAAACACATAGAATACTCGAGATACAACTGGAATATATGTTTTTTCGATCTGAAAGTTGTTGCAATTCTACTCGGTCTGCAACTAAGCTACACCACAGAAACTATTTCTTTGCCGGTATTGGCAAAGCCAAGCTAGAGATTCACATTATGTGAGAAAGGTCTGACCACCTCGCAGGATCTTGGTTCCAGGACAGAAGAACGTTAAACATGATCCTCTCAAGACTGATCCGAAGAACATTTATCTCCCACCTTTGCACATCAAACTTGGGTTAATGAAAAACTTTGTCAAAGCAATGAACAAATCTAAGCCTTATTCTTTGACAGAGTTTTCCACGCACCAGTGATGCTAAAATAAAAGAAGGCGTTTTGTTCCCCTCAGATTCGAGATGCTCAAGGACAGTCACTTTGAGGGCCTTCTGCAGGGTGCCGAATGCATGTTGCCTGGACAGTCTTCAGGGATGTTGTTGCTAAATTTCTGGTTGCAACTTTCTTGGCGCCAAACTATGTTGAACAAGTTGGAAATCTGCTACAAAGCTTACAAGGCAATGAACTGCAACATGTCACTGAAGATACACTTCCTTCATTCTCACTTGGACTTCTTCCCGGACAATCTCGGCGCCGTCAGTGATGAACATGGTGAAAGATTTCACAAAGACATTGCCAGCATCGAGAAACGCTACCAGGGAAAGTGGAGTCCGTCTACGTGTATGCTCGGAGACTACTGTTGGTCACTGATACGTGAAGCAAAATTAACAGTGACTACAAACGAAAATCTACAGCAAAACATTTCTAATTTTCTCATGTCTTGTCATTATTGCCTAGATCCTTCTGTAGGATTATGTTGCAGAAGACGTTACAATACTAAATGCTAAATTGTCGATTTCTTAAAAAACCTTAATTGATGCAGAAATTCTAATTACATATTTGTGTTCAGCAAGTCAAAATCTATTAGTTTCACCAAAATTTGTAGAGGAAACAAAAACTTGCATAAAATTTGTTGACCAGTGTAATCAACAACAAGCATGTATGATCCAAATATGTAATTGGATGGCGTCTCACTGAAAACTGGATTCTTTATTATTCACTTGATCAGTGGATTAGGCCTATAGCAGGATTAGGCCTATAGCAGTGGTTCTCAGACCCCTACCTTTGTCTCGCGGACCACTTTGAGTGTCAAAAATTTTTCGCGGACCACCTGAAAAATATGAAACCAGTGTCTGCCGAAAAAGCTCGACAAGCAAAAAAATTTATCGCCTATCAAAAAGGCTGACAAGCAAAAAACGTTATCCGTGGTTTTTTGTTTTTTCACAATATACCGCGGACCACTAGACGCCTTCTCGCGGACCACTTTTGGTCCGCGGACCACGGATTGAAAACCGCTGGCCTATAGTAAATTAGTAATGGTGTCTGTTAAAACAGGGTCCGGCATGGGTGGGCAATTCGTCCAAACCAATAGAAGCACTGAAAGGAGAACCAGGTCTCAACGGAACTCAAGGTTTTCCAGGAAGTAAAGGTGCAAAAGGAGACAAGGTGAGATAAGCTACAGAATTTAATGTATATTTTGCCGAATGGGGACTTTGCTAGGAAGGTTTGATGCATGGCCGCCATTTATATAGAGCCTAGTTGATGATGCGCTATCACCAGTCTGGTCAAATAAATTTTTATCAGAATGTCTCGGATGCATTGCAATATATCGATGAAAGACGCAGACAATTATATTCTGTTCCAATCACTTTTGAACAGTGCACACTGTCTTTATGTGCCACGTGACTAATATACAGCATATTCATAAGAATGTGCGATTTGAAATTATTTTCTGCCTGTCGTAAAAGAAATTCAATATTTTATTTTGAGGAATTTGCCATTTCAAAACCCATTTACTTCGTCATCATCATGTTCTCTGTCATGGGACAGGTTCAGGGCTCCATTGTTTCCATTCCTCTCTGCGCCTAGACTTAGGCCTTTTATATTAATTAACACACACACACACACACACACACACACACACACACACACACACACACACACACACACACACACACACACACACACACACACACATGTTTTCACACACACACACAACAAATGTATATTTAAAATGAAAAATAAATTTAAAACTGCATGCCTATACAGTACTATATATAATTTTAGACCTACATGGACCTACATGTTTTCTAAATCTTGTCTGACTAAAGAAATGTAGGAATTCACTTCCTTTAAAATAAATACATTTAAAACTGCATACCCACCAGATAAAATGAAGAAAATGAAATTTATGCTTTTGAAGGGAGACAATGGCATTGGTCCACCTGGACCTCCAGGAGACTTCGGTGATCCCGGTCCTCCTGGACCAGAAGCCCACCTGGAAAACCAGGTGAAGCTGCAAATTTCGCCATTGAATAACTAAATATCATTGTTTTTAGAAAACTGATTGATTAGGCATTGTATATATTCTGTGAGAACACTGAATGAAATCAAAGAACAGAAATTACCCATCAAAAGAAATATGTAGAATTCAACGGCGGTTCATCTGAAATATAAAGCGTACATTTTGTGCACGCTGTGGTCGAAAATTGTATGATTAGTGTACTTCTTTGTGTATAATAGGCCTACAGGGCGTAGGCGCACAAATGCTGGGAGTGATTCATTGTCTGCGCAATATTTAAATTCTACAAGAAAAATAATTTCGAACATTATCAGAAAGGTGATTAGTAATGTAATGTAACAATGCTTTAAACGACCCCTTCTGCCCTGACTACCTAGCCACGTTGGTACAAAGATCCACGGTGAATGAACGACGATCGCAGCTACGGTCTGGAAGTTGGGTCCAGCTGCTTCTCCCTCCTCCATCCAAGACCTCTAAGTTCAGTGAACAATCGGTCATGCAGGGCAATCCGCTCCTATGGAACTCTTTGCCAGATTGCGTGACTAATTCTGAATCTGTCGGGACTTTTAGAAGGAATCTAAAGACACACTTATTTAACATCGGATATAAGTGACATGTGTCAAAGCGCTTTTGTCTTTAGCCTAAGCTATGTTTACTGTGCTATAGAAATTGTCTAATTAATAATAAATGTAATGTAACAAAATATTTGTATAGTGCCTCTTCTGAAGAATCACTCAGAAGTGCTCCTGCTGCAATTACAGCATATTGACAAGAGATCAGTTTTAGGTCGCTTAAAAAAGAAGGCCATAGAATCAGGAGTTGCTAAGCCATGCATACTGGCGTCAAGGGCACTCCAAAGGATAGGGCCAACTGATTCAAAACCTCGCTTCAGGAACAAGGAAGTTCGTGCTTTTGGGGTACACTGAGAAGACCATGGGTTGTGGACTGAAGATATGGTCCACCAAGAATAGAGCTAAGAGGATGGAGTAGCTCTGAAAGGTAAGATGGAGTGGCAGCAAAAAGAGAGTACAACCGCTCTCAACACACGAAACTCAACTCAAGCAGAAAAAGGCAGCCAGTGTAGAACAGACATGATAAATTCACTAATGTGATCACGTCTTGTGACACCAGCAATCACCCTGGCTGCCGAACGAAAAACCATCTGGAGTCTATCAAGTCGCACCGATGGAAGACCAGCAAAAAGTGAACCGCAGTAGTCAAGCCTTGAGCAAATAAATGCATGAATCAAAGTAGAAGCAGATGGCATGTCTAGTGTACGTCGAATCACTCTAATCTGGTGGAGATGATAGAAGCAACTGCGACAAAGTGAGTTAATACGATCCATAAAGGTTAACTCAGAGTCAAGAATTATGCCAAGATCACAGACAGAAGAGGAGAAAGAGAGGTCAGGGAAGACAGACTGCATAGACAGATGATCAGTTTTTGAGAGCTGACCTCGAGTACCAAACCAGATGAGCTGAGTTTTAGCTGCATTAAGTAAAAGACGATTTGAGCGCATCCATGAACGAAGTAAGTCAGAGGCTTCAACAAATTCACGAGTGATCTGCAGTGCATTAGTGGGGCTGGGATGTGAATAGACTTGAATATCATCAGCGTACATATGTATTTTAAAATTATAAGGTGCAAACAAGCGTGCAACATCAGCAGTATATAGTACAGTATATACAGAAGCAACCCAAGGACCGAACCCTGAGGGACCCCACCTATGACTGGCACTTCACGGGAGTAGGTAGAACTAAGTGATGCAATCATGCGGCGTTCAGAGAGATAGGATTTCAACCAGGCCAGAGGAACACCAGAGACACCGAATGAGACAGAGAGGCACTGTAGAAGAATATCGTGGTCAACCGTGTCAAAAGCTGCACTGACATCAAATAGGGCAAGAAGAGTGACTTCTGACCGATTGATGGCCCTATAGAGATCTGAGAGAAGATGCAAGAGAAGCGTTTCAGTGGAGTGTGAGGCACGGAAACCAGACTGGTATTTCGGCAGCAAGTCATTAGCCTCAAGAAATGGAAGCAGCTGAAGAGTGACAACCTTCTCAAGGACCTTAGATAAGAAACTGAGGTTTGAGATAGAACGATAGTTTGACATTTCAGACTTATCAAAGCCAGTTTGCTTAAGCCTAGGCTTAACTATTGCCAGTTTCTGCGATGCAGGTAGGCAGCCTTCTTTAAGAGACCTATTGCAGAGCAACGTTAAAAAGGCAAGAAACAGTCAATATAGTCATGCACAATAAAAGTCAGAATTGGATCGAGTTCACAGGTTTTCGTAGGTACAGAGAGGATGACGTGTCAAAGAACATCCAACGTAACTTCGTCAAAATCCTGTAGACAAACATCCAAGGAGGATGACTGGTGATAATGTCTGATGTTTGTACTCGACGGTGAAAAATTCTCAGAGTCGGCTATCTCCTATAAAAAGTGTTTCCAAACGTCTAAGGCTAGCATGGACAATTTAAATTTTGGACTGTAGAAATTGGAGAATTATTTTAGAAGTATTTCTGTTGATGTTTCTTAGTATAAGGCCCGCATGAACAGATTACAGACTTACAGTACATCTTAGGGATGTAAGAAAGACACAGTCAAAACTAAACTTGCTCCTGTAAATATTTCATTCTCACACTATTATGGCTTTTGGCTGTTGCCAGCCCTCATGCAGATATTTATTATTTTATTTTATGCACAGGTCCACCAGGAGAATCGGACATCGGACCTCCTGGATCACCTGGATCTCCTGGTGTCCCGGGTCCCATCGGACCGATGGTAAGTCGTTCTAACATAACTTTGGAGCAGGCTATTCGGGCTGGGTCCAGTTTTAGGGTCTGTGCAAAACCGATGACGAAATTGAGAGGGAGGCTATGGGTGATTGTTGTATTGCAGTTATTGACAACTTTATTATAGATCACAATTAAAGTATTTATAGTATGCACCAGAGATCATGGTTAACACGGTTTATAATATTACTCTAAAGCTTCCGCGTCGGGAGCTCTGCCCAAGACACGCTGACAATATGAGACCCCCAGTTGGGGGCAGTGGCGGCTCCACCGGGGGGGCAGGGGGGCCGTGCCCCCCTATTGAGTGCCTGGCCCCTCAGTGCCCCCCCCTCCCAGTTGGGACCCTATACTTAATGCTGCATACATTAAACAACAAATGGTTGGCCCCCCATGAATAGAAGGTGCCACCCCAACGGCCCCCCCCCACTTGCCAAATCCTAGAAGCGCCACTGGTTGTGGGGGGAGCTCATGATGCTGCTCTAGGTCTAGACCCTTAGTTTGGCAAATAATTATAAAATTATTGGGATGTTTAAGACTGCTTTGTTTTTGCCTGTTTTTCCTGGAAACATGGCTATATGAATGATTGGCAGCATCAGCGTAGTGTGAGGAACATGTAGTAGAAAGCCGGTCCTCAGATCGGGTCTCGACTAATTGTTGTAATATTCTTGCAAAGCCAATGATAAAATTAGATCTAAAGTGAACTTTAACATACTGCAGTTGGAAAATTTGCTCCAAAGCTCCAAATAGAATCTTATATAACCATAATTTTTGTGGCTAAGGCTCAGTCCCAGATCTTACTGGGAAGCTCGCGGCACCCCACCCAACCTCCTAGTCAGATCAGACCAAGTTCCGCTTTATAAATTATGGGATAAATTAAATCAAAGGAAGACTTTCAACTTTAATGCAGATTGCAATTGCTGCACAAATTGAAACTTCTTGCTTGTAGGGTCCACCTGGTCTTCCAGGGGCAGCAGGTAGCCCGGGACAAAAGGGCGACACGGTAGGTCTTCTATTGGATAATACTCAAAATACAAGCTTCCAGTAACAGAACTAATATAATTAATTATATAAGTCAGACTTCTGACGATGACCCTGGGGTGACAATCGACTGATCCTAAATGCATTAAATACAGTGCATAGTGGCGCTAAATAAGTTTTTTGATTGATTGTTTTATATAAATAGTGTATCATATGCGCTTTTCATTAAAATTAAAGATACTGGTCATGATAGAGAAGATATTAAAACGGAGACCAATAATTATAATGCACTGTAAGTTGTAGGAAATGCAGATTGATACTTTATGACAGTCTGTCTAACAGGATTTCTAGTAGTTAAATAAAACATCCAGAACATTTAAATAACATTTCAATCACTGACTACTGGACCTATATTTAATAAAATGATATTTATATATAATTCTTCAATCAAGCTTTTTGTCATTGTCATTTAATCAGGTCTATGGATTGCTAGTGTAGTGACACCAATTGGTCTTATGGATTATAGATGCTTATTCTTTGGTGATAGTTTCTAAAGAGAGACGGTTCTTTATTTTAAAATGGAATTACGTTTTTCTTGATTTTTAAAAATAAAATTATCTCTTGTCACTTCACTTATAATTTTTACCTATCTGAACAAAATGTAAATCCATAGCAAAATGGAATTTGATAAATCTACATTGTTTTTCACACATGGCAAACCCTCGAGAACCACTTTAAACCTTGTTATTATTATTATTATTATTATAAATTAGTGAAAGAAGATTTGTTAAAGATGTAACAGGCATTTACCTGCATTAAACAACATTAGGGTGAACACGGGTTGCCAGGTGAGCAAGGAGTACCAGGATCAAAAGGAGAACCCGGAAAAGATGGATCACAGGGACCCATGGGTCCTCGTGGACCTCCTGGGCCGCCTGGAGTATTATTTGACGAATCAGGATCTGGTGATTTCGAAAAGAAGAAAGGCATTGCAGGACAACCGGGTCCCCAAGGACCCCCAGGTGGGAAGGGACAACCGGGACTTAAAGGCGAAAAGGTAGTCTCATCACCGTATCACAATATTTCAAGCTCTAATGGTGGTTTGTATACTGTACTGTCTCCAGAATGTATATATTATGGTTTTGGTGTTCTCAAATATTTATCTTAGGAGGCTCTTAAATCTTGACAATTGTTTGCAGATAGAGACAGCTCTTGTAGGTGGAAGAAGTCATAAACTTTTCAAATGCTTTCACATGGTCTTACTCCAATGGTCATTTTAAAATCTCCAATGGGAAAATTCTGGATAATTTCAACAGTAAATTTGAAAATTTACTGCAAACAAAATTTTTCTATATAAATGTGGATTTTTAAGACTGTCATCTTCCTATCCTCACTGACTTGTCGTTTTGACTTTGTGCTTATTATTGATCTTTGTTTTCCTCTTCATCTTTTGCCCTTCACCATTCCTGTAACTGCCAAGTTCTCGAGTTCATCTTTAGTGAAGACATTGGACCAGCAAGTGCAGCGTGGAAAGACAAACAAATATCATTGAAAACAAAACTAAAGCTATATAATACACTGATCAAAACATCAAATGCTGGACCATAAAGAAGAAAGAAAGAAAGAAGATTAATGACTGCAGAAATGAACTGCCCCAGAAATTTCATCTGTCTTAGCTTGATGGTAGCCATCAGTGTTTACTCCTCTTCCATCATCTGTAAAATTTCTTTGTTGGTTCTTTTAATAATAATAAATAAAATTATAATACCAACAATAATAACATTACTACCAATAATAATAATAATAATAATATTATTATTATTATTATTATTATTATTATTAACAATAAATGGTCCTAGTCCCCATGCATTGGCACCCGTCCATGTTACAAAGGTGCTGTTGAATTTATCTCTAAATGAATGAGGACAGCATTACATCATTTAGTTTTTGATTTGCTTCTGTATTGTCATAACGTTTATAGCAGTCTTTTTTACAATATTTAAGCATAAGTTGATTTATTTATTAGATTAATTAAATACAATTTTGCTATAGGGCTCTTTGGGTCTCCCTGGACTGAATGGGCTCCCAGGAAATCATGGCCCACAAGGCAAGATTGGTCTTCCTGGAGAACCTGGACCAACTGGTCCAAAAGGCAGTAAGGTATCTGTGCACACTAATCCTACTGTTTGTTAGAATTCTGAATAAATTTATTTCTAGGTATTTTTATAGTTATGATGAATTAATGCTTCCTATGGTTCTGTAGTATTAATGAGGTTTATAAATGCCATCATTATTTTTTTATGTTTTGGATCTTAATTTGACTTGCTATCTGTTGTTCTTTTCAATGCAAATCTCTGGAACTTAAACTATTACTACAGCATTATTCTAAATAAACCTAATCATCTGCAATTCTGGATATCATAATAATATTTGTACTCAATGTATACTAGGTTGTCTACCTTGCGGGATATCAGTGTTTAACCTAGATTCCTGAACTCCGGGGAGGAACTGACAAGGCTGGGGAAGTCAGCTAGGGGGCTGCTGTTAGTTGATGTAGTATGTCAAAATTTCCAGGGAGGCTTTGAAATTTCCGGGGGGAAAAGGGCAATTTTCCCCCACAGAAACGGCCTAGATTAAACCCTGCGGGATATGTATTATGTATCCCCTTTGGCAACACATTTCTTCCCAGCATATTTGTTAACATTTTAACCTACAGTGCAATATATAATTTTTAAATTAGACTGAATGCTCCTACTGATTCATGCATACATCATTCTTATGTAATGACAAATATCAAATTTCTGTTATTTTTAATGAAACTGCCAGGTATCTGCAATTTTAAATCTGCTGGGAACGTTCTGTATAGACGTTGAATTGTTAAATTTATGATTAAATATTATTGATTTGAAATAAAATTCAGTATCAGTTTCAGTTACTTATTCTCAGGTGGCAGGCATTACTGCATCAGCGGCCATGGACTTCCACTTTTCAAGATCTCTGGTCTTCATCAGGAGTTTGATGTTGTTGTCTATCTCCAGTCCATCTCTTAGTTTGTCTGTGTATTTTGATCTTTGTTTTCTTCTTGATCTTTTACCCTCCACCACGTCTGTCACTGCCAAGTTATCGAGTTCATCTTTCCTCATCAAGTGCCCAAAATTTTCATCTGTCTTAGCTTGATGCTAGCCATTAGTGTTTGTTCCTCTTCCATCATCTGTAAAACATCTTTGTTGGTTGTTCTTTTAACCATTCACAGAACTTTTAGCATTCTCCTGTACAGTGACTTAGCCAGGATTTCCGGAAGGGGTTTTTGGTTTCGATCATGACCAACAAATTTTTGGCAAGCAAATTCTTTCAATTTTCTATAGCACTTAGACATTTTTTCGATCAGTCAGTCAGCCAAGGGGGTTTTGACCGCCAAAATCACGTCTGAAAATGAAAAATGTATGGAAAAGCATGTAAAAAAATTTGGGGCTGCAGCCAAGGGGGGTTTTAACCCCCAAGCCTCCCTTGGCTATGCCACTGCTCCTGTAGTTACAAGTTTACAGTGCATAGTACTAAATTTTGAGAATCCTTTGAATAGCAAATGATACAAAAGGCAGGAAAATGATTTCAAACGGTGTTGTCTACTTCTGTTCAGGGTGATCCAGGCAGTGCAGTGCCTGGATTTCCGGGGCCACCTGGCCGTCCTGGGCCTCCCGGTCTACCTGGTTATCCTATAACTTCAGTTCCAATAATTGAGGGAAGTGGCAGTGGAGAGGAAATGACGAGTGACAAGAACATTTATCTGACCAGAGGTGAGAAGGTCAGTATAGACACTTTCAATCAAGGTCATAGACACTTTCAATCAAGGTCAGTATAGACACTTTCAATCATGACCTACTGTGGACGTGATTTATGACTCTAAGCAACCTGAGGTGACAATTAGCTGATGCTAGATGCATTAAATATAGTGGTGCTAAATAAGTTTTATGATTGATTGTTTCATTGATCGGACTGGAACTTGAGCCACAGCCTAAGTTAAGTGCTATATTTTCAAACATTGCATCTGACTTGTGTCTCTTAATTTGCCTTTGAAATATTTGAATCTTTGTTTTGATTTTAAATGGGCTACTTCCAAGGTTCCTCAAAACATTTTAAGTTGATATTGGAGGTTGTGCTATGGCAATTGTAAATTAATCTCTTTTTTGTTCAGGTGATTCATGGCCTTGATTAAATTTCCAAGCTCTTTTAATATAATTGATGATGATGCCGGCGGTGGTGGTGATGATGGTGATGATGATAATGATGATGATGACGATGACGACGACGGCAACGATTGAAGATGTGACGATGATAGCAATACCAACCGAGTTTTTAATGATTTAGTATGATCTCTTCTTATTAAAGCTAATTTTTTTGTCATTTTTAAATGTTCTGACAACATTTAAAAGGCTTAACATGCATTTGAATGCACTTTTGAACAGGATTTATTTTTGCAGGGTGCAAAAGGTGATAAAGGAGATTTGGGTCAACCTGGTCCGCAAGGTCCCATTGGACCAGAGGGTTCACCAGGAATCCCTGGATTACCGGGTCTACAAGGAGTGGAAGTAAGTTACGCTCTTGGCATGATGGTTGTTCACATAATGACATTAATTTGTGCAATAAAAAGTTTGAATCATAATAAACTCATGATAAATGAGCGTATACAAATGACATGTCTCAAACTTCAGTCTGGTATATTTGAGTTGTGCACAGTGGCGTAGCCAGGATTTTCGGAAGGGGGGTTTTCGTTTTTGGTTTTGACCGTGACCAACTTTGGAAAAATCCTGACAAGCAAAAAAACGTTATCACCTCTAGTTTTTTTAGCTGACAAGCAAAAAAGGTCCTATTACTTAAGCCATTACAGTCTATAGCCAAGGAAGGTTTGACTCCCAAAGTTGCGTAAAAAATATAGATGTATTGAAACTCATTAAAATAATTATTTTGTTTTCGGTAGCTAAGGGGGGGGTTAACCCTCAAACCCCCCTTGGCTACGCCACTGGTTGTGCACAATGTTTTCTATTTATTTAAATGATGCCTGGACCTTGAATGTTTGTGTTTGAAAATACCTTTGCAATTCTTATGAGGATTAGCATCATTTTGCTTTTAGGGCTTTCCTGGCATTCCAGGACCAGTAGGATTGCCGGGTCCTCCTGGGCTTCCGGCAAATGTGTCATTTGGCAATGGATTGACAGGCAACGTCACCGGGGACATGTCAATATATCCTTCGGTCAAAATATTTTTTGTTATTTTTTGATTTTGGAATTTTTGGATTGGATTTTGTACTTTTCGGTCATTGTTCATTTTATGCTGGCTTATATTCAGGTCTTCTGCATCGTTAACAGCTTGTGGATAATAGTTTAGTAGGCCTAGATTTTAAAACGCTTCTCTCTTTCGGTGTTGGATTAAGGCCGAGTTGGAAACTTGTTTTAGTTGAGTGCATTGCATAAACTCTTCTAAGCAATATTAAGTTCTTAGACTTTTCAGTGGCTTGCTTTCCGTATGAAATGTACATGCGTTTTCTGGGCTAAATATGGATCAGTGTTCAATATTTGAATATTCACTGAATGTGTAGGGAACCAAAGGTGACAAGGGAGAACCTGGCCTTGGATGTGACAGTTGTATTAGCAAGCGTGGAAAACGAGGAAAACCAGGTCCACCGGGTCCTCCTGGACCCCAAGGGGTAGCGGGCATCGAGGGTGAAATTGGAATTCCAGGATTGCCTGTAAACATCATGTTTGAGTATTATAATAAGCTTGGAATATATATTGTGATTCTAGTTTCTATAGAAAAAGATAAATCCAAAATTGAACAGCCATGCAACGTTCCCTCTAAGCTGCGCGCGTGCGTGCGCGCGCAGCTGTCCCAGCATCCGCGCGCAGCTACTTTCTTCTTAGCGCAGCAGATAAAAAGAATACCTGGCAACTAAATAATCAGCCTGGCATAATGCAGTTTGATACTCTGAGCCAAAATTCGTTAAAGTTCAAACTTCTGTAAATTGTGAATAAAAATGGAACTTGAATTTAAATGTTTCATTGCATTACTCGCTTCTCGACCAAAGGTAGAGAAGCGATGAATGAGACAATGAACCTTTCTTGACCTTTGACCGAGAAAGGTGAGCAAGTAATAATTCTCAGACAATGTTTTCTTGGCCATATCAATCAATGCTGTCAGCTGTGGATATGAGTAGCTTTTGACACTACGGCGATTCTGAATCAAACTTTTATCACGGAAAAACGGAATTAACCAAATTAGTCTGAACATTTACTGTCATTTGAAGCTGAACATGGTTTTAGTTTGATGAACAATATCAAAACAGAACTGTGCAACAGACTTGAGATTGACTATTGAAACTGTTAGTGCGTAGACTATTACATTTTTATAACAAATGGGCATACTGTACTGGAAGGAGTTATATATTTTGGAAGGTAACAAAAGCAGAAGACAAAACATTAGAGACCCTATATATACAGTAGACAGTAGGCACCATATAAGACAACTTTCACGGAGCTACCGTGCTAGCATCTATTAAAACGATTAAAAGTTTGTTTCTGATTTAATCGTCAAATTTAATTTCTACTGGTAATAATAAAAATATTTGTATTAATCGATGATTATATATATATATTTTTGTTTTTTTTTTTTTATGCCCTTACTTCATTCCCGAGGACTTATGATAAAAATTGTCCGGAGACATGAAATTATAGTGTGCTAGCTCTTTGAAAGATTTGGAAATGTTCCTCGGAATGCGATTTTTGAAACGCTGAATCGTGACGGATATTCTTTGAACAGAAAGCATCCTTCTCTATTGTCCCCGGATTGTAGGGCAATGAGTCGATATCGTTGATAAAGGAGAGAGGGCATATATATATATATATATATATATATATATATATATATATATATATATATATATATATATATATATATATAGTCTAGACAATAAAATTTCTTCCAAAGTTTGCTATATAATATTGTAAAAATATTGCACAATGACCCTTGCACAATGTCGCTATCGGTGGTGGTGATTGCTACCACTCTCTTAGAGGAACGTTGCAGCCATGTTTATATGCTGATTTGCTGCTCTTTAAAAACTAGCTATGTCCACTTGTGCAAACAGCCATTTTCTTGTTTAGAATAAAAAAATACACTTCTATCAGCTAACTTTCTGACATAGGCACTTAAACCTCCAGTATATCCATACCCAATGATTACCCATCATACCCTTGCCAACAAGGCGGCTGCCGTCCACAATGCGATTGTTGAACGGAAACTGGATATTCTTGTTCTGACGGAAGTTTGGCATTAAAAGGATATCTGCTTGCAAGCTTGCCAATGGGCTATACTTACACTGAGGTTGCACGGGCGTGATCCGGGTCATGGCGGCATCGCCCGTGCTGCACGACGGACGGTTGAAGTGCATCCGTCTTGAGCTTCCATCGACGGCCACATTCAACATCTGTGCATGAAGTTCACAACCAGCAACTCAACCTGGCTCCTGCTCTCCATCTACCGACCGGGTCTTGTGCCTCACGATGGCATTTCTGGACGACCTTGCAAATACCCTCGGGCGCTGGTACTGCATGGCTGCCCAGTTATCATAGGTGGCGACCTAAACGTGCACATCGAGGATCCTGCCGACATCATCACCGGGCGCTATCTCGAGCTGCTCGACTCCATGGATCTGCAACAGCACGTCACTGGCCCAACGCGCGTGTCTGGAGGGACACTAATCAACTTACAGCGACTTCCAGGTCAGCAACCTGTTGATCCACCTGGAATATTTTCTGATCACAGCCTCATAACCTGAAGATACCGTCTCAAACTTCAGTACTATGCCTACCTCACGAATCGTTGAGCTGGAAGTCGGTGAACCTCTGCGAACTGCTTCAAGCCATCCGCGACGGCCCTTTGGGGCGTCTTCCTGAAACGGACTCAACGGTCGATCAGCTGTTCTCTGTCTATGACGACACCCTGACCTTGCAAATCGTTTTGCGCCAGAACACATAGTGCATTCACAGGTCAGGCCGCTAAAATGGTTCGAAGTTATCGGGCTGCTCGCCGTGAATGTCGCCGGCTCGGCGTAGCTGACGGACACACCTCGGCGCCCGATAAAGAATCCTACATCGCTGCATGCAAGACTAAGCACAGCATCATTGAACAGAGGAAATCTTCCTATTGGACCGACCGTGTTATGGCCGACAGTTCATCACCGAAAAAGCTCTGGCGATCCTTGTCTACCATCCTGGAAAAGATAAAGGATGTCAGAAAGCACAGCATCGACGGGAAAAAAAGGCGGACGATTTTCTCCACTTTTTGAAGACAAAGTTAGGAACATTCGTGCCGGCACGGTGGGCCCACTGAAAACCAACCCATTGACGCCACTACCAGCGGAGGTGGCACCTAATGTTTTCTACTTATTTAAATGATGCTCAGAGGCAGAAGTGCGCCGTATTTAACAGAGTCACCTCTCGAAATCGTGCGCTCTTGACCCTATCCCGACCTTTCTTCTGAAGGAGGTAATTGATGGACTGTTGCCCTATTTACGGCAATGATAAACGTGTCCTAAAGGAAGGACAATTACCATGCTATTGTTACTCCAATTTTGAAGAAATCAGGCCTGGATCCCTAAAAACTACAGGCCGTTAGCAACCTGACCTTCATTTCGGCAATGGATTGTCATTGGGCGCGTCATAGAATTCATCGAGGCGAGGACTGATGCCAAGACTCCAGTCCGCCTATAGACGCCACCATAGCACCGAAACGGCGCTGCTAAAGGTGCTATCTGACATCCTTGGTTTGATTTTAGAACAGGTCACATTGCTTGGCCTTGGATCTCAGCGCAGCCTTCGACTTGGATCACGGTCCTTCTGTTACAAATTTATGCGGGGCGGCGCTCGGCTGGCTATCATCATTTCTCACTGACCGCTCACAACAGGTGGCTTACATTCTTCTATCGGAAACCTTGCACCTCCCTATGGAGTACCTCAGGGCTCAGTATGCCTGTCCTGTTCCTTCTGTACGTGTCAGATGTGTTCAACATCATTGCTGCCTGTGGAATGTCTGGGCACGGATACGCTGATGACATCCAAATCTAGTTGAGCGGGAATGCATGGAGAGCAAGCATTAATGGACCAGTTAAGTGACTGTATCACTAGAATTCGGGGCTGGATGGCGGAGAACTGTCTAAAGCTGAATGAAGATAAGACACAAATTATCTGGCTGGGCACAAGACAACAGATTCAAAAGATTACAATAAATGCCTTTTCGCCGCCCCTGACGCCTCCATCGAATGTGCTCAGTGGTCAATAACCTTGTTAATTGATAGTCAACTGACAATGGCCAACCACGTTGCATCAGTTTGCAGGAAGTCGTTCTTCCAGAACGCCAGCTGCGGGCAGTGAGGAACTGCTGACACCTGACGCAACTAGGATGCTGGCTCAAGCATTCATCAGCAGCAGACTCGAAAACTGCAACAGCATCCTTTACATCAGTGACCATCTGATACAGAAACTTCAACTCGTCCAGAATGCAGCTGCACGCATTCCAGAGAGGGAAGTTGATCATATCACACCAGTACTTGGAGCTCCACTGGCTCATCAACGCGTGACTTTTAAACTCGGGACCATCCTGTTCAAGGCCCAACACAGCTCTGCTCCGTCATATCTAACTGATATGTTCTGCTCGAGTAAGTTGCCTGGTCGGAAAATCTGCGCTAAATTGACCAGCACAAGTGCCTCGAACTCGGACAGGCTTTGGTGACCGCAACCTGGCCGTTGCTGGCCCGGTTGTTTGGAACAGTCTGCCAGCAACATTGTCCACCTCTGACTCAACCATGACGCTGTTATCTTTTTAGAAACAACTGAAGACATTCTTGTTTGATTGATCTGGTTCGCAACAGACATAGTGCATTTGCTGCTTTGCGACAATTTGCGCTATAGAAATATTCATAATAATAATAATAATAATAATAATAATACCCACAGTACAATAGTCAGCTTCTTCATTAATACAAGATGAATTTCATTATGTGACAAATCTTTTAGATTTTTTGGCCTTAAAATTTAGAATGCATTATCAAGTGATAACAAGTATATTTAAACCTTATCAAAATTTAAATAGACTATTTCCAATTTAATAGTCTTGATGTATTTGATGTATGTCAGCTACCCTAATATTTGACACTGCACTGTGCAGCTATGATTTAACGTATCCGTTGTAAATTATTTTGTCAAAATAATTTTTCGTTTAAGCTTTGCAATTACCATAATATTTTGAACAAATCATTGGGAAATCAGGCTTTGTACAGAGATTTTTATCTTCTCCTGCTTCTCCTTTTCAGTGTCCTAATTCTTTGCTACATCAGTGGTTTTCACACAGGCTTACTTAGCCTCCTAAGCCACTTAAAATCACATTATTATTATTATTATTATTATTATTATTATTATTATTATTATTATTATTATTATTATTTGTTACCAACATGTAATGTGTCTTAGTTTTGAATTTAGTTACTGTATTTGCACCTTACTTTCATTTCCATGTTGCTAATCATTTATCTAAATACATGTACAGCAACTGATTGTCTGTCATTATGTGGATTTTTCCTTCCGACACTAATTAAAATGATTCTGATTTGCTGTTCTTCATGACTTTGAGATTTGCTGTTTAAAACTTTTAGTGCTATTGCAGGTATATAATTTACATTTAATTGAGTAAGATTTATGTCATTCTGTAAATGGTAATTTCTTATTATGTTCTGCACTGAAATTCAATGCGTCTGTTGTTCCATAGCATTTGCCTAATTTATTTTTGATAATTAAAAAAACAGGAATTTGATGATTCAGCACATTGCACAATTTGTATTATTATTATTGTCTAATCTTCTGGTGATTTGAATAGGTCAATGAACTCAACTCTTTTTTAATATCCTTGTTAGGGCCGTAAGGGTAAACAGGGATATCCAGGACCTCAGGGCATACCAGGGATTGGCCACAAAGGCGAGCCCGGTCCTCCTGGGCCTCCAGGCCCTCCGGTTCCTCCAGAAAGATCAAATGATGTTACAGTAAATAAAAAAATATTTGGCATTGATAATGAAGTTATACATGAGTTATTAGTGATGGCGATTGTTTTAACTTATTAATATTTATTACTTTTCATATTATATGGCATCAAAATCAAATGTTTTCAATTATTGACATTTCCATAGTTTTATTTAATTGTAAATTACTGAGGTTTAGGTTTTGCATTCAATATTTGATATGATCAACATAAGATTCTATTACCGGTATATTATTTATTCTATTTTGTCAGTATAACGAGAATGAAAAGTGGCTTCCAGCAGGTAACTTATGCCTCTTATTGTCTTTGCAATTGCAAGTGTAGATGTCATTTTTCTTTATAATTATATTTCTTTCTTTGATGTCTCAGCTAGAGCATTGGTATGTGTGCTGTAAATCTATTAGCACTAAATAATCAGCTTGTTTCAGGGTCAACTATGAATCTGAATTTGAGTGTCCATGATGTAGGTACTTTACAAATATTGCTACTATTCTAGTGGAATATCATCCCACCTGAAATAAGGAGGATCAAAGCTTGGCCCATCTTCAAAAACAGACTGAAAAGCCATCTGTTTAGGCCTTTAGGGAATCATGCCCTTCCCCTGTAAAGCACCCTTGTTTTGGTTATGCTATCATAAATAGTCCAGTATACAATACAATACTACATAGGGTTGCCAATTGTCCTGATTTTGTTTGGATCATCCCGAAATTTTAGTTAGCGTCCCGAAAAGGAGGAGGGGCATTCGAGACAATGCAAATGTCCCTTAAACCTCGGGATATATAGTAAAATTTGCAAAGTATTGCATAAAAATTATTTAACTGTAAGTTGTTCAACTGTCTTTAGAATATTCAAGATCATTAATCAGATTCAATTGATCAGGAAAGATGCAAATAATGTATAAACAAGAGCATTAGAATACTTGAATATGGGTTTCAATTTTGATAATAATATTCTTGAAAAAAAGAAGACTTAGATGGTATGGACATGTAAAAACTGAAAAGCAACAGACTCCCATATAAAGCACTCTCTTGAAGGAAAAGAGGAAGAGGAAGACCCAGGAAAAAGTGGATGGATAACATCAAAGAAGACTAAAGATATCAAATGACTAATAGATGGAATGGATTAACAACGGAAAAGATAAAGGAAAAGTTTTGTGTTGTCAGAGATGACTTGATGATTCTAGAAAAATCAAACATCTTGAGAAGTGTTTATCTTAGAGATGACAGGTGTATCTTAAGGCAGAATCTTCCTAAACGTTAAGACAAAGCCAAAAATAGATGAACATTAGGTAAAATTTCTAAAAATCGTAATGCTCTAAAGTTGCAAAAACTGGTTGGTTACGTTTTATTAATTCCTATCAGTAATCAATTCAATGAATGTAAAGCACTTTTGACTCTAGCCCGCTAGGAAAATAGCGCTATATAAATCAGTCTACAACTAACTAATGCAAATGTTGAACGCATTTTCTCATTAATGAAAAAACTTGTAGACTGATAAATGCAACAGGATGAGACATGAACTACTGGCAAAAGCTGAACTCTGTGAAAGTCAATTTTGATCAATCTTGCTGTGATTATTAAAATTATGTTGGGGGACAGAAATGTTTGCTCAAAGCAAGCAAAAGTGGACAGAAGTACCATGTACTTTAAAGAAAGTAACAGCTGTATAACCAGGGTGCGATTTGTGACCTGGAGAAGTGAGGGGGATATGTCAAGCTTGGGGGATATAGTTGTTGGGGAAATGTAGCAGTGGGGGGATGCAGTTGTGGGAGGATGTAGCAGTGGGGATGCAGTTGGGCAGTGGGAGGGGAAAATTTCCTCTTCCCCTACAAACCGCGCCATGTGTATAACTATATTTAGACTTCGATTCTTTGCAAACGCTTTAGACATTTGAATGTTGTAACTTGGAATACTGAATAAATAACATTTCTTTTTTCCTATTCTTTGCACCATTGCATGTTCCATTTGGATTCTTGCAGATTTTTCACATTTTCCAAGTGGACAAATCACAGTAACATCTTACAAACTATGCTAAAACTATTAACATGTTATGTCAAACTTTCAACATTTTTTTGGTATAGTCGTTACCTATCTACCAGCATACACCCTTTGAACATGCTTCAAAATGCATCGAAAGCCTGTCCTGCATTTCCATAATCCAAAGTTGGCAACCCTACTAATACATAACATTACATTTAATGTCATTGTGCATTATACTGTCCCATCATACTGTACCTAAACTGACAAGCTGGTTTTACAATAGTTACTGTATCTGTATTATAAACAATTCATTTTTTCTCCAGTTATCTGGATATACTTTAAGTAATTTTGTTGCAAATTTTAAGTTAATATCTAAGATCTTTGGAATCTATTAGATGTGAAAGTAGGAACATATGCAGATATATTACTAAAATTTGCAGCAATTTGGTATCGTCGATCATTTATAATACTCTGACAACTTTCCCATTGGACCAGCTAAGTTCAATTTTTAAGTTGCCTATTGTTTTTAAGTTGCTTATTGTTTTTTAGGTGAGCCCGGTACTCCTGGAAAACCCGGATCTCCGGGTTCAAAGGTAGTACAAGTGCAATCAGTCTATAAATAAACTATAGGCCTATTGGAAGCAAATATGAATATTCTGTGAACAATAACTATACAATATTCCTTGTTAGATTCTTCAGGCTATTGGACGTTTTCATACTGTGATTAGGTCTACGTGGATTCACTATAGAATAAACTAATACTTTTGTGTGTTATTATTAGATATAACTATTATGAATAGTAACTTAAAATTTATCTACTAAATTATTACCGGTAAGCAATTTCTATCTTTTTCCGACATTGCATACACGTTTGATTGTAATTTCTGAAACAGGGCAAAGCCGGTCTGAAAGGAGATAGAGGTGACAAAGGAATGAAGGGAGAACCTGGTCCCCTGGATCAGCTAAAACTTACAATGGTTCAGTACTGTTAGGGCCCCCGGGTTTACCTGGACCACCTGGACCAGAGGTAACTATCACCCTGTGACTTGTCATTGTGCTAAAATAAACTTAATAATAAAGAACTAAGGTTTGAATGGATTTTGCCCTAATTGTGGGATTTTACCCTAATTGTGGGATTTTACCCTTATTGTGGGATTTTACCCTTATTGTGGGATCAATTCTATGGCAGAAACATGCACTGCTAACTTCCTCGCCATGAACCTTCCGATTTTGATTTGATATGGAGTTTGATGCTTAGCGCTGAATTTAAAAGTGCATTATAGTATTCCACATTAGGATTCATAGGTTGTGATGCTCACTTGTTTGATGTTCAAGTTATTTTGTTAAGGATGCATACTGTGATATTTTTAAAAATAAAAATGGCTATTTTATGTCTGCAATCAAAACAAGTGGTTTGATATTTGTGGAATAGATAGATCATTGTTTATTTTATTCTTCAATTCTAGTCATCTTCTCCTTGTTCCTTCATGAACTGAAGTTGAGGTGACAGCATGAATTTCTTTTCTCCAGCAGTGTCGATCCTGTGTATTCATTACTGCTGCTGGCATTTGGAGGCTTGTCCACTCTTTCACGTTATCCTCCCATCGTCTCTTTGCTCACCCTCTATGTCTTGTTCCCTTCATCATTCTTTGCTGGATTGTCCTTTCCAGTGTTAGTTTATCATTGCTGTTCCGCTGTACGTGCCTGAAATATTGCAGCTTCCTTCTTTTGCACATGTTGATGAACCGTCTTTCTGAATATGACAGTTGAAAAACCTCTTCGTTGGTCTTCCTCTCTCTCTCCATCTTATGCATTGCATGTTATGACTGTAATGAGTAAATTTCGAAAGCCTATATTCTTTCTGTATTTTTTCCTTTCAAAGTCCAGCTTTGCATCCATATGATGCTGTACGCCATGTGACACTTTCTATTATTATCTTCTTTGTTCTAATGCTGATATTTTGTCTGTAATCTCTTGAACCTGCAGACACGCATCTTGGATCGCCTGCAATTTTCCCTTAAAACTCTTTTTCTCTTCTGGTGCAGATTCTAGTATAATATTCTGATATTATTTTATTTTCATATGTTTTTCATTTTACTGATGGCAACCTTACCTGTTCTCAGTTTAGCATTCACATATTTCCTCTTCTAGGGAGCAGTCTTCTGATATGATGGTGCCAATTTATGTAAACCTTTCCACTTGTTCCAGTAACTTCTGATTCAACCTGATAGAAATTCTGCCTTCATTGTTGTCATTACTTTTAGTTTCTTTACATTTATTTGAAACCCATATTTTGAAAATTGAGTTCTAATAGATGAGTATTATTGTAGGGACCTCCTGGAACACCTGGACCTCCGGGATCGTTTTCACCTGAAATTTTATCTAATATCATCTTTGAAAAGCTTTTC
The DNA here is from genome assembly GCA_018105865.1 of Metaphire vulgaris. NCBI lineage: Eukaryota > Metazoa > Annelida > Clitellata > Crassiclitellata > Megascolecidae > Metaphire > Metaphire vulgaris. The sequence continues at coordinate 23,777,581 of CM030832.1, read as the reverse complement.
CGTGGTCCTCCTGGTGCACCAGGACCACCTGGACCACCAGGAACACCCACATACCAATCAGATGCCTCAGCTAAGCCATCAGCCGAAAATGGTGACCATAAAATGGAAACGCAAAGCCTAACAAAAGGGGTAAATGTTCATTTGTATTTACCTCCAATGAAAAACTCTAACTTTTGATACTGATTTTACCATATTCTTTTACAGTCTGTGAATAAGGTATTCATGCAGTTATAAGGTGATTTATTTTAGTGTATAGTCATTCTCTTTTGACTAGCTTATGCTTGATTGTGTATTACACAATTATGCACATTGTGATGTGTGGGAACTATGATACAAGAGGATTTCCTCCATCTGTTTTTCAATCAATGCATTGAGACCAGTATTTGTTCTCCCAATAACAGGATTGACATACTGAATTTTAAAGGTACTGTATACATTAAAACTAGGGTTGGTAACGATTAAAATTTCCTTGTTTGATTAATCTAAACATTTTTTAATCGATTAGAGAGTGGTGGGCTCCCAAGGCCAAAAAAGGTCACTGAATCAATTTTGGCACCCCCATCTGGTCAGCACCTGCAGCCACCGCCCCCCTCTGCACACTACTGAGTAGCAGCCTCTTAAATCAGTGGTGCCAATGAGATTTTGAGGGTTAAACCCCTCTTGGCTGCCCAAACAAATTTTAAATGAGTTTATACATTTTTATTTTGGAAAGCGATTTGTGGGGTCAAACCCTCCTGGCTGCCGACCCAAAAGATTTGAAGTGGTATAGAATGCAACGATGCAAGAGGTGACGACATTTCTTTGCTTGTCGTCAGCATCTGGAAGGGAAAAACAGAAGAAGGAAAGATGAGGATGACCTTTTTTGCTTGTCAAGATTTTTTTGAAGTTGATCAGTCAAAAACCAAACCCCCTTCCAGAAATCCTGGCTAAGCCACTGTCTTAAATACTGTTAGAATAGAATTTGTTCAGATTTTTCCCAGCAGGCTTTGTCAAGTTCCAGTTTGATACGTAGAGGACTTGTGATTCACATGCACAAGGTACCATTGTCTTAATGGTAGTCGCATGTAATAAAGGCCTTATATAGCACCTCTTATATTGCTACTGAGAAGCAAAAATGATTATGCTTTAATGTCTCAACCAGGGATATTTTTACACCCCTAACACTCCCAGCACCCCCCAATTTGAGACCGACACCCCCAATCTCAGCTATGGGATGACCATTTTTACTTGGCAGACTTTTTGGCAGGGGACCCTAACATTTACCAGACACCCCTTAAATTGATAATCCTAGAAATAACCCTGGTCTCAACCTCAAGAAATACTGTTGATATTTTGTAGGTTATGACGCTTTTTCATGTTGATGACCTTCATTCAGTATCTCAGACAATGCCAGTAGGAGAAATGGCTTTTGTTGTTAGCAATGAAATGCTTTACCTGAGAGTACAAGATGGCTTTCGAGAAGTAGTGGTAAGTTTCATTCATTGTGGTCATTTGATTTCTCTATCATCAATTTTCTAGGTCTTTCAATGCATGACTGTTTAGCCTACCGGTAATCAGTGTTTTATACAGGCCTGTTAGGGGGGAAATTTTCTCCCCAAAACCTCAAAATTCCCCCCCAAAAATCCCAGCACTTACACAAATTTTGTTTTGAACTGTCTTTTTCCCTCCAACCAAGTCGATCCCCCCCAAGCCTCAATTTTCCCCCAAAGGCCTGGAGTCTGGATAAAACACTGAGCCTAATGCAATGGTTTTTAACCTTTTTATGACTATGTACCCCGAGACAAGTATAAGAGAACGAACGAAGTACCCCTACCCGCATACCTTATCCAAGGACAAAAGTTTGTGTACCTCATTACTTTTTTAAAAATTATAAACTGCAACATACATCTGTCATAGATTGTGCACATGCCGGAAGGTGGGATTTTTCTTCAGAATTTCTAATTTAGTACAAAAATGTCCACAGTATTTGTACAAAGTACAGAGTAAATAATTATTGTACCCCCAAGGGGTACGAGTACCCCTGGTTAAGAACCACTGATCTAATGCTTAGTTTGATGTTAAGTTCACTGCAAATAGAATAATTGAATATGATTGAAAAATGTTGAATGACAATGATTAAAAAACATAAAATATTTTGTATCATGTATGCAATTGTAAATTTTTTTTCAAATTCTCAATTGTTATGATGTCCTAGAATCTTTGTCATGACAAACGGTGTGATTGTTTTTTGGACATTGTATATTTTATATTTTCAGTTTGGTTCTCGCCTTATACCAACTGCTGCACCTCCATTCCCAACAGTAAGTGGCATTAAATATAGCAATAGTTTATTTTTTTAAATTACAGACCACATTTGGGGGAGGAAAACAAAGGATGTTGAATATATTGCAAATTTAGGCAGCATATATTAGAATCTACATAGAGGCTGTCCATAAATGACATCATGTGATTTTGACCCCTCCTCTTGTCACAAATCGTCACAAAATGTCAGACCCATAAAAAATGACATCACAATGCGCGTTAACCCCCCTCTATTTCTTATGTCAAAATTAATGTTTCAATTCACTTATTTCTTGAATGAAGCGGGTATTGCAATGAATTTGTTTGAAAATACTCATTATAATTATTTATAGTTGAAGTGATATTCAGAAACTTTTTCAATTTATAAAAACGAATTATTAGTATAAAATATGTTCAACTTTGCGGTAACATAGCATTACGTTATTAATAACAATATTTAGTATTATGTGATGTCACATTTCAGGAAACCCCCTCCCCTGTCGTCACACATCCGCATAGATGTTTGAACCCCTCCCCCTAAGTGCGTGACGTCATTTATGGATGGTCCCATACTGCCATATACATGTATCCTTATGAACCTTTAAACTTAGAGTAAAAATAGTGAACCAAGAAGTGGTGAGTTGAAGGAGTCAGTCTGAGTAGTCTAGTATTGAAAGCAATGATATTAAGTGGGTTTGGTAATGTCTTGCATTCATAGCTGGCAACTTTAAGAATATTTAAAATCGTGGACTTATTATTTATTCAGCCAGAGCCAGTTACTCGACCAACCGTCATTTCACGAAGGCAGAATCCACGCTCAGCAGATTCAGCTGCAAAAACGGTGTGAATTGCAATTTTGTCAAAATTATCAGAAGTCCCAGACTTTTATTTGGTAGCTTATATTTTAGGCCGCATTTAGGCATATGCAGTCCCATGTACAGTAGCTTTATATTTTACCCCAGTCATGCTCTGCAGAAGGGCTGATGGGCCCTACAAGTCTTAGAAACAACATTTTTTCGACATGGAGCTGTTTAGATGTCCTCAGCGTCATGGGTTCAACTCCCACCAGGAGTCCTATGCATATAACTCAGCCTTTTTTCGCCAGATGGCGATTGGAAATAATACATCTTAATCCACCTAACCTAGATCGCGCGTTGCATGAGAACACTGGCCCCCGTGATCATGTAACTTGCACCAGTCGCCTGGCTGAGCTGGCCTCATGATAAGTAGACATAAAGATGTGCATTGCGCCCATTTCTTAGACTTGAGTGTTGAAGTAAAAAATTGTGGTTCTGAAGGAGACTTTGCACTTCTGTCTTGACTTGTTATGCTCTGCTTTCTATCATATTCCATCAGTACTTTTGTAACAGGAAACATGGGTGGAGTGAGCGGACAGATCTTTCTCAGGCTGCTCTGGCATCCTGGCTGAAGTCACAATAAGTAGACAAAAAGCCTGTTCAGGATCTCAAGCTCCATTTCTTATAATAATGGACCAAGCTTTTCCCAAAATATGATGGTATCCACAAATCACTGATAATAAAATTGTTATTTCTGTTTAAAAACAAAACAATTATTTGAACCAGTGCAGCTTTGGTTTTGAAACTAAATGACAACCATCTGCCTTGAACGGATAAGCAAAAAAAAAGTCATCCTCATCTTTCCTCTTTTACTTTTTCTTCTCTTTAACTCACCCCCAGTAACTCTTCCCCATCAAACTCATCCTGGTTAGAGACAATTATTTTCCAAGCCTTAGTAATTATTGGGTCGTCCCCGACAAATTGGGGTTTGACTGAATTTAAAGAAAATACAATGGGTTAGAAAATTTTTGTGCAGTTTTACTTTCTTATGCTATCTAGATATGGTCAACATTTAAAGACAATGCATGGAAAATGTAAAACTAATGCAATCCAAAGAACGAAAGCAACATGTAGATATGGTGAGCAAATAAAGTCAATGTACGGAAAATGTAAAAATAATGAAAGAATGTCAACATTTAAAACAGAATGTACGGATGATGGTTAAGGAGCAAAATTATAAGCAATCCCACTTAAGTAGTCTTTCAGAGTGCGATTTGGAAAATCCTCAACGAGATGCTTAAATCTGGCAACAATTGCAGCTGTACTGATTTGTTAGAGGTCTGGCGAATCAGGGGGCGATTTGCTGTTCAAATTTCTATGAAGGAAACCTTTTCATTCAGTCTTGAACTTGTCGAATTTTGAACTGAAAGGTCATAATTCTGGGGGTGAGTTTTCCGGGGGCGATTTGTCCGTAAACCGTCTTGAACATTGTAACTGCTGTTCTTCTACTTCCTACTTACAGCTTCGTCTGGTTGCCTCCAATAAGCCTACAACAGGAAACATGGGTGGAGTGAGCGGAGCAGATTCGATTTGTTTCCAGGAGGCGCTGGATGCTGGACTCAAGGGAACCTATGTTGCCTTTTTATCCTCACGTGTTCAGGATCTCAAGCACATTGTCCATCGAAAAGAAGACCAAGCTCTTCCCATTGTAAATATGATGGTAAGGCAGAAATCACTGTTTAACTTATTTGTTATTTCAGACATAGAAAATATGTAGACTAATTATTTGAACCAGTGGTGTAGCCCAGATTTTCGGTAGGGGGTTTTGGTTTTAATCATGACCAACTTCAAAAATCTTGACAAGCTAAAAAAGGTTATCCTCATCTTTACTCTTTTACTTTTTTACTTCTCTTTTACTTTTGTGCTGACAAGCAAAAAAAGGTCGTCACCTTAAATCTTTACATTCTATAGCATTTAGAAATTATTTTTGGGTCAGCAGGCAAGGACTAAGGAGCCAAAGGGTGGGGTTTTGACCCCCAAAGCAAAGAAAAAATGTATGGAAACACATTAAAAAAATTGTTGTCAGCATCCAAGGGGTTTTAACCCCAACCCCCTCTCCTTGGCTACGCCACTGATTTGAACTAACGTCACAAAAATATCCAAGAATTTAGCTGTATTGACTTTAACTCTTTGACAAAGGAACATCAGTGACTGCTGTTAATCTCAATAATAATGATTGTAGGAGGAGCAATTATTTGCCTCTTGGAATGAAATATTCGATGGCAGAGGAGCGCAGTTAAGTCGAAGCACATCAATATATTCCTTTGATGGACGTGACATCTTCAAAGACCCATCCTGGTTAGAAACAACACTTTCTATTTTCCAAACACTGCTATACATGAATATTGTACAAGTCCCAATGCTACTTTATAGCCTTAAAACCAGGGTTTTTTACACTCCCTAACAGCCCTCAACACCCCACCCCGAATCTGAGACCGACACCCCCAACTTTAGCCTGGGATGAGCTTTTTTTGCTTCTCAGACTTTTTGGCATGGACCCCAAAATATACCGACACAACCTTCCCCCAATTGATAATTTTAAAAGTAACCTTGCTTAGAACAATTCAATATTTTCAAACCTAATATATTTAATGATTTAACATTTGAGTGATGTCAGTAATGCTACTATACAACTGTTATACTGTAAAGAAAAAAAGTGCTCATATTGACATAATATATATAGTAACAGTGGCATAACCAGGATTCTGGAATAGAGGCACATCGACATTTTCAAAATATCTTGACGAGCAAAAACGTTGTAAAATACTTGTCGTGTTACTCTACAGCACATTCTCATACTACCTGCAAGTAACCTACACCCCCCCACTGCTCAATGGTTGTGCACACATCCCACAACCAGTCCCAGCCTGAATAGGGGGGTACGTGCCTACCCGTGGCTACGCCATTGTATAGAAAACTGTGGTTTTGTATAAAACTCTGTGGTGGTATTAACGTCTCTTTGAAGAACACCTTGGGGCTATAACAGTAGCGTCATTTCACACTTTTCTTGAGGGCAAGATAATTTTTTGGACAATTTTGGACAACTTTTGGCAAATATTGGGCTATTTTGGGCAAATTTGGGCCAATTCTGGAAAATTTTTTTTTGGTGATATTTTGCACATTTCACATTTATTTATTTAACACATTATACATTATTTCTTCATTTCCATGGGGGCCACGGCCCCCTGCCCCCCACCTCCCCAACTCCACCCATAAATGACGCCTCTGGGCTATAAGCCCTTGGTAATCCATTAAGATGAATACAATCTTTGCTATGTATTTCAGGCCAAAGAAAGTGGTGTGGCTTGGTACCAACCCATTTGGAGAGCGTGAAACAAGTGCCTACTGTAACGATTGGCTATCGAACAACACGTCATTGCATGCATTGGGAAATTCACTCAACAAACACAGACTACTTTTTGCGGAAAAATTTTCTTGTGATAACGAATTAATTTTGCTCTGTGTAGAAAAATCCGGACATAAGGACCTGAGAAAATGATGTTGACGTCGATCCTATTTATTTTTAAGTTCTATTTAATTATCCTACTGTTGAAAATGATAGAGATTGCATGTTTCCATATAAAAGGAGGAGGAGGAAGTAAAATAAGAGTATCTTTTCATAGGATAAAGACAGAATCTGTTACCAGCATTGTTATGAATGTTTTAAGCTTTGAGTATATTTCTGCTGGCTAATAATAATTAACAAGTTATCAGAGAAGCCAGCAAATTCTAAATAACATTATGGCGAATCGGCAATGCATGTTATGTTGCTTAGGGGTTGGTTATTTGATGCAACAGTCGCAAGACATGCTGATTGACTTGTATGTTTGCATTTGTCATGCATCCTATTATACATGTATGACGACAACCGCAATTTGCTGATATGCAATTTATACTACAGTGTACTTATGATGCTTTTCTAAATAAGAATTTATGGTTGAATTTTTTCATTTCTGTGTTTTTCTCCGATATCAATAGGCTATGTCCTTAAGCTTAATCAAAATATTGTGCTCTCCTTTGTTTTGTCAAATAAGTGGCCGGCAGTTGAATCATGGTACTTAAATCCGAATCTGAGAAACTCTCTGCCAAAAAACGTGACAATTGTGACCTCCTCTGATCTGTTTATCAAGTGCCTTAAGACACATATGTTTAATATCTCTTATAGTGTTCGTTATTAAGCGCTTTTGACTTTAGTCTTCACTATGCTTACTGCACTCTATTAATTGTCTTAATAATAATAATAAAAGCATAATACCAGAGGCGTCATTGGGACCGTGGCCCCCAAGAAAATGAAAATATTAATTTATAATGTATTAATGTGCAAAAAATTGCCAAAAAGTATAAAAAAATTGCAAATTTTCCAACATCGGTCCTAAAATTTGCCAAAATTGCAAAAATTTTTGCAAAAAATTTTCTCGCCTCCCCCAAGAAAAGTGTGAAATGACGCCACTGCATAATACGGCTCTGAACTTCTAAAGCACCTAATAATGTAATTTGGTTGTCTGACCTGTTATCAGGGACATACTAGATTACTACACATAGTCATACACTGTGACCATAATTTTCCAGGATTCTTGAAGATAAATAAAATCAATCGGCCATAGACTGCGTAAGCATAAGTGTATATATATATATATATATATATATATATATATATATATATATATATATATATATATATATATATTACTGTTTCAATAACTTGTCAAATTGTATTGTCTAATTATTAATTGTCTACATATCAAGGCAGGAACTCAGCTTAAAAGTTTACTAAATTGAGTAGCGATGCAGTGTTGGTTCCAGGATTTCTTGGTGGAGGGATGCATCCCCACTCATCCCCCACGTGGAACCGCCACTGTAGGAATGCAGCAAATGTATAGGATGGGCCCTTGATATTAACAATAATATTTCCAGGGCCCCTGTGGTCTACAGTTCCATTGTGTATCCCAGTAGCTCACTGCCTGACTGACATCCTCGATTTTATTTTGTTCGTATAATTCGGTTATAGGCTGTATATGTGTAATCGGCCGATGATCCTGTGCAATATGCAGAGATGCTTATAGAAGTCGATTGGATTGGATTATCAGTTTCGTTTCGTAGCATTTAATTCGACTACATGAAATGTTGGAATACAGTTAGCAATTAATTTTAGCAATTAGACAGATATACACCTAGTTTGGCGAACCGGGTCATATAGGTACTAGGTAGGCCTACTACTTTCTCAGGTTGGCTGACGCCCGGCGGCTACACAGGATTAGATTTCTCGATTTTGGCGTGTTGGTGGTAGACTTAGCTTTTGGGCGAAGGTTTTGCTATCTAGCGATATATATGTCTTGTTACACACTGTGTCCGGACATAACGGGATCCTTTGCAATAATGACCACAAACTTAGCTTGAAGTTAGCATGATTTAAAATGGCTTAGGAAGCATTAGGCCTACTGCCTGTGTGAAAGCCACTAGGGGCACTAACGCAGCTTGAACCCGCTCCGTCAACCTGACGCTCCAGCACGTAACCCACTCTGCCATCTTCCGCCCCTCAGAGAATAACCACACACTAGTAAATATTCATCACAAGATTATTACACGTTACAACAAGGTGGCTCACCTGATCGCCGAGCTCGTGAAACTGTTGAACTGTTGGCAAAGGAAACTCCTGGTGTCATACCATCTAATCCAAATTTACCATACAGAATCATCATCATTTGAGCACTGTCAACTTGCCAAGTGCTGGAGTCCGCTATTACTGACTACAGCAGTTTAACTTTCTTATACGGCTACTTTTTCGTATAATAATAATAATAATCCGACTACACCCCATCCGACTACACTACCATTGGGATTCATGTATGTGCCGGCCGGCCATCCAGGTTGGACCATTGGTCCTACCATTATCCATTGCAACACTTCGTTTCATTACTTTCGTCAGTGCACTACACTTACTCCAGCAGGAGGCAACTCGTAATATCTCTATATATTTTGAATAGACATAGAGATATTAAGAGCTTTATTGCTTATGAATGTGAGGTTAAATAGACAGAATACATTTCTTGATGTGCAGTACATTGATAGTTTGTATATGTCTGCTATCTGCTGGTAGAAGAAACCGTATGCACCGTTCATTGGTAATGCGAGCATCAATGCATCATTTATTGACTAGCTATGTCATTATTTTAATGACTCTTCACTGTTTTGCGAGATGCAAACTAAACATCATCGACGAGGACGAACTGAAATTAGCAACATATTACTGAACTGAATTTGAAACTGAAATTGGATTTATTGTTGAACTTTAATTAGAAATTAAACTGAAATTAAAGCGACAAAATAACTGAAATTAAAATTGAAATTGAATTAGATATTGCCCCTTCATAACTGAAATAGAAATTAAATTAAGAATTATTTTCATAAGCAAAATATCACTGCAGAGAGCATTGTGGCGGCGCTTTAAAATGAGGAAGGGGAAATATTCGGATATCCGAAATTAGGTCGCGCAATTATATCTGGTTTGTGTTGATGGGGATGAAAAGGACGGGAAGAGAATGGCTTTGCTTAAATATATTTCTATAGGCCTATGTTGAATTGCTTTACGATTTGTTGACGATAATTGCAAATACAAGAAAGACTGAGATTTGACGTCAATTAAAAATGAAGACAGACAAAGGGGCGGTGAGAGGAGATGAGGATACGGAAGGAAGAGAGCGGAAGAAGGAGATAAAGGAATGCCAGATTAATGGGTAGGGGACAGGAGAGGAAGAGATGGGTGAGAAGAGGGGTGGAGAATAGGTTGGGAATGGGAAAGGGACTGAGAACGAGAGGGCAGTCTGAGTGGCGTAGTTGGGTAGGGAAGAATAAAAGAAGGTTGTGGTGAAGGAGATAAGGAGTGAGAGTTAAGTGTAAAGAAAAAGTGAGGATGTGGTGGAGGATAGAAGGTAGAAAGAGAGAGAGAGAGAGAGAGAGAGATGAAGAAGGAAAGGGACGAAAAATTGGTAAATATGAGAGGATATGTACAGATACTGTATATATGCAATGTTAGAAATTTACATAGGCTATAAGATATACAGTAGTCTAGTTAAGTGACTTTCGCTCTCATAATGATGACAATGATCACTAAGCTCCGCTCGTCACAATATTTTATTACCAATAGCAACGATTATAAAATGAAAACAGTTCTTCGTCAGATGAGAACAGCATTAGAGGACAGACAGGCATTAGGAAACTGTATATCTATATAATTGCTGTGGTGAAGATAATTATGCATAAAGCTGAAATGCTGAAAAACAGCTGTGATTGACTGAGGAAGAGATGAATGAGGTAGTTTATATTTCCTGAATGGAAAATTTACGGAATTGGGTGGGGGGATCAAATGGTGCTAGATTATGGGTCGATCCGAAAACGCGATCATCGGGATTGCGTCGTAGCGCCACAATTTATTGATTCTATTCTATTCTATTTGATGATTAGCTGTTTACCCGTCAAAAATGATCGGGATGAAAAATTACCGGCTGTTTTACACCCCACATTTTTGCAAATGTTATAGCATTTTGCGCAATGAATTGTCCTTAACTCGCCGCCTTTCTTTCAACCGAGTTAACGCCCATTCGCAGCTGAGTCGAAAAGCGAAAAGAGATAATAAGTTTTTATATGGAATATTATTGAAACCATTTTCAGGGTTCTAAGGAAAATATGGGACATATAAAGTCACGGTAATCAAATTGTTAGTTCAATAATTCATGAATAACAACATTTTTGTGATTATATGATTGTTGTTAAAATGTTTTCCTTGATCGACATACAGTGTTTGTTGATGGGGACCTTTAAATTAGTATGGCGCAACATCTGGTGAGAAAAACGTACATTTGTCCATGAGCAAAATCTGATTCTGGCAAATTAACGGAGCGGAGGGTTGTGCGGGTTTTGGAACGGGGGTTGGGGCCGGTGGGGCAGGGCCGGGCCGGGTTAGGGAAGAGTGTGGTGTGAGCTCGGGGTGTGAGGTTGGGGCAAAGGGGAGGGAACAACGTGCAATCAATCAGGACGCTTCGTCAAACGCTCCGTTGATTATCAAATTTGGTTATAATAATATAACAAGGTTTAAAGTGGTTCAGTAGGGGCTGCCCTGTCGAGAACCACTGTTGCTCCTGATCAATCTAATATCCTAAACTACTGAGGTTTATTTTGAACTCGTTTACAGTTGCAGCCGTTATTATCCCCCCTCATCCAGTTCATTCCATCTGTCCACCACTCTTGCACTAAAAAAGCTCAATGCTGTTTATGTCTTTCTTCCCCGTTTCTTGAACAGTTTCATGCTGTGTCCTCTGGGGTTTAGATCAACTGCTTCATTGTAAAAAACTCTTTAACGTTGGCATTTCCACTTTGTTTGTTAGTATTTTGTATGTCTCGATCAAATCCCTCTCTATTTTCCATTTTCCAGGGTTGTTAATCCACAGTGATTTAGCCTTTCCTCATAAATTAGTTAGTGATATCCCTTGATCATCTTTGTTGCTCTGTGTTGTCTCTTTCTAAGGTCTCTATGTCTTTCTTCAGGAATGGACACCATGCATGGTTCCAATACTCTAAATGTGGACGTACCAATGTCTTGTAAACAAAACATCCTTCTCTCTGCTCACTATCGTTCTTTTGATCATACCTAGAATTTTGTTGGCCTTATTAGCTGCCTCTGCACATTGCCTAGATGGCTTTAAGCTGTTATGCATGATGACCCCTAGATCTTTCTCCTCGTTTGTCACTTTTAGTCCCTTCCCACATAACTTAAACTCATGATCTGTTCCCTTCTTCCCAATGTGCATCACCTATAACAACGATGGCGTCCAACCAGTGGCGTTGACAAGGAGGTGGGGTTAAACCCCTTGGCTGATGACGAGAAATTTTTATGTGTTTCCACAATTTTTTTAAATTTTCGGACGTGGCTATCAGACACTGCAATGGATCACTCAAAATTAGATGTGACCCATTTTCTTCTTCTGTATCACTACAGTATCACTACGTTGGCTACCATGGACCTCCACACCTCTTTGTACTTTATAGTTTGTATTAGCTCCACTGCTGGTGTTATATTTTTCATGCTATATAGTGATAGTGACGCTTTGGATCCTTGTCTCATGACTTATAATATGACCCATGACCGATAGGTCGTCGTTGTCAATTAAACATCGATAATGTTTTTTCAAAGCCGATAAGCCATGTCAAAACTAACGTTGAGCATTAATCGAACATAAAAGCCCATAACTACCGTACAGTCAAATACCACAGAACAAATTTATGAAAATTTCTCTAGCATGACAAGTAATAAAAGTCACATCATTACCATAGAGTGGATGCACGCAATGTATTGTAGCTGTTAAATTGTAAATGAATGCGAATGTACAATTCCAAGTGCCCTTGAAATTTTCCAAAAATTTCACAACCACGTGAAATCTTTCAAATTTATATATTTCAAAATGCATCACTAATCATGGTGGGTATAAATTTCTATGAGGACTAGGCTATTAAGTGCTGAGAACAATTATAGTGGTCTTCAGATAGACAAACTTAGCCTCATAAACCACTTGAAAATCAAGTCGTTATTATCGTTGTAAAACAAGCTGGAGTTTAATTAATAGGCGTGCGAAGATATAAGCCTATGATTAGCTTAATATTTCCTTTCACATGATAGTTAGATTCACACATCGATTGAATCTGCTCCAATCGACTCCTACCAACATTTCGACTGAATCAACTGAATCGACTCCAATCGATCGTGAATGCTGCGGCTCGTTTGATCTTCGGTTAGAGGTGGAAGGATCACGTGACTCCAATGCTGAGGGACATGCTACACTGACCGAAGATTTCAGAGCGTATAGTTTACATTTTACAAACGTTGTTCGTTGATGTTTCGAGCACTGAACGATCCCTTAAAATATTAGCCTACTTGGTATTGGTTAGAAAATGACACTTGAATCTAATTTACCGCTATGCCACCATCCACTAGACTGAGACCTACGATCCAATTTTGGGTTGCGACTTACAGTTTGGGAAACACTGTGCTAAACTACGTATATCGATTCTGGTGACAATTACCTTTCTGTAAAAAACATTTGTTTGCATTTGCGCAATTCCCACTGCTGATCCCTGCCCATATGAGAGGGTGGACGCGATCCCTTGATTCGACACGCGTCTGATCCAATGCCTACTAGGATTCGCAGATTTATTAAAAATCGATTCCTTTTCCACAGTTCTGATTCTTATTTTGTAAACTTAAAAATCTGAAATGCGTGCAATCATTGATATTTAGGTCATATTCGCTTTCATTTATACTGCTTTCACTCTCTAATAATAATAATAATAATAATAATAGGCCTAATAATAAAACACGTAGGCCTGTAGGCATTTAAAACAGGCAGTTTCAAACAGGATCTCCTGATTCCTGAATCACATCCTCATCCTTGTCGCGTGTTGATCCTCGAATTTCGAAAACAACTATTTTTATAACTAGCTGTTTACCCGTCAAAAATGGCGCAGTCGAATGGCTGTTTTATTACCCGATTTTTGCAAATGTTATAGCATTTTGCACAGAATTCATGCTATTTTACCGCAGTGTTCGAAAAATAGTTGACAGCGTCTTTGTAAACATTTTTTGTTGAAGGACAGGCGGCCAGTTAAGGACATTTCATTGCGCAAAATGCGCTAATATTTGCAATATTTCGGGTAGTAAAACAGCCATTCTCCCCCATCATTTATGACGGGTAAACAGCTAGTTATTATATAATTGATCTTAGCCTTCAAACCAGTTTTGCGCCTCTTCAGTAGCATCCAAAGCTCTGCAAGCCAATCTGCATCAAATGTACAGTGATACATGCATGCGGGCTTCTGTGAAAAGCTGGGTTGTTAATCGAGCAGGATCAGAAGCTATATGCTTCACATGCATTTGCAAGTATTATATCAAAATAATATAGCAATTGTCAGGATCATTTGAATCGAATTTTATACCAATCTGCGGGCAAAAGCTGCAGTTTTCTAATAATTCTCATACACGTTATGCCTAACAGGAAGCTGTTTGCGGTTAAGTATCACCTCACTCGCTGTTTGACCGCTACCTAAACAGAAATATTGAAGAAACTACTAATGGGTAGAAATTCTGGATTTTGGAAGAGAGTTTTAACACACAAACACACACAAACACACACACATACACACACAGTATATACGTATATATATACAGTATATATATAATTACAAAGCCTAGAATATTATTAAAAGAAGAAACTCTGCGCTAACTATTGCTTAATGGCAGGTCACAAATCGCAACAGATATCATTGCGAAAAGAACAAGAATTGTAACTGCACGCTGCTATTTAGGTCCTAACTTCTACAACATTAGCCGCTACTGACTGTCCGATTGAAATCCATCATTATTCAAAACTACGTGAAATAGTATCTGCCATGTTCTTGCATAATTTAAGTGAATAGACAAAATGGATTTATGTGTTTCATCGTATCAATAATGCAATTATAAATTAGATAACTAGCACACAGCAAAATAATCGATTTCTTTCGCATAGGCCTACATGTAAGCCATTTCACTGAAATCATAAGAGAGATTGTGCATATGGAATGAAAATGCGATTTCGTGCAGACCACCACATTTACTTCCGTTTCCTTCAGCAGTGAATTTTTCCAGGCGGGGAAAAATTCAATGCTAGAGTAAACGGAAACAAATGTGGCGCAATAAAAAAACACTAAAACGCATAATTGTTTCAAACTCGCAGCCATAGGCCTAATTAACGTAAATTATTATGATAGAGGCGCGGAGCTATCGAAAAAGGTTAATGCTGAGCCATAACAGAAATGACGAAGTTAACGACAGGCTGCAAAAAAGTAGCGCTTGTAACTAGATGAATACTATCGCTACGTGGAAGGAGACTTCTATAGTATATATACTATATAGTATATAGTATAATATATAGTATATAGTAGGAGACCAATCGAGTAGAGCACAGAATATTATTGTGATATGGACATACGCTTATATTTTAGCCGATAATTCTAAAATGTCTCATTTACATTATTCGTTAAATTTACTTTGTCTTCAGCTTGCGAGGTAGGTAAAAGTTTCGCGAGTAGGCAGTCTCTGACAATACATACTCATGTGAGTGTTTATAAAATGTTGTTAAAGTTTACATGAGGTGGACGATGATAAACACGACGATGACTTCGACAGAAGGGTAAAGATGACACTGAGGAATTATCTGCCCTATAGAAGGTCAAATTTACATCAAATAAGTCTGAAGTTGAGAAGAGCCCAATAGTTTTTACTTGGTCTTTTCATTTATAATTCACCTTTATCACAGCAATCTCAAGAACCGTTTATGCTTAATACTTTCGAGATAAATTGAAGCCTTGTTGGTATTCAAAAACACATTAATTGGCTGGGCATCATTTTGGCCAAAAGTTCAAACTGGAAAGAGCTTCACGTGTGTGGTCTTTGGTTAATTTAGCAGAAAGATGAAGAGCTCCGCGGATTATCAACCCGTGTAGAATTTTCTGAACGAATCCATTTCTAGAATAAACGTAATCATTTCTCATTTTATACACACAATCACGGAAAATTCAAAATATTTATAATGTCTACGATGAAGATATTTGCGATGAAGATGATGAAAAACGGCGATGATCGATTGGGAAGGAGATGACTGATGTGGGTTCAACTGTCTGAATTGAAATGCAACGTATAAATCCAAACCATTTATTTGCTCATTCGATTATAATCGAATGAGCAAATAAATGGTTTGGATTTTTGGTTCAATCAGAAAACGCGATCATTCGGTACTTCTTCCTAGAATCACCGAAAACTTATTCAATCCTATTTAATTTTAGTATAGTAGTCATTTTTGCATAGCAATTGATTGGATGAACATAATGTCAATTAATTGGATGAACATGCTCTCAGTTTATTTTAATGAGTGTATATGTACTTTCAATTGATTGTTATGTTAGTTCAAGAAGTTCTTACGAATGACCAACGAATGAAGTTGTCAATATGGATTCAAAACTTAGATGCAACCGAACCATGGACTACTCAAAGTTTCGTCGAAGAAGTTTCACAGAACTGCAAGCTTATTACACTGGTCAACAAGGTTTTTGTTTCCTGTGCAATTTCTGGTGTTCCGGGTAGATTTTGTCATGCTGATTACAGGAATAATTTTGAAATTTTCCTATCACGTAAGTTTTTTGAGAAAAAGCTGATTTTTAATTTTAAAATTATAAGAATTTTAAGATCGTGGTTTTCGAGAGTTATCTGAGTTATGGGTATTCAGGTTAGGCAAGAATCTTATGTGACCGCCATAACAGATGTAATATGCACTGCTGGCTCACTTAACTACATGGATTTTGAAAATTAGTATAATTAGGCAAGTCCAGACATGCCCAGACGCGCCCAAACCTGTCTTCAAGACTACATGCCTAGCATGTATTGTTGCTATGGTTACGCAGTCCTATATAAAAACCAAGCAGCACTAGGAAGCAGCTGCAGTCTTTCTATTTGATGAGATATAACTGTTTAGTTAAAGGCTGTGAATTGAATATATTAACTAATTTAATTAAAGTTTCTGAAATGTCACGTCGATGTCGCAATAGCAGTGACACGTTCTGCTACATCTATGGAGAGTTTACGTTGAAATCACAGAAGCGGAGTATGACAGCAATCATAAAGAAAGGATATGAGTTATACTTTGGATGCAAAATTGGCTACCAGGACAAAGTATGGGCACCTCATATATGTTGTTCATCTTGTGCTACCAGTCTGCGAGCTTGGCTTGCAGGTAAGCGTCCATCCATGCCATTCGCCATACCAATGATATGGAGGGAGCAGAATAATCATGTAACGGATTGCTATTTCTGCATGACGAATGTTACAGGATTTTTTTCAAAGAATAGGAAGTCTATTGAGTATCCTAACCTTGCCTCGGCAATGAGACCAGTTCCATACGACGAGAGTCTTCCTGTTCCAACCCCCCTCCGAGTTTTGGACACTGGAGGATGAGGACGAGCATGCAGGGACAGATGAAATGCTGCAGATAGTTGATGATTCAGCTACGGAAGACCCAGAGTTTGAGCCATCGACATCCAGCAATCCTCATTTGATTTCTCAGGCAGAGCTGAATGATCTGGTCAGAGACTTAGATTTGTCAAAAAATCAAGCAGAATTGCTTGGATCTAGGTTGCAAGGATGGAATCTGCTCTCTCCAGGTACAAAAATTTCAGTATTTCGTAAACGGCATGAAGACTTGACTCGATTCTTCAAAAAATCGACAGTCTTACTTTTTGCATTGACATTGATGGATTGCTTTCTGCTTTCGGCTGTAAGCACAATCCATCCGAATGGCGACTTTTTGTTGACTCTTCGCTGTTAAGTTTAAAGGCTGTTTTTGCTGTACAATGGCAATTCATACTCTTCAGTACCCATTGGACATGCTGCTTACATGAAGGAAACATATGAGAACATGCAGCTGCTATTGAAACACATAGAATACTCGAGATACAACTGGAATATATGTGGAGATCTGAAAGTTGTTGCAATTCTACTCGGTCTGCAGCTAGGCTACACCAAGTACTGCTGCTTTCTTTGCGAGTGGGAAAGCCGAGCTAGAGATTCACATAATAATAATAATTATGCACTTCTATAGCACCAGTTCTAATACCCAAGGTATCAATCGATGGTACTTCAAAGTCAATCCGCAAAAGATCCAGGTCATTCCAGAGATCAGTCAGAGGGAGAGAGTGAGACGGACTATGGAGGAAACGCCAATTGAAAGAGATGCGTCTTAAGCCTGGATCGGAAGATACTCAATGAATTGGAAGATCTGACAGCCGGAGGTGAGAAAGGTCTGGCCACCTCGCAGGGACTCGGTTCCAGGACAAAAGAAAGTTAAACATGATCCTCTCGTTGATCCGAAGAACATTTATCTCCCACCTTTGCACATCAAACTTGGGTTAATGAAAAACTTTGTCAAAGCAATGAACAAAGAAAGTGAAGCCTTTACATACTTACGACGGAGGTTTCCACGCACCAGTGATGCTAAAATAAAAGAAGGCGTTTTTGTTGGCCCACAGATTCGAGAGATGCTCATTAAGGACAGTCACTTTGAGGGCTTCTGCAGGGTGCCGAGCATGTTGCCTGGACAGCCTTCAGGGATGTTGTTGCTAACTTTCTGGGCAACTACAAGGCGCCAAACTATGATGAACAAGTTGGAAATCTGCTACAAGCTTACAAGGCAATGAAATTCAACATGTCACTGAAGATACACTTCCTTCATTCTCACTTGGACTTCTTCCCGGACAATCTCGGCGCCGTCAGTGATGAACATGGTGAAAGATTTAACAAAGACATTGCCAGCATCGAGAAACGCTACCTACCAGGGAAAGTGGAGTCCGTCTATGCTCGGAGACTACTGTTGGTCACTGATACGTGAAGCACAGGACAGTGACTACAAACGAAAATCTACAGCAAAACATTTCTAATTTTCTCATGTCTTGTCATTATTGCCTAGATCCTTCTGTAGGATTATGTTGCAGAAGACGTTACAATACTAAATGCTAAATTGTCGATTTCTTAAAAACCTTACGTGATACAGAAATTCTAATTACATATTTGTGTTCAGCAAGTCAAAATTTATTAGTTTCACCAAAATTTGTAGAGGAAACAAAAACTTGCATAAAATTTCTTGACCAGTGTTACACTCTGCCATGTGGAAGTGAGTATGAACTTCCGAGAAAATATTGCGCAAGCAACCCCACAGATCGCGATTATTTGTTCTACTGTCATGATACTTGCGCAATTCCATGGAACAGAAATCTTCCGTCAAACATAAGATGCAGGATTTTTAGAATAGACAGCAGGGACACTCCTCCAGGCTTTGCTAGACTTATGATAGAAAAAAACAATATGGACGATACACCGACATACTACCATCGACCACCTATACTAAAGGAAATAACCACAGGTGGTCCATCAATGCAAGACGAAATTATATATACAAATGCAGTTCCAAACAACTTAAGAAAATATGGTTAGACCTATGCTTTAAGTGTCGACCGAGTATTTTCAGTTTACTGTCCGTATTGGCCAGTTGAAGCCGAAGAATGGAGAAAGCGCAAAAGATTTCACAGATGGCCGAATGAGAAATTGATCGCCAGGGTAACAAGAGGCGGTTGACATTTTGTTTCTAACCTTCGTACATGGAGCTCTTGTGACGACACAGAATGGAGATTCTCATTCTCAAAAGCGGAACTTCTTTTGATCCATAGTTGGACGAACGTTCAGAAACTAATATATCATATAATTCGATACATTAAAAAAGATATTTCACAGTCTTGCCGTGAACACGAGAAAATAAGTTTACAAACGTACTATTTCAAGACGCTCATGCTATGGGCTTGCGAAGAATTCCCTCCAACATTTTGGAGTAAAGAAAACATGAACAACTGTGTAGATGTATTGCTTTTTCGGTTTTTCAGATGTCTAGACGAGAAATAATGTCCGAGTTATTTCATTCGTGAATGCAATATAATGAGTAATTTGAGAGATAAAAACGAATTTGTAGGAAAATTGCAATCGTTGCTGGATCAATATTCGCAGACTTAAATTAAAATCCCACTTTCTGTTGCTCACATTATACGCTTTGAATTGTCATTCGATTGCCAATGTCTTCATTCATTGCCGATGTTATTTCCGATCAGTGAAGAATTAAATGGACGATTTGGCGAATATTTGTCTGAATGTGAGTGGTTTTTACCAGGAATGAAAAATATTTACGCAGCAGTTGAAGCACATCTTCGTTTGATGTCCATCGACAATGTTACTTCAAGAAAAAAACCAAAGACTATGTTGCCTGTTTTGAAAATTTGGAATGGGCTTTGAGTCAAATCAATAATTTTGTTGTTTATCCTAATATCAGTGGTGACCTCTCAGGTCACGAAAGTCTAAATGAGATTTTACTTCGGTAACGGCTAAGAAAATCAGTTTGTGTCTATCATCGATGTCTTCTAGAACGTCATAATAATGCTGCATTTCATGCGAAGTTAAATATCTCGCCACTGCGTTGCGCTGCGTCTGCTTACCGGTGTAGGAGGCAGGACGGACTCTAGGCACTTTTTGGACTCTAGAGTCTGTAATGCCTGTAGGCACGATGGACTCTAGAGTACATAATACCTAGGTATGATGTATTCTAGAGTACAGAATCCCCAAACACGATAGTAGGAGGCAGCATGGACTCTAGAAGAATTATGTACTCTAGAGTCCGAGATACCTGTAGAGATGGTAGGCACGATGGACTCTAGATACAGCGTACACTAGAGTGCACAGTATCTAGGTACAACGTACTCTAGAGTACATCATACCTAGGTAGAGTACATCATACCTAGGTACAACGTACTCTATGTACATCATATCTAGGTACAACGTACATTAGAGTCCGTTGTACCTAAGTACGACGTACTCTAGAGTACGTTGTACTAGGTATGATGTACTCTAGAGTACCTTGTAGCTAGATATGATGCAGCTAGATATGATGACGTTGTACCTAGGTACAGTGGACTCTAGTGTACGTTGTAGCTAGATATGATGCACCTAGAGTACGTTGTACCTAGGTATGACGTACTCTAGAGTACTTTGTACCTAGGTATGATGCACTCTGCAGTGCGTTGTGCCTGGAGTCCACCATGCCTAGGTATTTCGTACTCTAGAGTAGATGCTACCGCCAGTTATCGGGTACTCTAGAGTGCATTGTACTAGGTATGGTGTACTCTAGAGTATATTGTACTTAGGTAGTAGGTATGATTGACTCTAGAGTAAATTGTACCTAGAGTCCGCCATGCCTGCCACACCGGGCAAATTTTTCTTTACAGCAATGGAGTCTTACCTCGAATCTCTTAACGAAATCATCAAATGTTTTGACTTGATTACAAATATGGAAACCATGTTTATTAATTTTGGCCCAGGGAAGCTGTGTTCGCTCGTACCACTCTTGATATGCAACAGTATATCACAGATGTATGATGAACATTTACAAGTTATCCTAGGATTTGCTACTTTGCACAGAAATATCTCTTCTTCCGAATCGCCGACCTCCTCAACTGCGCACGAAGTATGTTTAAAACTGGACGCCTGGGAATTTCTGAAATACCTCTACATTCAATGTGAACACAAGTTGTCTCTCAAAAAGATGATGTCTGCTCATTGCACCGGCTCATTTTCCAGTCAACTTCAAAAGAGCTTGTTTCACTTGGTTGAAAATGATCTTTTTAGCGCAGCGATTCTCTTTGCCGCATTGCGACAGAGCAGAGCTTATAAGACTCCTCTAAATGGCGATCTTATACCCTACCATATTAGGCACGATGATATAGCGTTAGAAGATTTACGCTTGCTTATGTGTTAGCCTTCACGTGTAGACCCTATATATTAAACCGTGTAATTGATATTAGACTTGAAAGGAATAAAGAAATTCGCTGAAAGATTGACACGCTCAATGGAATTTAAATATACTTAGCTCTACCAATTTCTTATCAGCTCTTACTTATACTGACACGAGATATTCTGAAACAATAACTTTCGGACAGTGTAGGAAACAATCAAATTAGTAGAATCATATAAGTTTATTTCAGTTTCTTCAACACTGCAAATAATTTATACTGCACGACTTTCTCCCAAATCATCTGGATATTTTAACTTCTTCCATCAGGATATTACTTGAGCACACCTGACTCATTGAAGACTGTTATGGTTTATTACAGTGGCGCAGACAAGGGGAGGGTTTGGAGTTATCTCTCCCTGGTTGGTCGACCAAAATTATTTATTGCGTATTATCATTTTGTGGGTGGAGGGCGGCGTCAAAATCGTATTTAAGGTTACAGAGAAGAAATACAGCTATATTATAACTGACTTAAAGAAGCCAAATAATAGGTGACGGCCTTGCTTTTTCGGATTTTCGAAGTCGGAAAATGGTTGGTCGTAACCCTACCCTTCGGAAAATCATGGACACGCCACTGGTATATATCGTTTTCGAAAAGTAGGAGTACATCGACGCAGTGATAAACAAGGTCGCGTGATTTCTAAGTTCACTTTGATACCAGAAATCTACCTCGAAGAGGTGACTTACTGTATATTAGAAAGGAGCTACGAAATCACGCCAAAGTTCGCCGCTCTGAATGATCAGCATAGCGCTGGAGTCGCAGATACACCAGCCCAAGTCGTTGGAAACTGATTGGGATTGACTTCGGTGTGAGAACGTCGATTTAAATACACGATAGGAATAGTTCTTTGACGCCTTTGTCCAGCTCTACATCCACGGCGTCTCCGCCACCAAAGGCGACTGAGCATTGAGAGAAAAGTTAATCTTGCGACGCAGTCGTGCAGAGAGACACGCAATATCTCCAGCTCCAACATCCAGGAGATTCTCGCGCGAGTAAATAAGAACTCCCATTGTCAGGAATCGCAGTTCACCGCAACGGACTATAAGAACGATAACTAGGAGAAACCCCTATCGAGTAACTTCGAACTTAAAATGGCAGCACACCTGTCGCATAGTCCGCATAGCCATTCATGAAAATTGAGAATTAAATTTCTTAATTGTCCCAACTTATGCTCTCGTTGCCATCTGGACTTTACGAACTATTGTCCTTTCCTGTTTATATTTGAAGAACAAATAGAAGGACACAGACATTTCGAACTTAAAATGGCAGCACACCTGTCGCATAGTCTGCATAGTCCGAGACGAACCCAAGCCAGTATCGCTAGTAAACAAGCAACCCTAACAGCCCTAGATGTCCAGAACATATAAGTACTCAGTAGACGTCAACATTCGCAAGAAGTTCGAACAACAGCAAATAAAAATGTCCGAAACTGTCGAGCAGGCACAGCACCTGCAGGCGGCTAGCAAAACGCCCCTAGCGACCAATCTCTTGTACCCAATTGTAAAGCTGTGTATGCCATGTGGATAAATCTCTGTTAGCCTATAAATCTGATTGGCACAGAATAAATAAAAAGTATTCTGTTTAAATTGTAACGAATATTTAATGGAATTTAGGTTCCATTTACGGAACAACGTTTATGCTCTAAGAATACCTTACCCATATTCCGGTTGAAATGCGAAGAGGAGGAAGACCGGGCAGCGCTCATTCAAGCTTAGGGTCTGTGCTCTCATATTCTTCTAACACACTCAAGCACGTCGCACGAATTTTCAGTGGGAAGGGGGTGCAGATTTTCGGAAGATAGAAGTTGTGACAGCGGGAAAATTCGTCTCTGAAAAACCCTTGACACAGCAAAAAAGGAAAAAGGTCGTCGCTAATTTTCTTTATCCTCCAAATACCTTGACAAGCAAAACAAGATCGTCTGCATTGCTTTATCTTCTTTCCAGGGGTGCAGCCAGGGGTGCAGCGCGGCTTCTTCCAAGGGGTGAGATGCACCTCCTAAGTTTTTAAACGGGTGCAGCTGTACCCCACATCCTACGGGCCTGAACATACTCGCTTAATAAATCCATACATGAAGTTAATAAGCCGTCACACATGCATAGGTCCTGTGTCCATAATTACTGATACTTAGACTAGTAGAGCCCATCCTCACCCATCCCCCTACCCCTCCCTCACAAACATTTTTCTCTGCAATTTTGCACGAAGCTCACGGGTGACCCTGATGACAAGTGGGGTGTTTAACAACCCCCTACACCTCCCCGTGGCCTCGCCACTGTCTGAAGCCAACTTATTTCTGTTTTCCTGTTTCAAACTGCAAACTCTTATGGAAATCGGCTATGTTTTCTTAAAGTTATAATAAAATAGAGTTAGCATTCTTTTATATCCTGGCACACTGTGTAATGTGAATGTGAATGGGACACTTTTTGTAATGTATTATATGAATTATCTATTACTAATCCTGAAAAAGTGGAGATTAAAACCAATATATTTAGACAGAAATGGACGAAACCGATTATTCTCAAGACTATATGAAATAAATAGCCATTCATGAAAATTGAGAATTAAATTTCTTAACCCCTTGTCCCAACTTATATCCGTTCATTTTATCTGAGTTGTTAAATGGAGTTTAAGAACTATTGTTGCCATCTGGACTTTGCAAACTGTTGTACTTTCCTGTTATATTTGAAGAACAAATAGAAGGACACAGACATTTAGATATTTGGGAAATTTTGGAAACCATAATGATAAGACCCTCCTGTACTGTATGGTAATAACAAAAAAGACATTCCTAGGTGGAGACTACAATATAAAAAGATAGAAATAAAACAGGTAACACAGTTAAAATATCTTGGAAGCTTTTTAACAAGTGATGGGAGGAGTGGACAGTGACAGGAATAGGATTGACAGCAGAATAGGAATGGCACTAATAAACACATTACTTCACACAACAAAAAGATTCTCACAAATAAACATATTTCAACAACAACACGGCTCAGAATTCTTCACAGATACGTTTGGGCGGTTCTGATGTACGGATCGGAAACATGGACGTTGACAAAATCAACAGAAAGGAAACTGGAAGGTGCAGAGATATGGCTTCTCAGACGTATGCAAATATTTCATGGACAGAAAAAATAACGGATGATGAAATACTAAAAGGTTTTGGTGTAAAAAGAAAACTGATACAAGCAATAAGGAAGCAACAGTTGGAATTTTTCGGACATCTAATTAGAAAGGATGGATTGGAAAATCTAGTCGTAACAGGAAACATAGAAGGTGAAAAAGCAAGAGGAAAACAACGAATAAAGTATACAGACAGTCTAAGTGAAGCAATAAGAGCTAAAAACAACATTGAAATGATAAGAAAACCCAGAAACAGAAACAGAGAAAAATGGAAATCCATGGTCGGCGACGTATATAGCAATACATGGCACTTGAAGAAAAAGAAGAAATTTGGGTTTCTTGATCTGTCCATCATTAATGAATAATATTCAATAATCAATAATATTCTTAGAATTTATTACAGTACAGTAAAGCGATTGAAGTGCATGAATGGTGAGATGCCGAATCTCTAACATTGCAAATAATAGAATTGCCTATAACTACTAAAGTGGGATGCCCACAGCACGCATCAATTTTTATTTACATTAAGTACTAGGCATTTGTGATAGGCAATTGGAAAACCTGAAAGCCAATAATTTAGAGGACCTGGTCCAGGGCACACTGAGGTTCACTTCAGTGGCGTGGCCAGGATTTCCCGAAGGGAGGAGGGCTATGGATTCCATGATTTCCATAAGAGAATTCTGGAAAAAGTTTGTGATTTCCAACTTCTGGAAAATTCTGACAAGCAAAAAGATGGTAAACTATTATTTGACGCTTGATTAAGTGAATTATATAGGTATCTTAATATTAATAATACGCAATAAAATAATGTTTGGTCACCAAGGGGATTTTGACCCCAAACCCACCTACCCCTTCGCCACGCCACTTGTTTACTTTATTTTTTGCATAAAAAATAACAAAATGAATTAGCGCAACAGGGCTTAAAAGTACAGGATAAACAAGTTGTGCTGTTACGGTTAACCGAACCAACTTTTTCAGTTAAAACCGAACCGAACCGAACCGAACGGTTTTGACCATGCAAATTTGGACGGTATTTTTTTCGTAGAGAATAGCAAATACAATGCATGATTATGTTCGACTTTAAGTCAACTTCTCTTTTAAGTTAATGCAATTGCCAATAATTGCTGCATAAAAGTAAATCTACATAAAATTTGCATCGCTTTCTCATAGGCAGTGCTGCCGACTCATCAGAGACATGACACAAAAACGACGCTTTCTCTCTTTGTAACGCTTAAAATGTGAAACCGTAACAGCTCTATAAACAAGGTTGTGACGATGATGCTGGACAAGTGCAGAGAAGGTCCTGTCATTATTAAAATAATAATAATAATAATAATAATAATAATAATAATAATAATAATAATAATAATAATATAACAAAGTGAAAATGATGAGAATGCAACCATACAACATTAACAATTGTCAATAGGTCATCGGGCAGTTTTCACTTTTAACTTTATCTGAGCTCAGCTTTTATTGCAACTTTTTTAGGAACATATAGTGATTTAGCATACATAAATATAATTAGTAGGGGTGTGAGCTCGAAAATTTCCGGAAATTTTCTCCGGAATTATTCCAAAATTTCCGGAAATAATAGCGGTACTTTTCGGAATAATTCCGGAAAAGTTGATTATTATTATTTATTATTATTATTATTATTATTATTATTATTATTATTATTATTATTATTATTATTATTATTATTATTATTATTATTACTGTTTATTATTATTATTTATTATTATTTATTACTAATACTTCTATTTATTTTTATTTTTAATATCATTATTACTATTTATTACTATTCAATTGTTAGGCATTTGTTAACAACTGGGATTACAACAAAAATTGTAGCGCTATATAATGATTTTATGGACATGCATGCGGCGCTTCCGGTTGCATTTTTCCGAAAATTTTCGGAAATTTACGGAATAATTTTGGGAATTCTACTTTTCCGGAAAAGCTACAACCATAATAATTAGTAATGCTGTTCAGATTTAATCGCGATTAATCGTGCGATTTAAAATTATAATCACGATTAATCGCATTTTCTTTAGCAATGTTATTCTGGTCCTGAAATAGTAATTAAATTGAAATAAACAATGCACCAATTGCAGAACAGACTTTCAGAAAACAAATACAGGTATACAGTAGTAATTTTTATATTTGAAATTTTAAACTCGGAACGAAAACACATGTCTTCCATGTGTAGGCCTACTAATTGTACACATGGAAGACACGTGACCAAACCACATTCATGTGACCACGCATAAGTAACATTATATAGCACATGCATCATCCATTTCAGTCAACTTTAGACAAAAACTCGATTACGTTATCACTTTCAAGCTCAGTTTTAAAAGTTTCTTTAGAGAAATATGAGGCGATTAATTAATTTATTTATTCAGACCGATTTATTAAGCGCAGTAGCAGGCTAGAGCCCACGACAAGAGCGCTTCACACAAACTAATTATGATGTTATAATATTATGATGTAACTTTTTTTAAACGAGGAAGCGGAAAATATTCGGATATCCGAAATAGGTCGCGCAATGGGGCGAAAGATGGCAGAGTGGGTTACGTGCTGGAGAGTCAGGCTGACGGAGCAGGTTCAAGCCCCGTTAGTGCCCCTAGTGGCTTTCACACAGGCAGTAATGCCTTCTAAGCCACTTTAAATCATGCTAAGTTAAAGTTAATGATATCTGGTTTGTGTTGAGGGGAAGAGAATGTTGGGAAGAGAATGGCCTTGCTTAAATAACCTCTATTTCTATATGTTCAATTATTTGCTTTGCAATTTGTTGAAGATAATTGCAAATACAAGGAACACTCGGTTTTGCGGCAACTCAGAATGAAGACGGTGAGAAAGGGAGGATAAGGGAGGAGGGGATGGGAATAGGAAAGAAGAGAGCTGGGGTGGGAGATAAAGGAAAGACAGATGAAATAAGAGGGGAAGGAGCAGTTACCGTAACCACGCCCGGGCAATTGCGTGCAATGCCCGAGTTACTTTGCTTTCTGCCCAGGTTGAAAAAAAAAAATTATGCATTTAATTTATGGTTTCGCTTTCTTTTGCACTGACATGTACGTCATTGCAAAACTGTTCTAATAGTCAACCACAGTATCTGAGAAACGTGTTTTACATGTTACAGGCATCAGCTAGAAGTACTACAGTTATTGTGTTTGCTGGACTATACAGCCTTTCTACGTGACATATCGATCATTTTAGTTTCAAAGGATAGGAAGAGATGGGTGAGAAGAGGGGTGAAGAAAGGGTTGGGAATTGGAAAGGGACGGAGAACGAGAGGGCAGTCTGTGTGACGTAGTTGGATGGAGAGGAAATGAGGACGGTTGTGGTGAAGGAGATAGGGAGTAAGCAGGGATATTTGTACATCCATGAATCCTCCCACCAACACCCCAATCTGAGACTGACACCCCAACAACTCTTGTTGGGACGCTCCCCATTCTGAACAAATGGATGACCTTTTTTGCTTGTCAGACCAACACTTTTGGACCGACACCCCCAGAACCTCCTCCCTAATCTGAGGTAGAATGGCCTAATCCTTTTTGGCAGGTCCAAATAAGCAAATTGATAATCCTAGAAATAACCCTGAGAGTGAGAGTGAAGGGTAAAGAAAATAGAGATGATGTGGTGGAAGATTGAAGGTAGAGAGAGAAATAGAGAGAGAGAGAGAGAGATGAAGAAGGAAAGAGACGGAAAATTGGCAATATCAGGGATATATATATACTGTATATTATATATATAAAGTTAGAAAGTAAAGTTATATAGGCTATTGGGTATACAGTAGACTAGAGAGTGGCCAAACAATTTGAAAATGACTTTCGCTCTCATAATGATGATAATAATCATTAGGCTTCGCTCATTACAAATATTACCAGTATAGCAACAATAACACTTATCCGCTAACTGCGTTATAGTTAAAATTGGAATCGGGAATCAGGTCACGCGCACTGCGCATGCGTATGCAAATGTGGACAGTAAATGGTTTAATGCGAGCGTTATTTTAGAAAATATTAAATACTAAATTCATGCCGTTAACAATGCTCTGTACTCGAGCCACCGTTTTATTTGAACAACTGAATTGCCTTTTAATATCACTACAGCGAAAGTTTGCTCCTGGAACGTCGGATTATAACAGCTTTAATTCAAAAAACGCGCTGGCTTGACGCTATGTAAATATGATGTAACCGTCATGTTCACTGGCTGCTTATAAACTAGATAACTAGCTCACAGGAAAATAATCGATTTTTTCACATACACGTAAGCCATTTCACTGAAATCATAAGAGAGGTTGTGAATATGGAATTATCATTCGCATTATCAATTTCGCATTATCATTTGGGGGCGGAAGATGGCGATTTACGTGCTGGAGCGTCAGGCTGACGGAGCGAGTTCAAGCCCCGTTACTGCCCCTAGTGGCTTTCACACAGGCAGTAATGCCTTCTAAGCCACTTTCCGTTTCCTTCAGTAATGAAATTTTCCAGGCGGGGAAAAATTCAATACTAAAGGAAACGGAAGTAAATGTAGCGCACTGAAAAATTTAAACATATGTATGTGACAATTTAACGAAAATGTGGATAAACTTGTTGAATGTTTGTGCAAAACTCGCATATGCGGAAAAAGGCTGAATATATGCGACGCATTACATAATTTGTTAAACATGCGATCGCATAATAGTTTCAAACTCGCAACCCTAATTTATGTAAATTATGAGAGACGCGTAGCTGTCGAAAAAGGATAAAGCAAAGCTATAAAAGAAATTACGCAGTTAAAGCCAGACGTTAGTAGAGGTTAGGCTGCAATAGGGTATCGCTTGTTGATGAATACAGACAGTCGCTGCGTGTAGAGAGAATCCTATGGAAAAATCGACAATCCCATTTGAAATTCGGCGCCCATAAGACGAAGACAGTAAGTGCTTTGATTGTGCGATATTCTGCGATTAACAAAACCCGGATTAGATCTGCAGTTTTGTACATCCATAGCCTGATTTAAAGTGGTTTAGGAACATAACTCGTACGTAGAAGTGATGTTGAAACGTGCAGAATGCATGTGTTTGTTTCAAAGTCTTTGAAGTAAGGTGGTGGTATGGACACCTTAATTTAAAATATCTATGGATGGTGGTCATATTAAACTCCTGTTGAGTGAGCGGAGTCAAAGAGATGGATATCGGTGTCATTTGTGCAGAGTTTAGAAGAATTTTGAAAAAGAAAGGATATATTTGAGACTTATAGTAGAATATAGCGTGACATTATTTAAGAATCTAACAATGTTCTTAGTTTTCGGGCTACTTGGTGTTGCGATACCGGTTCCATTCAGACAGTGGCGTAGCGTGGGGGGAGGGTGGCCGCCCCGGGCGCAACATTTTTCGAGGGTCAAAATTCCAAATGTTAAATCATATAAAAGAGCAAATAATAAAACACTCAACCATAGGACACAGGTAGACATAAAAATAGTTTGTGATTCAATCGACAGAGGTGAAGACCTGTTTGCCTTTAAAACGTGTTTGGAAGAAAAGCAAAAGTTGGAGGTGCAAATCCCTTCTTTACCCCAGGCGCTTCCAACCTACGCCATTCCAACGCCGTCAGAACACCTAAATTAAAAAGCGTCGAGCGCGGTTCGTACTTGGATGATTGGTTCTAGTCGTTGTGCCGGCGGACAACCATGCCGTATATCACCTAATTGTCGATAAATTGGTAGAAACGTTAAAATTACGAAGACATAATGCTGGTCTAGAGAAAGCATTGGTAAACTAACATTGAGGTCTGTATTAATAGCGTAAGCCACTTGCGTCGCTGCTTATCTAGAATACTGTAGGAAGATCTTTATCTTGCTCCATTACCTTTACTTTTTAATGTTCCTCTTATTTGAGCAATAGCTACAAATGGTATTCAATCATAATTATTCTGTGGTTGTTGTTACTTTTTAGTTGTATCATCTAGAATCTAGATAGTAGTTCAAGTCTAGGGTGACCAGGTGTCCCGGATTGGCCGGGACAGTCCAGGAATGGAATAAAATGTCCCGGATTGGCCGGGACAGTCCAGGAATGGAATAAAATGCCTCGCGTCCCGGACATTTTCCATAATTAATTAAATAGCTATATTTTTGCTATTTTATTTTGCAACTTCAGAACGTAATATAAAAGCCAACAAATATACAGCGCTACTGTATCTTTTGTAAATTTGGAATGCATGCGCTATATAAATAAATGTATTTATGTAAATTCTATTCACTTGGTTGACGATGATTGGTTCCTTTTGAGCGGGTGGCTATGACAATGCAAAGCTTAAAAATGGCCGACTACTGTGAGTATGGTTTTGGAATGTTAATAAAATAGTATGTTAATTATTGATATTATTTAACTTCAGTTTACAATCAGATCTTTTACAATCAGTTCTTTTATAATCAGATTTTTACAATCAGATCTTATACAATCAGATCTACAAGCAGATTTTACAATCAGATCTACAATCGGTTTTATTAAAATATCAGTACATAATTATCGTTAACAGAGATTTTATATAATTTAAAGTGTGAAATTTTTATAAAGTCATGAGTGATACTTGTGTCGATTCAGGAACGATTTGATGACAACGCCGCCGGTAGGCTACAGCTGCTGAAAAGACACAAAGTGAAATCAGCAGTGGCAGTGGAACTGAAAAGTCAATTACACCGCCAAAATCTGTTAAGAAAATAAAACGCCTGTGTCGTTTTCTAGAATCATGGAAAAATAAGTTCACTTATATTATAACTCCAGTTATGGGAAACTGCTGTAGTGCGATTTGCACTCTTTGTAAACGAGAATTTGGACTTGGACATGGTGGTGAAGGTGAAATTAAAACTCACATGTCCAGTGACAGCCATAAACAAGCTGGAGGAGTTGCGAAACAAAGCAATAAAATGACGAAGTTTATGATCTCAACAAAGAAAACCGGATTGCAGGATGAGGCGATAGCTGCAGAAATAGCAATGGTTTATCACTCAGTTAATCACTGCCACTCAGATCGATCTTTGGATTGCACACTTAAACTTCTCCCTGTTGTTTTTAACGATTTTTAGCAAAGTTTGCAAAATTTCGTGCGGTCGAACAAAAGCTGAAGCCATTTAAACAAATGTTTGGCTCCGAACAGTCATGAAATGATAACCAATGACTTAAGAAAGAATTATGCATTCTTCAGTGTTTCATCAGATGCCTCAAATAAAGAAAACACAAAACTGTTTCTAGTAGTTGTACGTTACTTTCAACCATTTGATGGAGTGGTGACGCGTTGTTAGATTTCAATGAAGACAGTGTCAGTGATGAAACGACTGTTGCGATATCTGAACAAAATTGTGGATGTGGTGCAGAAAAGATGGTTGAATATGCAAATGGTGTCTGCGTATTCTGGGACAATGCTAGCGTTAACTTTGGAAAACACAAAGGCGTGTACAAGAAACTATGTGCAACAAATGAACACATGTACCTGCTGGGTACCTTGCTCATATCCTACACAACACCGCCAAAAAGGCTTGCTATTCCTTAGATTATGATGTGGAAAGTCTGATCTTAAACTGCTTACTATTACTTTTCATTATCAGCAAAAAAAGATGTTTAGTTAAAGGAGATGTTTGATTATGTAGATATTCAATGGTCACAACTTCTTCGCCATTTTCCAATAAGATTATTATTATTCTTATTATTATTATTATTATTATTATTATTATTATTATTATTATTATTATTATTATTATTATTATTGATTATTATTATTAATTTTCTTTCTTAAGCGCAGTAACATAGCTAGGTGGCTAAAGTCAAAGGCGCTGTACAGGGAATGAAATGTTAAACAAATGCGTCTTGAGATGTTGTAGGAACCGATCCGGAGAGGTCTCGGTTGTCACAGCCATCGGGAGCAGATTCCACGACGCCGGGTTTCCACGACGAAAGGACCGGTCCCCTAGCCCCGCTGTCTTGAGCGGAAGGGGACGACGAGGTGATTGCTGGCGCCGGAACGGAGAAGGGAGCGACGTTGTACAGTCGTCGATCGGCTGATTAGTTCTGACAGATACGCTGAGCAGTGGGGGTCATTCAGCGCACTGAACGTGATCCAGTGGCGCTTGAACTCCACACGTTCGGGGATCCGCAACCAATGCAAGCGATCCTTTAGGAATGACGTTACATGGCTGCTCCACCTGGCACCGAACACCAGGCGGACCGAGACATTCAGGACCGACAGCAGATGGCTGTCACTTTATCCAGCAATAGATAGACTGTTGAAGAACTAGCCGGCGTATATATTGCCGCAACGCAGTCAAGAGGTTAATTAAAGCTTATTTTCAGAGCCTTTGGAAGGAAGAAACACCTGTCACTGTTTGGCGTTTTATTGCCGACGAAAGCGGTGAATCATCAGATGAAGATATATCATCAATTCCTGTTCTTTATCTGGAGTTCCTTCAAAATTGTTTACAAATCTTTCAAACAGCCATCCTTAAATTAGAACGCACTAATATTATTGCAGTAGTAGTATTTGAGATTTTGTCTACAGTCAGAGACAAGCTGTTGAGAAGACTCGATGACAAGTTTTTCGGTTTTGCTGTTGGAAAGGCTATGGAAGAAAATTCTAAACCCTCAAAGTAAAATGCTTGAAACTCAATTACCTGGCTTTAACAAGAAGGCATTAATCTATCTGGAACAATGGTTCGATTTTTCAGAGAACCCCTACCTGTGCAAAATCTGGTGCCTGAATTTGAAACAGCCTCTGCAATTCGACGATCTTGTTTCTGCTGTAGAGAGTGTGAAATTGCATAATTCTGTGTCAATTGATGAGCTTTTGTGAAGAATATTCTACTATCGTAAAATACCTGCCACAATCCAGCGAATCCAATGGCGATGATGTTAGCTGTGACGCCAAATGGGCGGCTGTGTTCAAAAAAGGTAGGAACCGAAAACCTACCAAATCTTTTGAAGATAGTTGCATTCATCGTGAGCATCCCTGCTTCAAACGCTGCAGTGGAAAGAGTATTTAGTTTGATGGAATCATTCTGGACCGATACAAGAAACAGGTGCTCAATTGAACTTATCAAAGCTGAACTACAGGTGAAGATGAACTTCAATATGGATTGTCAATCATTTCATAAGTTTGTCAAAGACAAAAGAGAGTTGTTGCGTTGTGCAAGAAGTAAAAAAATTTATTATGTAATTGACTTAGGTCTTGACAGTATTATGACTACTCATGGGCTCATGGCGTCCCGGAATGGCGTAAAAGAAATCTGATCAAGACTCCTGGACTCCGGAGGGAACCGACAAAGCCGGGGAAACTGAAAAACCGGGAGAAATTCATCTAGAGGCTGCTATTAGTTGATGAACTATCCCAAAATTTCTGGGGGGAATATAAAATTTCCGGAAAAAATTTGAAATTTCCGGGGTGAAAAAAGGGCAATTTCCCCGGAAACGGCCTAGATTAAACCCTGACCATAGAACAGTCTCAGATAAAATATATGATGGACATGGATGCCTTTTGATTTTTTTAAATTTTACTTGAAAAGCGTTGTCTGTGTTTGCTATTTTTGGGCTTTTTCATATTTGGTACTTTTAGAAAATTTTAGAGCGCAAATGAGAATTTCTTGCTTACGAAAGTCTGGATATGTTTGGTATTTATAGTGGAATTTTGTCTCTTAAAATGACAAGGCAGTGATTATTCACGCTTTACCTGACGGTAGTCAATTAATTCTCTGCACGTTTTTTTAGGAATTAATAGGCAGCCTGAAAGACAAGCCACAGACACACAAAACCCATGTGAAATTACATCACAGACTTGAACATATCACTTTTGTACCAGCGGCTAATTTTAGCAATCAAAACCTAGTAGCTCATACATTTTACTAGCGCATTCTAAACCTAGCGTGGTCTTCAATAAGTAGCGTCGCTGCACTTTTGAATTCGAAAAAAGCAAAAAGGTGCGTTTGCCAAATCATGGAAATCTGGGTGGTAACGGTTTATTCGCCCACTCTGTATATTAGAGTTTTGCAGAACTGTTTTATAGTAGGAAACCAATCGTGTAGAGCACAGAATATTTTATGTTTTGTGCATTATTGTGATATAGATATACCCATATATTTCAGTTGATATCTTGAAAATGTTCCGCTTGCATTAACCCTCGTTTGGTGTAAAAGGGAGGGGTAAAATTACCGCCAGTCCAGTTAAAGCTGCGTATCTTTCTTACTGTTGCACTTTAGGCAAAATGCTTTATGACTTTTTCTAAATATGTTTTCACTACAGAACGGTCATATTTTACACACTTTATTTGCTGCCACCTAGCGGTGTCCGTCGACGTCGTCTGGTGTTTTACATCAGTGATGTGTCTTTCGAAATGCATATATGTTACAGTCAAAGTGTGAAATCAGGCAATGTTGACATTGCCTGAAACTTTTAGGAAATGTCGACATAAGCCGTTTCCTCGGGCACTGTCGACATTGACTGAAATGTTTAGGCATTGTTTAACAATGCCTGAAATTTGCCCAACTTTTATACACACATTTCCATTTCTGAAATCTTTATCTATGATGGAATAGCATAATAAACAACTTGGACTTAAGAAGATCTGAGGCTTCGCTGTCAGGGCCATATTAAGGCTGAGGGGGCTGTTCGCTGTATCCCTATAGCTGTGAATAACTGCGGGAAGTCTCTTTCAAGGTGTCGCCTGTTGGATGTACCCCTCGCTGTCGAAGTGTCAACAACTGGGTCCGGCATTTGGGTAACGGGACACCTGAAGAACTGATGCTTCGCTGTATCCCTGTAACAGTGAATAACTGCAGAAGTCTTTTTCAAGCCCTGTCAAGTGTGAAACAAATCGTTGTAGATGTTTCAAAGCTAAACTGAAATGCAATAGTCGTTGCCATTCAAGTTTAAGTTGCTGCAATAAGAACTGTTAAATTTTAGCCCGTTTTATATGAGTGCTTTTTCATTTATTGCATTAGAACCTTATAAAGTTTTAGTTGACTTCATTAATGTTGTAGAACTGTTTTATATGACTGCTTTTTCTTTATTGCGTTAGAACCTTATAACGTTTTTTGAATTCGTTCCTTTATTGCATTTGAAGTTTTTACAGTTGTGTATAACTTTTTCTATTACTCAAAGTCAAATCCTTCCCGAGCCACAGGCTCACCAGCGATCTCCGTTTCTAGTAGCCCTCAGCCAGGCGTGTGCAAGGCCACGGACACGGGGTAGTGCATCGCGTAGTACCTGTTTGACTTGTCGCAGCATTTTTAGGCTGCTCCTCATTTATAACACGCCCCTCTAGCGCAAATGGCTGAGTCGACCTTAGGGCTCCTCCGGGACGCGAACCCGCGACCTCCTGCACCAATATCCAACGCTGTTACCACTCTGCTAACTTCCCGCCCCAACTTTTTTCTATTACTGCCTGTTTTTTATTTCATTTGAACCTATTGAGTTTTTGGCACTTATTAAGGTTTCAGAACTGTTTTATGTTACTTATTATGCTATTCCATCACAGATAAAGATTTCAGGAAATGTGTATATAAAATTTGAGCAAATTTGAGGCATTGTTAAACAATGCCTAAACATTTCAGTCAATGTCGACAGTGCCCGAGTGAAACAACTTATGTCGACATTTCCTAAATAGCTCAGGCAATGTCAACATTGCCTGATTTCACACTTTTCGCCACATAACATATACACTGTATATACACTGTATATACACTGTATATACAGTGTATATACACGTTATATACATTATATATTCAATGTGTCTGTATATATACGCAGTATATAAACTGCATATACATTGTATGCCATGTATCAATGTTTTGTTTTTAATGCGACTCGCCGATACATATCTTTTTAAACTGCGCAGGCTTGTATATGTTTTGGGCTATAATTTTGCTTAGTTTTTATTACAATGCATATAGTACATATTGTATGACAAAATTACTGGTTGCGGTATAAATTTCTTAAGAATTGTTCTTAATATTCATCATATTTCATTGGGTGGAAGAAGTACCCATCTTACAACTAAGACGTCGAAAAAACTTCCACACCCTACGAGGGTTAATTGGATGAACATGCTCTCAATTTATTTTAATGAACATACTCTCAATAATTATTGATTGTTATTTTAATTCAAGAAGTTATTATGAATGACCAAAGAATAAGTTGTCATTTTGGATTTAGAACTTAGATGCAACCGAACCATGGACTACTCAGAGTTTCGTCGAAGAAGTTTCACGGTACTGCAAGCTCACTACTATCTGCCTTGTGGGAGTGCGTTTGAACTTCCGATGAAATATACCGCAAGCAACCCCACAGATCGCGATGTCTTGTTCTACTGCCAAGATTCTTGTGCAATTCCATGGAACAGAAATCCTCCGTCAAACATAAGTTGCAGGATTTTTAGAATAGACAGCAGGGACACTCCTCCAGGATTTGCGAGACTGATGATTGATAAAAACAATATGGACGATACACCAATATACTACCATCGACCACCTTTACTGAAGGAAATAAACACAGGCGGTCCATCAGTGCAAGATAAACTAATATATAAAAATGAAGTTCCGACATACTTAAGAAAAGATGGTTATGCTTTAAGTGTAGACCGAGTATTTTCAGTTTACAGTCCGTATTGGCCAGTTGAAGCCGAAGAATGGAGAAAGCGCAAACGATTTCACGGATGGCCGAATGAGAAATTGATCGCCAGGATAACAAGAGGCGGTTGTCATTTTGTGTCTAAACTTCGTACCTGGAGCACTTGTGATGACACAGAATGGAGATTCTCATTCTCAAAAGCGGAACTTCTATTGATTCACAGTTGGACGAGCGTTCAGAAGCTCGCTTATCACAATATTCGAGTAATAAAGAAACATATTTCAGTGTCTTGCGATGATGATGAACAAGAAAATTTACAAACGTACTATTTCAAGACGCTCATGCTATGGGCTTGCGAAGAATTCCCTCCAACATTTTGGAGTGAACAAAACGTTGAAAACTGTGTAAATATATTGCTTCTTCGGTTTCTCAGATGTCTGGATGAGAAATACTGTCCGAGTTATTTCATTCCTGAATGCAATATAATGAGCAATTTGAGATATAAAAAAGAATTTGGAGGAAAATTTCGATTACTGCTTAATCAATGTCAGCAAAACCCAGTTGGAATCCCACTTTATCTTAGAGGCAATATAAAATTTAGCAAGTCATTCGATCGCAAATGTCTTGATTCATTGGCGAATTTATTTCCGATAAATAAAGAATTAAATGGACGATTTGGCGAATATCTGTCTGAATGTGAATGGTTTTTACCGGGAGTGAAAAATATTCACGCAGCAGTTGAAGCACATCTTCGATTAATGTCCATCGACAATATTACCTCAAGACAAAAAAACAAAGACTATGCTGCCTGTTTTGAAAATTTGGAGTGGACTTTGAGTCAAATCAATAATTTTTATTATTATAATAATAATGGTGACCTCTCACTCGATGAAAGCTTTAATGAGATTTTACTTCGGAAACAGCTAAGAAACTCAGTTTGTGTCTATCGTCGATGTCTTCTCGAGGGTCTTGAGAAAGATGCCTTTTATGCGAAGTTAAATATCTTGCCACTGCAGTGCGCCAATCATGCGAAGTTCAGTATCTTGCCACTGCTTTGCACTGCGTCTGCTTACCGGGCAAATATCTTCTTTACAGCAATGGAATCTTACCACGAATCTCTTAACGAAATCAACAAATGTTTTGACCTCGTTAAGAATATCAGGACTAGGTATATTAATTTAACCGGAATGACGCTGTGTTCCCGCATACCAATTTTAATTTGCAACAGTTTATCACAGATGTATGATCAACATTTACAAGTTATCCTAGGATTAGCTACTTTGCACAGAAATATCTCTTCTTCCGAATCGCCGACTTCCTCACCTGCGTACGAAGTATGTTTAAAACTGGACGCCTGGGAATTTCTGAAATATCTCTATATTCAATTGGAACACAAGTTGTCTCTCAAAGCTATGGACACTGCTCATTTCTTAGACTCAATTTCCAGTGAGCTGGACGCCTGGGAATATGTTCAATACCTTCAATTGGAACAAACGTTGTCTCAAAAAGCTATGAACACTGCTCATGTTTCCGGCTCAACTTCCAGTGAACTTCAAACGTGCATGTTTCA
This sequence comes from Metaphire vulgaris, assembly GCA_018105865.1. Taxonomy (NCBI): domain Eukaryota; kingdom Metazoa; phylum Annelida; class Clitellata; order Crassiclitellata; family Megascolecidae; genus Metaphire; species Metaphire vulgaris. The sequence goes on along the minus strand of CM030832.1, from coordinate 23,738,697 downwards.
CTTGGTTGAAAATGATCTTTTTAGTGCAGCGATGCTCTTTGCCGCATTGCGTCAGAGCAGGGCTTATAAGACTCCTCTGGAGGGCGTTCTTATACCCTACCATGATAGACCGCAAGATCAGTTACTCTTTTTTGAGCTTTAGCCTCTACATGTAGGCCCCATATATTATACCGTCTTATTCATATTAGTTTTGAAAATAATAAAGAAATGCGCTGAAATATTGACACGCGCAATGGAATTTAAACATAGGCCTACTTGGCTCAACCAATTTCTTATCAGCTCTTACGCAGACTGAAACTATATGTTTTGAAACCATAACATTATAGGAAACCGGCACTTTATTAGTAAAATCATATAAGTTTATTTCAATTTCCTCAACACTGAAAATAGTCTATACTGCAGATATACCCGCTCGGTTTCCCGATCGCCTTCCGCCGCCCACTCTGCCTGACAGACGGCGTTTGTTTGACTTTCCAGTTCACAGACATCAAACGAGGTGTTCGCGGCTGCCGGGAAGACCGCATACCGAGGATGGCCGCTCCTCAACAGAGTCAGCACAGAGTCCCGACTGTCCTCGTCTGACGTCTGTCTGTCCTGGCTCCGGCATCGTCCGCGAGGCCCTTTAACTGGCTCCTCTTATAGGTGGCCACCGCTTGGTATAGGCGCCGCGATTTCTGTACATGTTTTTGATTGCTGGCTTCGATTCGGTGTTACGCCTCTTCATTGTCGGTAACGTACTTGTCTTGCGCTCTCTTAAAGACAGACAGCGGTGTCTTTCCTCTGTTGCGGCTCCTTATCACGCTTGGTTTCTCCTGCACTCATTACTAGACGGGCAGCTGCGTTTATTTATTTCCTCAGTGGTTTTACCAAAACCCGGTGTCCACCCTGCCTGAAATTCATTAATGGTAGGCGGTCCACTCTTTTACTCAACGGCTTATTCGCTGGATTGACAACATTACGACGTGGACTGGCCTTTCTGGAGACTGTACTACGCACAGCACAAGACAGATCGCGATGGAGAACACTGACCAATTCTTGTAGCCAACCGTCGCCAAGCGACGACAGCGCAATGACTTGACTTGATATAGCATCGCGCTCCGAGCCTCAGACATATGGGAGGATTGGGAGCTCGTCGAAATTTTATACAGTTATTTTGAGCGATTTGCGGAAGATGAGCATTTAGGACAATTTTTGTCTTTTGTTATCGCCAGTGAAGGAATCGCGGTCGTTTGTATGTACTGTGATCCTGAGTGATTCTGCGTTGTCGTTGGGTCAGTTTGAGACGAACGGATCTGTTTTCCAGTGCCGGAGGTGTTGATTTGGAAGTTATGGAGACCGTTTCCGAGGGCGAAAGTCCTCATTTTTCGAAAAGCGTTTCCGAGGGCGAAAGCCCTTACTTCTCGGAGGGCGTTTCCTTCGTCGAATTTCGCCGTCCTCTGCGAAACTGCGTGTTTCAGCCCGCTTTACGGCCAGTGCGGGCGCTGTCTTCGCGGTTTCTGCCCTCTGCGTCCCTGCGACGGTCCTTTGGTCCAAGCACTCGTGTCCTGGCATTTCCTCTACGGTCTTGGCATCCTAGCCATGCGATTCCTCGACGGTCCTGACGTAGCAGCCAGGAATTTACTCCTCTGTAAGGGTACTCTTGTCCTGAGTGACGTTGTCAAAGCAGAAATCGATATAAAATTTTAACTGACAAAAGCAATGTAGAAGGAGTTTCAGAACTACAATTAAAAATGAAACAGCTAGAATTAGAAGAGAGAAAAGAAGAGAGATTGGCTGAAGAAAGGAAGTTGGCAGCCGCAGCTCAGGAAAGAATGTTGGCAGCTGTAGTTGAGGAAATAAAGTTGGCTGATGCAGCTGAAGAGAAGAAGGTTGGCTGCTGAATTGAGGAAGGGAGAGAAATTGGCTAAAGAGAGGTGTGAACAAATGAGAATGGAAGCTGAAGAATGAGAGAGAGAGAGAAAGAGAGAGAGAGAGAGAGTTAGACGACATAAATTGGAGTTAAAAGCTTTAATTATAAAAGGTTGAATCAGAGTCATTTTCTAATGCTAATTACTCGCCAATTCTCCTAATAAGAATTCAATTAGACATTCCAATTTTATAAAATATTTGCCAAAATATTCTGAGGCTATGAATATTGAAGATTATTTATTATCTTTTGAGAAAGCAATGTCATTGAATGAAGATGATAAGAAATCCTTATTAAGGATAAATAGTCACGTATTCTGTACACCCAATTGACGGGTAAGGCTTTGCGTGTGTTCTCGAGTTATCTATTTCTGATTCTAAGGATTATGAGGTTTTCAAAACTGCTCTGTTAACGGCGTTTGAGAAAGTGCCCGAATTTTACCGATTACGTCATCGGAACTTGAGTAAAGATCTTTAGGAAACTTATTCTAATTCTGAATTCAGGTTGCAGAAATCAATCGCCAGATGGATTCAGAGTGAAAAATGTGAGCAGAATTTTGAGAAGGTTTTGGACGTTCTTAAAATTGAAAAATTTGTCAAATGTTTGCCTTTTCAAATTAGGCAGTGGCTTTTAGATAAGAAGCCTGCTACTCTGACAGAAGCTGTTAAATGGGCAGATGAATATGCTGTTTTGCATAATTCCGACAATTCATTTCATTTTCGTAACAATCAAGGTTTGTCTTTTGGTGAAAGAGGGAAATGTCGACCTGGGAAATAGTTAGCCTTTGGCAAAATATGAAAATTGAAATGTGAAATCAAATTATTCTGAAGCAAAAAATCTAGTGCTTCAGTTTCGTCAAAATCTAGTCAGAGATCAAGTGATAAATTTGGTAAACCTGCAGTTTGTTACTATTGTAAGTATTCATCACAGGCTATGGTTAACTGTGAAAGGTTAAAAAAATGAGAGATCAAAAGGGGAGCTGGATGAAAATACTCAATAAAAAATGTGAATTTTGTAAATAATGTAAATTTGAAAGTGGATCCTCAATTTCGGAGATTTTGTTCAGGTGCTTCAGTGTTAAATGTGGATGGCTCGAAGCGTAGTGTTGTATTATTGAGAGATTCTGGTTATTTGCAGTCTGGTAAGAAAAGTTTATTTCATGATGATGAATTTTACCGCATTATTCTGAGTTAACTTTGCCTTTAACCGAAATGTTGAAGAAGAGTAAGAGTTTTGAATGGCCTGAGAGTGCTGAGAAATCATTTGTCGAGTTAAAGTCAAGGTTGGCATCAAGGCCAATTTTGCGTCCTTGTGATTATGGGAATTTTCTTTTATTTAGCAGTGGATGCTTCTTTGTATTGGGTTGGAGGGTGTTTGTTTCAAATTTATGATGAAGGTGAACAACCAGTATGTTACTTTACTAGAAAGATGAATAAACATCAAATTAATTATTCTATTGTAGAGAAGGAACCGTTTTCTTACTTTACTTTTGGCTGTTAGATTGTTTTCAGTTTATTTTGGTTCTAATTCTGTGATATCTTATACTGATCATGCTCCATTACAATTGATTTTTCGTATGTCTAATTACAATCTACGTTTGTTAATGTGGAGTCTGGAATTAAATCAATATTCTTTGGAGATTAGGCAAACAAAAATGTGTTACCTGATTTGTTGAGTAGAGTATCTGAGGTTTAGTTGAAGTCTTTGGTTTAGATAGGGCACTTCCGTTTGATGTTTGGACCAATATGTCGAAAAAGAAATATAATTTTATACAAAATCAACCGATTTCTCATTTATAATCTTTATTATAAATGAGATCAACCGATCAACCGATTTCTCATTTATAATAAGTATATAAAGTAAGTAAATAGAGCACAATCACAACATGTCCTATACTTACAGTTATGATTTTTAACGATAAAAAATCAAACATTCAAATAAAGGTAAAAATATACCCCCGTCAAAATAGAACACATCATCATCATCCTCATCAATAACCGTGGGCTCAGCGCCCGTTGGTGTCTGATGCAATCATTGCAGTTTTGTCCTAATCTTTTCTGTTGGCAGCAACATGAAATCGTTCTTGCAGACATTTTCCACACCAATCACAAATTTAATGTCATCACACCATTCCCTGTGTGGCCTTCCTTTCTTGTTGGAGCCGTCCTCATTCCCAGCAATATAGCCTTAATCTTTCTATCATCTTTCATACGAAAAATATGTCCAAAGAGACGCAATTTCTTCTGTATAACTTTTTGCATCAAGGTTTCTTTTGACTGGATTTTCTTGTATAGTTCCTCATTGCTGATCTTTTCAACCCATCCAATTCTGAGAAATAGAACACAATGACCAAAAATTGCATCGCGCTCCGAGCCTCCAACACTATGTTGAGAATTAAAACTATTGAAATCTGATGCAATCTTATCTTAATTTGCAACCTTACGCGGCGAGCCCTCTTCATTTTGGAGGCTCGTCCTTAGCTTAAGCGGCCTTTCGAAGAAAAAGCGAGAATTTTTGGGAATTAGCGATATTTTGCAGAAGAACTTTGGAGCTGCTATGTCCGGTGTGGCGTTTGGTAATGGTAACTGTTAACGGAACGGATGCTCTTTCCAATCGGCTGGCGGTGAATCTGGTGAGTCTCCGTGCTCTTCTCGGATGACGGCGGTTCCTCCTTCGACGCTATCCGTTCGTTGTCACTGTTCATCGCTCCAGTGTGCGCCTCGTCGTCGGTGATTCGTCGCGGTGGGCGTTCTCCGCCGCCATGTTTTCTCTCGACGCCTCGTCGTTCGGTCTTCGGCGCTGTTCGGTTCTTGGCGCAATCTACGGTTGCGTTTCTTCGACGCCAAGTGGGCCTCGTCAAAAATGTCGACGCCTCGTCGTTCCGTCTTCGGCGCTGTTCAGGCGCTGTCCGTTCGACGTCTTCGGGCGAGGTCTTTGTCGTCATCTTGGCGTCTCGTGACTCGCCTCCCTGTCAGGTCCTTGGCACCTTCTACGATCGACGTTCCTCGTCGTCATTTGAGTCTCATTGTCTCACTTCGCGGTCCGGTTCTCGGCCCTGTCCTGTCCGGTCTGGTCCTGGGTGCTTCTTCCGTGGCGACGTTCTTCGACGCTAATTGGTGCGCTTCGTCGTATTCTTTCGTCCTGGATTACTCGGCGTTATCGAAATTCGATTGTTGTTTGTGTCGTGCGAAAATGTCACTTGCGTCGGAATTTAGTCCCAAATTCATTCTTTGAATGATCGAATTCAACGATTTTTTTTTCAGCACGGCCCAGAAAGATCTGTGCTGGGATTTCAGGAAATTCTCCCGAGATTTGTCTGGAAAAACTGGAAGCCGAGCTGTGGAAGATAAAGTAAGGCTGAAGCAGAACTGTCAAAGTAAAAGGAAAGAATCATCTTCAGGCGACTGTTCACATTGAATGTGAATTGTTGGCTTAGCCACTTACCTGTTAGAGTTGACGTTTGTGTGTTTGGAAGAAGCTGTAAAATAATTGTAAAGCAAAATTTCAATTGTAAACTGAATTTTAAGATTTGTGACTTATTGTTTTAGACATTGTAAAACTGTTGCTTTGAGAAAAAATTAGGCCAAGATTTAGAATAACTTTGGAAAATGTGTTGATGGTCGTCGAATGCGCGGAGGTCGGCACTTCGCTCCAGCCACCGTGTCCTACTGATCGTCCCGCCTCCATCGCAGACCCCGAAGTTCGGGAACAGACCCTTCGCGCGCGGGAACCCGTTGCACTGGAACGCTTCGCCCCATTTGCGATACAAAAGTCACAGAAGTACCCGTTGAGAGGAACAACGGTCGAGTTGAAGAAGAGCGACCCGTTGGTCAGCAATTCAGTCAGATTCATGTTCAACCAGAGGATGAAGCCACCGACTAAAATCACGCATCGTCAGAGGTCGCTCTTGTCATAATAACATCGCTTAGCATCTGTCTTCTCTTCTATACGCCAAACGCTGTTCCTGCGATAACTAAAGACAGATTTTTTAAAGTCTAGGTTATGGTTTGACTGCGTGTGCAGCGCCCATGTCGTAGGCCTTAGCCTATGCACGGCGCTATAGAAGTTGTCTCGAAATAAATAAATAAATAAATGACGAAAAACACTAGTAAATATTCATCAAAAGATTATTACACATTTCAACAAGGTGGTTCACCCGCTCGCCGCCGAGCTCGAGAAACTGTTGAACTGCTGGCAAAGGAAACTCCTGATGTCATACCTTCTAATCGAAATCTCCTAATGCTAATCGTCGTCGTCATCATCGTCGTCATTATCATTATCATCATCGTTGTCATCATCACGCTCCGTATCATGCTGCCTTGAGATTCGTTGACGGTTATTGCAAATGCACGGAGCATTGAAAATTGGAAACGCTTTAAAATGAGGAAGCGGAGAATGTTGGGATATTTGAAATTAGGTCGCGCAATGATATCTGGCTGGTGTGTAGAGGGATGAGAATGATGTGCAGAGAATGATTTTGCCTAAATATATATTTATGTATATGCTATATGCTCAATTATATATTTGCTTTGCGGTTTGTTGAGGATAAATGCAAAAATATGAAGCAATGGGAAGAAACGGCAATTTAAAATGAAGACAGAGGGAAAGGGGCGATAAGGGGAGATGGGGATACGGAAGGAAAAGAGCGGAGGAAGAAGATAAAGGAAATGACAGAGGAATGGGCAGTGGACAGGAGAAGAAGGGAGTTTGAGAAGAGGAGCGGAGAGGGGCTGAGAATGGGAAAGGGACGGAGAACGAGAGGGAGATGCTGGTGTGGCGTAGTTGGGTAGGGAAGAATAGAAGAAGGTTATGGTGAAGGAAATAGAGAGTGAGAGTGAAGGGTAAAGAAAAGAATGAGGATGTGGTGGATAAAAGGTAGAGAGAGATGAAGAAGGAAAGGGACGGAAAAAATGGTAAATATGAGGGGATATATAGAGAGAGATACTGTATATATATATATATATGCAATATTAGAAGGTTACATAGACTATAAGGCGTACAGTAGAGAGTAGCCAAACGATTTTTAAATAACTTTCGCTCTCGTAATTACGATTATGAGCATTAAGCTCCGCTCGTCACAAAATGTTATTACCAATAACAACTATCATAAAATGAAAACAGTTCCCGTCAAATGAGAACAGCGTTAGCGAACAGACAGGCATTAGGAAACTGTATCTTCTTATTATATAATTCTCGATGTCTGTCGCGTCTGTCCGTCCGCAACACGGCGCGTATTGCAAGACGCTGTTGTCATTGACAACCAAATATTGTTTAATCAAACCGGAGCGTTTAACGAAGCGTCTTAATTGCAGCTTAAACTCCCGTCCCCCCTTCCCTCACCCCATCCCTCTCCCAATCGCCCAGGCCCAACCCATTCCCGCTCCGGCCCCAAACCCACTTTTCCCTTCTCTATCCCCATCTTCTTCCCTCTCCCCACCTCCTCCCAATCGCCCCCCCAACCCCCCTCTTCTCCTTCCGTCTCCCCAACTCTTTTCCCTCCCCCATCCCTCTCCCAATCGCCGCCCCTGAAACCCCCTGTTCCTCTTCCGTCTCCCCAACCCTTTTCCCTCTCCCCATCCCTCTCCCAATCGCCCCGGCCTCAACCCATTCCGGCCCAGGCCCCAAACCCCGTTCCCCTTCCCTCTCCCCATCTCTTTTCCCTCTCCTCATCCCTCTCCCAATCACCCCGGCCCCAACACATTCCGGCCCCGGCCCCAAACCCCCGTTCCCCTTCCCTCTCCCCATCCATTTTCCCTCTCCCCATCCCTCTCCCAATCGCCCCGGGCCCAACCCATTCCAGCCCCAACCCATTCCCGCCCCGGCCCTAAACCTCCGTTCCCCTTCCTCTCCCTATCCCTTCTAACTACCCATCCCTCTCCCAATCGCCCAGGCCCCAAACCATCAGCGCTCCGCCCTACCCCACCAGCCCCAAACCCCGTTTCCAAACCTACACAACGCTGCTCCGAAAACCCGTACAACCCACCTTCCTCCTCCCAAACCTCCCTTCCCTCTCCCAATGCCCTGCCCTCCATTATTATATATATATTTATTCATTCCTAGCCTCAATACCTATTTTTTTAAATGTAGCCCCTCAAGTGGGGGTTAAATTTTCAGACGCCGTCGCCGTACTGGGGATTTAATTTTTGGAAAAACGTTCTCAGAAATGATTGCTGTAACGTTTTAAATTTGCTATATCTCAGGCTATATAGGAGCTGAAAAGATGAGGTTTGCACCATTGTTTAGATTGTTTATTCCTCTTTCTAACCATCCGTGCAAAACAAAAAAAATTGGGGTAGAGTCCACTTTACTGCCTAAAATATCACCCTATCCCCCCGAAAAACTTTTAAAGCCCCCTAGCAAAATATTTTCAGCGGTAATCCCACTTTGGTCAGCGGCAAAGTTGTAAAGGGATGTCAGAGGAACACAATAAACCAAAAAGTTTGAAAATCGGTCGACATTTGGCAAAGATCTATCAGTTCTAACCCGATGACCCCAATGTTTGAACATAAGTATTATCGGTGAATTTCGCGAAAGTTTTGAAGTCTGCGAAAGTTTCCAAATTTTTTGAATTTGCTATATCTCAGGCTATATAAGAGCTAAGAAGATGAGGTTTGCACCATTGTTTAGCTTTTTTATTCCTCTTTCTAACCGTCCGTGCAAAACAAAAAGTTCAGCGTTCACGAGCTTTCCGACAATCAAGTGAGAATGAGGAGCAGGCTGTTGATCGGCGTGAAAAGCAGCACAGCAAACAAGAGAATCATGCACTGCATGTCGTTCGACACTGCCAAATCAGTACACCTTCCTTGACTATCAAGGTTCAGAAAATTCCTGCGAATGGGCGTTAACTCGGTTGAAGGAAAAGGCGGCGAGTGAAGGAGAACTAATTGCGCAAAATGCTATTGCATTAGCGCAAAATCGGGTGGTAAAACAGACAATCTCCACCGTCATAAAATGCTATTGCATTTGCGCAAAATCGGGTGGTAAAACAGCAGTGTTTGGAACAATAGTTGACTAGACTATTTAAATACTATTGCAAGTAGTTGAGCTTAAACACTATTTAAAATAGTTTTCCAATAGCCAATAGTTCGCAACTATTTAAATAGTATTTAAATACTATTTAATTTTTCAATGTCAAAATGAAAACTATTATCATTCATCACTGGCGAATGTTATAATCTAAAAGCACTGTCACTAGTTATCTGCATGATCACATTGATCAGTAATACAGTCATCTGTTGGGTTATTCACCAAAAGTCTTGATTAATCTTGAGGAGCAGCAGTTTCTCAAATGTTTTGTCACTTAAGCGATTTCTACGCTTTGAGATGATAACATAATACAACTATTTAAAATCAAGTATTTATAAATAGTGCTAAACTATTTATAAATACTATTTAAATAGGTAAGTTCGCTAACTATTCAAAATAGTCGCTTAAATAGTTCAGAACTATTTAAATAGTATTTAAATAGTATTGACTATTTCAATAGTCACAACACTGTAAAACAGCCAATCTCCCCCGTCATAAAATGCTGTTGCATTTGCGCAAAATCGGGTGGTAAAACAGACAATGTCCCCCGTCATTTTTGACGGGTAAACACCTAGCATCTATATAATTACTGTGGTAAACATAATTATTCATCGATCAAGGAAGTATGACCACATCACGCCACTGTTGATCGACCTACACTGGCTCTCAGTCCCCGAGCGAATAACGTATAAGTTGGCAACCCTCGTCTATCGGTGCCTGCACGACATCGGCCCCTCCTATCTCCGGTCCGAACTCCAGAGATCGGCAGACACAGACAGTAGAAGGCGTCTGCGATCTGGCTCCACTCAAGCACTCCTCGTGCCGCGCACACGCCTTGCCACTGCCGGCGACCGTGCCTTCCCGGTTACCGCAGCGAAAGCCTGGAATCGTCTTCCAGTCTGTGTTCAATCATAACCTTCTCTGGACATATTTAAGAAGCGACTGAAGACTTGGCTGTTTGAGATGAGCTATTCTCTTAAATCCTGACCTATATTATTCATATACTTTGTAATATGTTCAAGTAGTCCTTCTAGGATGATTCACCACATAAATCCTAACTTTCAATAAATAAATAAATAAATATCCAGAAGGCGGAAATGCTGAAAAACGGCTATGATCGACTGAGGAAGAGATGAATAAGGTAGTTTATATTTCCTGAATGGAAAATTCACGGAATTGGGTGGGAAAACAAATGGTGCTAGATTATGGTTCACAGTGGTTAAATCCCTAACTACAGAAGTAGCTCAGACTATTATTCATGCATTTATTTCGACACATCTAGACTACTGCAATAGTGTCCTCTACCTAATCCCAGAAAATCAAATGAAGAGATCCAAAACTCCGCGACAGGCCTCTTAAGTCGAACTCTAAGACGCCAGCGCATCAGAACCGATCCTTCAGACCCTCCACTGGCTGCCAGTTCGAAATCGGATTATGTTCAAGATAATCTCACTCGTAGAAAAATGCCTAAGATCCGAAGCTCCAGACTATCGTATCATGGACTGCAAACTATTAAGTGACATTGGCAGAAACCAATCGATCAGCAAGAGTTCTCTATTGACGCCAATACAATCAGTACCTTGCACAAGAGCCAAAATCGGTGATCGTTCCTTTCGAGTAAATGGCCCAGCACTCTGGAACTAATCGTAGCCCAGAATTCAATCCTAAGTCGGATCTACCTAGTTTGGCGACGGTCTACTCACGAGAGTCCGCATCTCAGAAATTCTCCGTGTGATCTTGCCTCGCGGAAGTTCTCACAACATCCGCGGAATTTTCAACATCTCATCCCGTGTTTTGTTCCTTTGACGTGTCTGTCGCGGACGGTTCTACAGCGGAAGGCTGCTTTATACGGGATTCGCCACCGTGTGTGTTAGGGCGGTGCTTTCCTTTGTTACCATCAGGGCGGACTTTACGCTGTCTTAAATTGTGTTATCCTACGTTCGTCATCAGCATGCCAAATTATGTCAAAGCGCCTTTGACTTCGGCCTTCGTCGTGCGTACGGCGCTATAGAAGTCGTCGAGAAAGATAAAGATTCGACTCACACACAGACATTATAGCCTATGCATGAATCATTCTCTGCTGTGTTTTATCTTCTCTAGCTTCATAATAGTTCTGAAAAACTCACATTTCATTTAAGACCACTCAGATACAAACACACACACACAAGTTGACACAACCATATTGTCCTTGGCAGATGGGAAACATTTCCCGCTGTTTTTTTTGAAGAAGGTAAAAAGATCAAGAGGAAGACAACGAATAAAGTATACAGACAGCCTAAGAGAAGCAATAAGAGTTAAAGACAACATTGAAATGATAAGGAAAACCAGAAACAGAGAAAAATGGAAATCCATGGTCGCCGACGTAGCAATACATGTCACATGAAGAAGAATAAGAAATTTCGGTTTCTTGATCTGTCCATCATTTGATCAATAATATTCTTGAGCTCAAATTTTGATTTATCACAATAAAGCGATTGAAGTGCATGAATGGTGAGATGCCGAATCTGTAACATTACAAATTGAATTGCCTAAAACAGTGGTTCTCAACCCTCTTTGCTTCGCGGACCACTTTTGAAGTTCAAAAATTTTTCGCGGACCACCTGATAAATTGAGCAGTCATCTGCTCCTAAAAATCGTTAATGACCTGAATTTGTTCTTTTTTGCTTGGCAGACTTTTCACATTGAAAATGCACAAAATACACACAAAATGTACCGATAACCTCTTGTCCTGATGACCCTGTTTTGCTGGACGCACTTTTCAAATTTTACACATGGAAAATATATATGTCTAATTTTTATTTACGGGTTTTTTAGATTTCGCCGCGGACCACTAGACCCCTCTCGCGGACTACTTTTTGTCCACGGACCACGGGTTGAGAACCACTGGCCTAAAACTACTAAAGAGGGATTGACAACAACACGCATCAATTTTTATTTACAATAAGTACTAGGCATTTGTGATAGGCAATTGGAAAACCTGAAAGCCATTGCTTTAGGGGACCTGGTCTAGGGCATACTAATGTTCACTTTAGTGGCGTGGCCAGAAATTCCCGAAGGGGAGAGGGTTGTGGTTTTCATGATTTCCATCAGAGAATTCTGAAAAAGATTTTGATTTCCAACTTCGGAAAATTCTGACAAGCAAATAAAATGGCAAACTATTATTTTACGCTTGATTAAGTGAATTATATTGGTATAATAATAATAATAATAATAATAATAATAATAATAATAATAATAATAATAATACGCAATAAATAATTTTTGGTCACCAAAGGGATTTAAACGCCAAACCCACCCACCCCTTCGCCACGCCATTGGTTCACTTTATATTTTGCAGAAATAGAAACAACGAATTAGCGTAGCAGGCTCGAAAGAACAAGATAAACAAGGTTGTGAAAATGACGTGAATACGTGCAGAGAAGGTCCTGTCATTATGGAAACAATAAAAAAATAATATAGCAAAGTGAAAATGATAACAATGCAATCAGACAACATTAACAACTGCCAATAGGTCATCGGGCAGTTTTCACTTTTAACTTTATCTGAGGATAGTAATTATAATTATGTATGCTAAATCACTATATGTTCCTCAAAAAGTTGCAATAATGTTGAGCTCAGATATCGGCGTCGTTGCGAATTCTGGAAATGAACAGAATAAACAGTCTCGGCCTCTGAATAAGTTCCCAGAGGACATTTTCACAGTAGTACTAGATAACAGTGCAACCTAAATTGCATAAATACCCATAGAAATATTTAGAAGCAAAGAAAGCAGTCAGACGTCGTTTTCAACGTTACTATTTTGCAGAATTTGCATGGTTGGAATATTATGCCAGCAGTATGCTGCATAATTAGGATTGCCAACTGTGGCCCGCCATCTGATTTGAGTTGGAGACCCCTACCTTAGGCCTACTGCAGTGTGCTCTACATTATCTACAGACTACATAGGCTGTTGCTTAAAATTTTGTGAATAAACACCTAACGCTACGTTTTGCATTGTGCTTAAAAGTCTAATAAATGCCCAAATCAGCGACTTCGACGGAGTTGTCACTCAGTGTCCAGGAATCAAGTCATCGAAAGTTGGCAACCTTATGCATAATGCTGTTGCTATCGTTACTGGGGTGAAGAAAGTTTACCACTTAGTGAACCTACATTATTTTCTGATTGGCAGCACGCAACGGGTCAAAGGTAGGGGCCTATGGATTCACTCTTCACAACTCATCTGTTGAGCACATGCATTGCCTCGTGGAATGGGATCAATTTAAAATGCGCATGTTAACTTTGTAAATAATCACTTTTTGTTGAGTGGCTGTACATAAATTACGCAAAGAAAATATAGGGAGGTGGCTTGAAAAAGTTCGACAGTTGTTGACAAAAGGAATGTTCAACATTCACCTAAAAATTGTTTACGTATTTTATGCACAGCCCATGGTCAGCTGCCCGGGTTACATTTTGACTCTGGTTACGCCACTGGAAAAGAGAGAAAGGGAGGGTGAGAAGAGGAGTGGAGAAGGGGTTGGGAATTGGAAAGGGACGGAGAACGAGAGGGCAGTCTGCGTGACATAGTTGGATGGGGAGGAAATGAGGACGGTTGTAGTGAAGGAGATAGGGAGTAAGGAGGGATATTTTTACATCCCTTGAACCCTCCTCCAACACCACCAATCTGAGACCGACACTCCCAACGACCTCCACCAATCTGAGCTAGGATGATCTTTTTTTGCTTGTTAGACATTTTTGGCAGGAACCCCCAGAATTTACCGACATCCCCAAATTGATAATCCGAGAAATAACCCTGGGAGTGAGAGTGATGGGTAAAGAAAAAAGAGAGGATGTGGTGGAAGATAGAAGAGAGAGAGAGAGAGAGAGAGAGAGAGATGAAGAAGGAAAGAGAAAAAATTGGCAATATGATATATAGGCCTATACTGTATATATAGGGCATATATATTGAAGGCCTATATTATATATAAAGTTAATAAGTTATATAAGCTATTAGGTATTCATTAGAGAGTGGCCAAACAATTTTAAAATGACTTTCGCTCTCATAATTACCATAATGATCATTAAGCTCCGTTCATTACAAAATTTGATTACCAATAGAAACGATTATAAACTATAACAAAATGAAAGCAACTCAAATGAGAACAGCGTTAGCGGACAGACAGGCATTAGCAAACTGTGTCTATATAATAATAATTGCTGTGGCAAAGATAATTAATTATGCATATGGCGGAAAGGCTGAAAAACAGCTGTGATCGACTGAGGAAGAGATGAATGAGGTAGTTTAAATTTCCTGAATAGAAGATTCGCGGAATTGGGAGGGGGAAATTGTGCGAGATTATGGTTCGATCCGAAAACGCGATCATCGGGTATTGCGTCGTAACGCCACCGTTAACTGGCAGAATTCTATTATAGTTTCAGATAATCAGGCCATTTTAGCATAGCTAGCAATTGATTAGATAGAATACAATTGTGCCAGTTTCAAGTGCATCTATGTTGGCGCCTATCTATGGCAGCCTGCACTTGTGTGTGCCTCGTTTCGCAGTCGTTTCTTGGCATTTGCTGATGCTCTGTCCGTGAATTTTCGTCGGACATGAGGACTGCTTCTCGTTCGTCGGTTTGCTGAGGAGTTTAGCCGTCTTCTTCTGTTTCGCATCGTTCTGAAAGTATCCAGTCGGTCTCACCGCTGCGGGCCGGACGCCGCCGTGTTGCCTATTGTTGTAGCCAACGTTCCCCTTAAGCTGCGCGCGTGCGCGCGCGCAGCTGTCCCAGCATCCCCGCGCAGCTACTTTCTTCCTAGCGCAGCAGATGAAGAATAGCTAAATAATCAGCTTAGCACAACGCAGTTTGATACTCTGAGGCAAAATCCGTTAAAGTTCAAACTTCTGTAAATTGTCATCTAAAATGGAACTTGAATTTAAATGTTTCATTGCATTATTCGCTTCTCGACCAAAGGTAGAGATGCGATGAATGAGGCGATTAACCTTTCTCGACCTTTGGTCGAGAAAGGTGAGCAAGTGAAAATTCTCATAGACAATGTTTTCTTGGCCATATCAATCAATGCTGTCAGTTGTGGATATGAGTAGCTTTTGACACTACGGCGATTCTGAATCAAACGTTGATCATGGAAAAGCGGAATTAACCAAATTAGCGAAAAAGTATGAACATTTACTGCCTCTAGGAACTTCCCATGTTAAACGGCAATTGCTATACTTCTTTCGTCCTTTACGTGTCGTCGACACATCGGGCAACACAGTTCCTCCACAATGTTCGGTCGCTTGCTTGGTTCTCCACGTCTCCAATGTGCTCCAGGTCATTTTTGATGTTTTGGATCCATTTCAGTCTTGGTCTTCCCCGTCTACTTTTCCTATTTCTGGTGTCCATTTCATTGCCTGTCTGGCGATCCGGTCGTCCTACATTCTTTTCACATGTCCGTAACACATTAATCTTCTGCATTTGATTATTATTTCTTGTGGGTCCAATTCGGTTCGCTTCCTTATTTCTTTAGTTGCCATTTTCTATGTCCAAGGTAGGCTACTCTCAGCATTTTCCATTGCCATTTATGATGTGCCAATTCTAGTCTTTTCATGTCTGCTTTACTTATGGTCCATGTTTCAATCGCAATACAGTAAAGTTAAATTTATTTTTGAAGAAAAACTTTTATCTAGAACCTTAAGCACTCTTGTGGATTTCATTTTCTTTGTGCTCACAGATGATAAGTTTTCAGCTGTTGCTGCATTTGTGGATATACGTGGAACATTTGAAGCTGAACCTGGTTTTAGTTTGATGAACAATATCAACACAAAACTGTGCAACAGACTTGAGATTGACTATTTTAAAATGTTAGTGCGTATTACATTTTTAAAATAACAAATGGACATACTGTGGATCTGAAACGAGAGTTTGGAAGGTAACAAGAGCAGAAGACAAAACGCTAGTGACCCTACATATAGGCACCATATAAGAAAACTTTCACGGTGCTACCTTGCTAGCATCTATTAAAACTATTAAAAGTTTTTTCTGATTTAATCGTAAAATTTAATTTTTTACGGGTAATAATAAGAATACGTGTATTAATCGATGATTATATATATATATAAATATATATATATATATATATATATATATATATATATATATATATATATATATATATATATATAAAGCCTAGACTATGCAAAATTTCGTTGCATTTTTAAGTTTGACTAGAAAGATGCTCGCTTCGCTCGCGCTCGCTTCGCTCGCAGTGCAGGATAACACTAAAACCCAATCATTGAATTCATGCAGCTGAACAACGTTTCAATGACGTACATACAACACGTAGCCAAGCTCTGACGCTGCAACGTACGCTTCGTCAAACGCTTCGCGTGGCCGTTCGCTTCGCGTGGCCGTTCGCTTCGCGTCGCCGTTCGCTTCGCGTCGCCGTTCGCTTCGCGAAGCCGTTCGCTTCACTTCGCGTCGCCGTTCGCTTCGCGTCGCATTTCGCTTCGCGAAGCCTAAGATTCCAGAACGACCAATCAGAACGCTCACCCAGCCAACCAATCAGAACGCTTGAAGGTAACGAATGAGAACGTCACACAGCCAACCAATCAGAACGCTCACACAGCCAACCAATCAAAACGCTTGAAGGTAACAGACATACAGAGCAAGGATCTTAATATTATACTAAAAAAATGCTCGCTTCTCCTTCGCTCGCAGTGCAGGCTCGCTTCGTTCGGGGCAACGAATATTCCAACAAACAAATTAAACATAAACTGCTTACACAAATCGGGCCTAAATGTGCTCTATAAAATTAGCTTTAAGCGAAGCGTAACCGCGTCTTTCTAACGTTTATAACCGCTGAGATATAGGCGCTATACGATGCTCCTATTCACCATTCGGCGCTGCACAAACATGCATTTAATTTAACTAATAATCGATGAATAATTAATTCCTTTGCAAGAAACCCGGGGATAGAAATTTCAGCAATCGATAGAAACGCAAGGAATTATGAAAGGGACTTTTAAAATTTAAAGTACTAAACGGAACATTTGAAACTCATAATGCTAATCTAATAAATCTATAGGGCATGACGTTGCACATTTGCGTCAAATTGCGGTAGATTTCTCTAGCTATGCAAAAATCTCATAATGTTAATCTATATGGCATGACGTTGCACATTTGCGTCAAATTGCGGTAGATTTCAGGGAGGGACGGGGGTATATTCCGAAGGCACACAGCCAAGCTCAACAAAGGGATGGTTGGTTGGGAGATGGATGGGGAGAGGGGTGGAAGAGGGATGGGAGAGGGGGTGGAGGGAAGGGGGTTGGGAGAGGGTTGGGAGGAAAGAGGGTTGGGAAGAGGGGTGGAGGAAGGGGGTTGGGAGAGGGTTTGGGGGTTGGGAGGGGAGGAAGAAGGTTGGGAGAGGGGAGGAGATGGAAAGAGGGTGGAGGAGGGGGAAGAGGGTGGGGAGGGAAGGGGTTTGTTTGAGAGAGGGATGGGGAGAGGGAAGGAACGGGGGTTTGAGCTGCAATTAAGACGCTTCGAACGCTCCGTTGATTAGAAAATAATAGACAATGGTTGTCAATGGCAACAGCCTCGTGCACAGCCCAGGACAGAGGTTACGCAATTCGATTGTTACACAGTTTTGATTAAACAATAGACAATGGTTGTCAATGACAACAGCCTCATGCACAGCCCAGGACAGAGGTTACGCATTCGACTTCGCAACGTCGATTAGTGAACAATCAGAACGCTTGAAGGTAACAGACAAACTGGACAAACAGAGCAAGAATCTTAATATAATAGACTAGAAAGATGCTCGCTTCGCTCGCGCTCGCTTCGCTCGCAGTGCACGTAATACTAATCCAATACCTATACCTAATACCCAATCATTGAATTCATGCTGAACTGTTGATCGCCACCTAGCCAAGCTCTGCGCCTCGTAATAATTAGGCTTATGTACGTTAAAATCACGCAACTGTGACCATTTGTGACGCTGTACACGTATTTTTTGTGTACGTTAAAATGTACGTTAAATTGCGCAACTTCCTCAAGCTACGAACAATTGTTACCAATAGCAACGTCGTCGCACGCCCACCCCTCTGACGCTGCAATGACTCGACTAAACCGTGCTAAACTACGAACAATTGTTACCAATAGCAACGTCGTCTTCGAACATCGCCCGCCAACACATCGCGACGTAAGGACTAAACCGTCTACCAATAGTCAACCAATCAGAACGCTTGAAATTAACAGACAGAGAGACATACAGATAAGGATCTTAATATTATAGATATACAATGTTGTAAAAATATTGCACAATGCACTATGACCCTTGCACAATGTCACTATCGCAGCGCACAATGCTGCCACTCTCTTAGAGGGAACGCTGGTTGTAGCACTAGGCGGTGGTGTGATCGACTGCGTTCTGGACGTCGCTGGAGTCTCCATCTACGTGAGGAGTGCGTTCCGCTCTTCAGTTTCTGACGTGTCTCGTGCCGTCCTCTACCTTCCAAGTTCAAGTCGGTCGCTTTCCGTCGAGTGTGCGCCAATGTCAGTCATTATTTAGTGGCTGCCATACTTCTGTTCCAATGTGGTCCTATTATGTGGATAGTACCCCAGCACGAATATGATTATTCCTTATTAATCTAGCTAGCTTAAGCTATGTTAAGTAACAGTTGAAACTATACTGTTTAGGCCTAATTAATAAAAAAATCATGCATTATTTAAACAAAAATTAAGAATATTTAATAATGGACGTGGAAAGTGGGAACCTTATTTAAGAAGAAAGTCCCTCTGTTCTGTCGCCTCAGCTTCATACAGTAAAGGACAGAGCCAGTTAAGGCATGTTGGCAACGCGCCAACACCTCCCCCCGCAGAGAGTTACCCAATATTCAGTCAGTGTATCGGGAGCCCCGCTCAGTCTCGGCGAGTGTGTGTCGCAACCAGCCCCGGTCGCAACAGTCCAGCGACACAGCCACGCCCCCTTCTGTAGGGCAAATTGCGTTCTGTAATGCTCCATTACGGCCTTTGTAGTATATACTCAGCGTGGAAATTGTACTTGTGTCGCAGTTGCTCTGCAACACACATAGTATTAAAGCACACTGCAACCGCGGGAGCACAGTTAAATACTCGAACCTATTCATTTGCCTGATCGGAAATTGGCTTTCTGCACTAAACAAAATTCTGTATAAAATTATTATTGTTATTGACAAATTGTGCAGCGAAAAATTGGGGATTGAGCTGGGGTTGCGCAACCCAGCGACATGGTCACCGGCCGCCGCTGATCAATAATGCAATTATAAAGTAGATAACTGGCTCACAGCAAAATAATCGATTTATTTCGCATACATATAAGCCATTTCACTGAAATCATAAGAGAGAGATTTTGCACACGGAATGATAATGCGATTTCGTGCAAACCGCCACATTTACTTCCGTTTTCTTCAGCAATGAAATTTTCCAGGCGGGGAAGCATTCAATACCAATGGAAACGGAAGTAGATATAGCGCACTGAAAAAAAGAAAAACACATATATGACAATTGAGCGAAAATGTGGTTAAATTTTCGCATATTGTTGCAAAACTCGCATATGCGGAAAAAGGCTGAATATGTGGCGCATTACAAAATTTGTTAAACATGCGATCGCATGTGCGATGACATAATAGTTTCAAACTCGCAGCCCTAATTTATGTAAATTATGTGAGACGCGTAGCTATCGAAACAGGATAAAACTAAGCCATAACAGAAATGACGCAGTTAAAGCCAGACGGTAGTTAGAGGTTAGGCTGCAGTAGAGTAGCGCTTGTTACTAGATGAATATATTCGCAGCGTGTAAGGAGACTTCTATGAAAAATCGTCAATCCGATTTGATATTCGGCGCTCATAAGGTGAAGATAGTAATTGCATTGATTGTGCGATATTATGTTATTAGAAAAACCGGATTAACGGTAGATCTACAGTCTTATCCATCCGTAGCGTGATTTAAAGTGACTAAGGAGCATTATGATGTTGAAACATCTAGAACGTGTTTGTTCTGAGGTCTTCGAGGTAAGCTGGTGGTCATTAAATTCCTGTTGGGTGAGTGGAGTTTAAAAGATGGATATAGGTGTCATTTGTGCAGGGCTAAGAGAGAAGTTTGTAAAAGAAAGGATATAATATGTTTATCATTATTTCTAAACAATTTCTCGAGCGCACAAAACAAGGCTGATGCCTATACGACAAAAGCGCCTTGACATAATATATAATTTAAATCCTATTTTAAATAGGTGTGTTTTAAGTTCGTAAGAAAGGATTCCGCAGAGACAGCTTTCGACACAACGTCAGGTAACGAGTTCCACAGTTTTGGATTCCCTTTGGAGAATGACCTTTCTCCAAACTTAGAGGTATTTGACGGATGAGGGACAAGCAGTAGGACTCGACGACTCGACCGAAGCTTCATTCTCGATTCGTTCGACGTCGTTCGCTGCGCCTGCGCACTCAGATATTCTGGGCAGTGTGGGTCGTAAAGGGCTCGGAAAGTGAGCCAACAACGCTTGAAAACAATACGCTGTTGAACGCGTAGCCAGTGGAGGCGAACCCTCAGCAGTGGGATTGGCCGTAAACATCACGACTCGTCCTCAAGAGAGTCGCCCGTCCAAGCACCAAGTCGCGCTCGACGCTGCTTGACTTCGGGGTTCTAAAGGGAACCGGTCCAACAACTCCAAATATGCCATATTAAATCATCATACGTCAATCTTTTGGGTAGACATTTTGAGTATTCATTATAGATTTTCTCATATAATATAATATATAATAAATATAATATAAACATATATATATAATTTAATATAAATATTATATAAACAGATATATAATTTAATATAAATATAATATAAACAGATAATATAATATATAATAAGCAGATATCTATTTGAAGCCAATTTATTCCTGTTTTCTGTTTAATAATGCAAACTCTTATGGAAATCGGCCAAGTTTTCTTAAAGTTATAGTGAAAATAGATTTGGCATTTTTTTATCTGGACACACTGTGTAATGTGAATGTAGCCTAATGTGAATTTGAATGGGACACACTGTGTAATGTATTAAACGAATTATCTATTACTAATCCTGCAAAAAGTGGAGATTAAAACCAATATATTTAGACATAAATGGACGAAGCCGATTATTCTCAAGACTATATGAAATAAATAGCCATTCATGAAATGAAAATTAAATTTCTTAATTGTCCCAACTTATGCTTTCGCTACCATTTGAATATTGTATGGAGCTTAAGAACTATTGTAGTTTACTGTTTATATTTGAAGAGCAAATAGCAGGACACAGACATTTAGATATTTGGGAAATTTGGGAAACCATAAGACCCCCTGTACTGTGTGGTAAAAACAAAAACGAAATTCCGAGGTGTAGACTACAATATAAAAGGATAGAAATAAAACAGGTAACACAGTTCAAATATCTTTGAAGCATTTTAACAGGCGATGGGAGGAGTGACAAGGACGTTGATACCAGAATAGGAATGGCGAAAACAGCCTTCACACAATTTAAAAAGACACACAAATAAACACATTACAACAACAACGTTGTCAGAATTCTATAACGTTATGTGTGGGCAGTTCTGACGTACGGGTAAGAAACATGGACACTGACAAAAACAACAGACAGGAAACTGGAAGCTGCATGCAGAGATGTGGTTTCTCAGGCGTATGCAAAAATTTCATAAACAGCAAAAATAACAAGTGAGGAAGTGTTAAAAGGTTTTGGTGTAAAAAGAAAACTGATACAAGCAATAAGGAAACAACAGTTGGAATTTTTCGGACATCTAATTAGAAAGGATGGATTGGAAAATCTGGTCGTAACAGGAAAAATAGAGGGAAAAAGAGTGAGAGGAATAGGCTACAACGAATAAAGTATACAGACAGCATAAGAGAAGCAATAAGAGCTAAAGACAACATTGAAATAATAAAGAAAACCAGAAACAGAGAAGAGTGGAAATCCATAATCGCCGACGTAGCAATACATAGCACATGAAGAAGAAATTTGGGTTTCTTGATCTGTCCATCATTTGATCAATAATATTCTTGAGCTCAAAATGTTGATTTATCACAATAAAGCGATTGAAGTGCATGAATGATGAGATGCCGAATCTCTAACATTGCAAATAATAGAATTGCCTATAACTACTAAAGTGGGATGGCCCACAGAACGCATCAATTTTTATTTACATTAAGCACTAGGCATTTGTGATAGGCAATTGGAAACCTGAAAGCCATTAATTTAGAGGACCTGGTATAGGGCACACTGAGGTTCGCCTCAGTGGCGTGGCCAGGATTTTCCAAGGGAGTTATGGTTTCCAAGATTTTCATAAGATAATTCTGGAAAATTCTGACAAGCAAAAAAGATGGTAAAGTATTATTTTACGTTTGATTAAGTGAATTATATAGGTATCTTAATATTAATAATACGCAATAAAATAATGTTTGGTCACCAAAGAGATTTTAACCCCAAACCCACCCACCTCTTCGCCACGCCATTTGTTCACTTTATTTTTTGCAGAAAAAATAACACAACGAATTAGCGCAACATGGCTTTAAAGTACAAGATAAACAAGTTGTGCTGTTACGGTTAACCGAACCAGCTTATTTCGGTTAAAACCGAACCTAACCCGCGGTTTTGACCATGCAAATTTGGACGGTATTTTTTCGTAGAGAATAGCACATACAATGCATGATTACGTTCCACTTTAAGTCAACTTCTCTTTTCAGTTAATGCAATTGCCAATAATTGTTGCATAAAAGTAAATCTACATAAAATTTACATCGCTTTCTCATAAGCAGTGCTGCCGACTCATCAGAGACATGACACAAAAACGACGCTTTCTCTCTTTGTAACGCTTAAAATGTGAAACCGTAACAGCTCTATAAACAAGGTTGTGACGATGATGCTGGACATGTGCAGAGAAGGCCCTGTCATTACGGAAATACTACTACTACTACTACTACTACTGCTACTACTACTACTACTACTACTACTACTACTACTACTACTACTACTACTCAGTGATGTTAACAAGGCCCGACCCCCTAAGG
Organism: Metaphire vulgaris; assembly: GCA_018105865.1. Taxonomy (NCBI): domain Eukaryota; kingdom Metazoa; phylum Annelida; class Clitellata; order Crassiclitellata; family Megascolecidae; genus Metaphire; species Metaphire vulgaris. The sequence goes on along the minus strand of CM030832.1, from coordinate 23,715,703 downwards.
ACGAGGATAAGAACAAGGACCGACCCCCCAAGGACGAGGATAAGGACAAGGACTGAACCCCAAGGACGAGGATAAGGACGAGGACCGACCCTCTAAGGACGAGGACAAGGACGAGGACTTACCCCGCAAGCACAAGGACCACAAGGACTGACCCCCAAGGACAAGGATCAAGGACAAGGACAAGGACCAACTTCTGTCAGGCAAAAAGTCAGAAAGGAAAAAAACCAAACACAATTTCAATTCGAATCACAAAATTAGAAAAGGAAAAAAAGAATGTTGTAAAACATAGTCTAGTCAACAGCAATGCTGCATTTCAAATGCGCCTATGACTTTAGCCACCTAGCTATGTTACTGCGCTTTAAGAAATTGTCAAGTTTAATAATAATAATAATAATAATAATAATAATAATAATAATAATAATAATAATAAATGAACAAGTGTTTCCAGCAGCTGATCAGTCATGCACACACGGTGAGGTCTAATTATGAAACCACTTTGCGAAAACACTCGTTCAACTGGAGCCGACGTTGCTGGGCAACAAAGAATTATGCTAAAGAATCAACTCCTCAACTGGTATTATAAAGGAAACAATGACTAAACATTTTAGAGTAACTCAAAGCAAGTATGTAGCCTAAATATAAATCCACATACTACTCTTACCTTGGAACATAATTATCAGTACAATTGAAAATGGTATACAATTAATTTGGTCCTTATAAGGACTTTTCAAGGTCTAAGTTACAAGGACCAGGACAAGGACCGATCTGCAAGGACGAGGATAAGGACGAGGACCGAACCCCCAAGGACGAGGATAAGGACGAGGACTGACTCCCCAAGAACGAGGACAAAGACAAGAACTTCAAATTGGTGCTTAAGGTGTCCTTAAGGACAAGGACCAGGACAAGGATTAACATCAACTACTACTACTACTACTACTACTACTACTACTACTACTACTACTACTACTACTACTACTACTACTGCGACATACTGTTGCTGTATTTGTCGCTATATTTATATACTTACTTAGCCCGTACTGTATCTTGCTACAGTAGCCGCTGAGGAGTCAGGCTCTGGGCGCCAAGACCCAGCCGTGCGGAGAGCATGGGCAGGAAGCCGGGAGAGCGGCGGAAGGCTAAAAATATGGGTGAGAGCAATCATCGCGGCTTTCGCTCGAGGAAAAGAAACTGAGTGACAACTCAGGAGAAATTGGAGAGGAGAAGCCAGGAATGAAGGAGTGCAACGCGAATGTAAGGGTAACAAAGAAGACCTTAATTCGTGAACTATGCGAATCCAAGGGTAACAGAAGGACCTTGATTCGTGGATGATGCGAGCCGAAGGGTAACAGAGAAAAGGACCTTGACTCATGAATATCAACCGCAAGATCTAGGCTTAGCGCTCTCTTCAGGGAAGTTGATTGAATTATTCTTAGAATAACGTTGCCCTGCTTATATTGATTAATTGCTGCACATTATTGATCGCCACTTATATTTCCATGTGTATGCTGTTAATAATGCTGTTGATAGAGTCGTTATAATTTAACCAGGAATAAAAGCTCTGGTGTATTTTATGACGATGCAAGTATAGTTCACTGAGAGACTTTGTAAATGCAATATTATATAGGAGCTGGAAGGCTTATCTAGCCTGTATTAATGCGGCGAATCGTACATTAGTAGCCTATTGTTTAGTTGCTTGCGGTGAACATTCCTCAAGACATTGCTAGAAGTGAGATTTTGGGCCGCATATGTTCTAAAGTCTCTAATATACAGGGTGTAAAAGTGAAAAGGGCACCCCTTTATGATATTTAATATCTCGGCTGCGTCTATAGCGATTTCAGTGAAATTTATAGGCCATATATCTGGGAATGTTTTTGATGCAATTACCAAATTTCATGCTGATATCTTTAGTGTTTGCTGAAATATGGCCAAAAAACTAAAGAGACCTACATTTTGAAATTGACATTGGAATATAACGTCATAATAAAGTTATAGAAAATTAATTTTTTTATTTATTTGGCCCTGAAAAGGGCCGTTTGAAAGGGGATTTCAGATGATTTGCTACGGGAGCAGGTGCTCAAAATGCCCCCTCAGCCTTCACACATGCCGACAAGCGCTTCTTCACTGACAGTATCGACTTCTTGATCTGGTTCTCAGACAAACTCTCCCAGATATTCTTCAGCACCGTCTTCAACTCCGTGATGTTTTGTGGCTTTGGCTGATACTGTTGATATCTGTCGAGCATGATTCTCCAGACGTGGAAAGTCAAGTGGATTGATATCTGAAGAGTTGGGTGGCCAGTCATCTTTCTTGATGAAATCTGGACAATGTTGCTACAGAAAATTCTGGGACCTGAGAGCAGAGTGTGCAGGTGCTCCGTCTTGCTGGAATATGAAATCTTCTCCAAGCATATCATGACAGTCCTGCAGCCAATCATAATGCTGCTGTGTTTATCTGTTGGCCGTAAGTAACCCTTGACCTTGTCTGGCGCAATGACAACGACGCAATTTTAGACTTAAAAACGATACAAATTACTATGACGTTATCTTCTGTTTGTAAATTTTAAAATTTGGGTCTCTTTAGTTTTTTGGCCATATTTTAGCAAACTCTAAAGCTATCAGCATGAAATTTGGCAATTGCATTAGAAACATTCCCAGGTATATGGCCTATACATTTCATTGAAATCGCTATACACGCAGCCGAGATATTAAATATCATAAAGGGGTGCCCTTTTCACTTTTACACCCTGTATATGTTCTTTGCATTTTATCATGACTCGATTATATTATATGCATTTCTCATTATCTCTCGTTGTGCTTATTTGAGTTGTTTCATTACCATGCAACCTATAATCCTAATTTTCGCACAGAATAGGCTTACCCTGCGGACATATTCACGCTAAATTGGCAGTAAAGTAAATTCGAGCATCCTGGGGAAAAGAAGAAGGCTAATTTAGCGGGCACTGACGACATAGAGAAAACCTAAGTCGTCACAATACTACTACTTCTACTGCTACTACTACTACTACTACTACTACTACTACTACTACTACTACTACTACTACTACTACTACTACTAATACTACTACTACTACTACTACTACTACTGCTACTACTACTACTACTAATAATAATAATAATATAACAGAGTGAAAGTGATGAGAATGCAACCATACAACATTACAATTGTCAATAGGTCATCGGGCAGTTTTCACTTTTAACTTTATCTGAGCTCAGCTTTATAGCAACTTTTTTTAGGAACATGCAGTGATTTAGCATACATAATTATAATTAGTAGGGATGTGAGCTCGGAAATTTCGGGAAATTTTCTTGGGAATTATTCCGGAAATTTCCGGAAAAATAGCGGAACTTTTCCGGAATAATTCCGGAAAATTTGATTAATAATAATTATTATTATTGTTTATTATTATTATTATTATGTATTATTATTTATTACTATTACTACTATTTATTATTATTTATTAATATCATTATTACTATTTATTACTATGCATTTGTTGGGCATTTGTTAACAACTGTCAGGATTGTAGCGCTATATAATGCTTTTATGGACATGCATGCGGCGCTTCCGGTTGCATTTTCCCGGAAATTTCTGAAAATTTCCGGAAATTTCCGGAATAATTCCGCGCATTTTACTTTTCCGGAAAAGTTACAACCCTAATAATTAGTAGTGCTGTTCAAAGATTACTTTATTTAATCGCGATTAATCGTGCGATTAAAATTATTAATCGCGATTAATTGCATTCTATTTAGCAATGTTATTCTGGTCCCGAAGTAGCAATTAAGTTGAAATAAACAATGCACCAATTTTCAGAACAGATTTTCAGAAAACAAATATACAGTAGCAATTTTTATTTTTGAAATTTTAAACTCGGAACGAAAACTCCGACAGCGTTACTAATTGTACACATGGAAGACACGTGACCACACCACATTCATGTGACCACGCGTAACATTATAGAGCACATGCATCGTCCATTTCAGTCAACTTTAGACAAAAACTCGTTTCGTTATCACTTTCAAGCACAGTTTTGAAAGTTTCTTTAGAGAAATATGAGGCGATTAATTAATTTATTTATTGAGACCGATTTATTAAGCGCAGTAGCAGGACTAGAGCCCACGACAAGAGCGCTTCACACAAACTAATTATGATGTTATAATTATGATGTAACTAATTTTTTTAAAACGAGGAAGCGGAAAATATTCGGATATCCGAAATAGGCCGCGCAATGATATCTGGTTTGTGCTAAGGGGAAGAGAATGGTTGGAAGGGAATGGCCTTGCTTAAATAACCTCTATTTCTTTATGTTCAATTATTTGCTTTGCGCTTTGTTGACGATAATTGCAAATACAAGGGACACTGGGATTTAGCGGCAATTCAGAATGAAGACGGTGAGAATGGAGATGATGAGGGAGGAGAGGATGGGAATAGGGAAGGAAGAGAGCTGGGGTGGGAGATAAAGGAAAGACATATGAAATGAAAGGGGAAGGAGCAGAGAGATATGAAGAAGGAAAGAGACGGAAAATTGGCAATATGAGGGATATATATTGACGCCATGTAGGTATGATGTAATCCTCATGTTCACTGGCTGCTTATAAACTAGATAACTAGCTCACAGGAAAATAATCAGTTTTTACTGAAATCATAAGAGTAGTTGTGAATATTACAGTCAAAACGTGTAATTAGTCATTACACGAAATTACTAAAAGTTTCAGTCATTGTGTGTAATGTCCAATAGGGTCAAGCATTGCATGCGATGGCTAAAATAACCAGTCATTTCATGCAATGACTAACTTTTCCAATGATTTGTTTTACACTTTGACTGACCCCTATATTTGCTAATATAATCCTATAAGACTGCGATTTCTGCGTCCCAGGCTGTGCTAATGTATGAAATGAAGACCCTATTGGTCTTTCCACACAATGACTGAAACTTTTAGCCATTTCGTGTAATGACTAATTACACGTTTTGACTGTAACATATACACTGTATATTATATATAAAGTTAGAAAGTTACACAGGCTATTAGGTATACAGTAGAGAGTGGCCAAACAATTTTTACATGACTTTCGCTCTCATAATGATGATAATAACACCGTTCAACAAGGTTTTTGTTTCCTGTGCAATTTCTGGTGTTCCAGGTAGATTCTGTCATGCTGATTACAGGAATAATTTTGAAATTTTCCTATCACGTAAGTTTTTTGAGAAAAAGCTGATTTTAAATTTTAAAATTATAAGAATTTTAAAATCGTGGTTTTCAAGAGTTATCTGAGTTATGGGTATTCAGGTTAGGCAAGAATCTTATGTGACCGCCATAACAGATGTAATATGCACTGCTGGCTCACTTAACTACATGGATTTTGAAAATTAGTATAATTAGTTGTCCAGACGCACCCAAACCTGTCTTCAAGACTACATGCCTAGCATGTATTGTTGCTATGGTCACGCAGTCCTATATAAATACCAAGCAGCACTAGGAAGCAGCTGCAGTCTTTCTATTTGATGAGATATAACTGTTTAGTTAAAGGCTGTGAATTGAATATATTAACTAATTTAATTAAAGTTTCTGAAATGTCGCGTCAATGTCGCAATAGCAGTGACACGTTCTGCTACATGTGTAGTGAGTTTACGTTGAAATCACAGAAGCGGAGTATGACAGCAATCATAAAGAAAGGATATGAGTTATACTTCGGATGCAAAATTGGCGACCAGGACAAAGTATGGGCACCTCATATATGTTGTTCATCTTGTGCTACCAGTCTGCGAGCTTGGCTTGCAGGTAAGCGTCCATCCATGCCATTCGCCATACAATGATATGGAGGAGCAGAATAATCATGTAACGGATTGCTATTTCTGCATGACGAATGTTACAGGATTTTCTTCAAAGAATAGGAAGTCTATTGAGTACCCTAACCTTGCCTCGGCAATGAGACCAGTTCCACGCGACGAGAGTCTTCCTGTTCCAAACCCCCCCGAGTTTTGGACACTGGAGGACGAGGACGAGCATGCAGAGACAGATGAAATGCTGCAGATAGTTGATGATTCAGCTACGGAAGACCCAGAGTTTGAGCCATCGACATCCAGCAATCCTCATTTGATTTCTCACGCAGAGCTCAATGATCTGGCCAGAGACTTAGATTTGTCAAAAAACCAAGCAGAATTGCTTGGATCTAGGTTGCAAGGATGGAATCTGCTCTCTCCAGGTACAAAAATTTCAGTATTTCGTAAACGGCATGAAGACTGGACTCGATTCTTCAAAAAAATTGACAGTCTTACTTTTTGCATTGACATTGATGGATTGCTTTCTGCTTTCGGCTGTAAGCACAATCCGTCCGAATGGCGACTCTTTGTTGACTCTTCGCTGTTAAGTTTAAAGGCTGTTTTGCTGCACAATGGCAATTCATACCCTTCAGTACCCATTGGACATGATGCTTACATGAAGGAAACATATGAGAACATGCAGCTGCTATTGAAACACATAGAATACTCGAGATACAACTTGAATATATGTGGAGATCTGAAAGTTGTTGCAATTCTACTCGGTCTGCAGCTAGGCTACACCAAGTACTGCTGCTTTCTTTGCGAGTGGGACAGCCGAGCTAGAGATTCACATTATGTGAGAAAGGTCTGGCCACCTCGCAGGGACTTGGTTCCAGAACAGAAGAACGTTAAACATGATCCTCTCGTTGATCCGAAGAACATTTATCTCCCACCTTTGCACATCAAACTTGGGTTAATGAAAATCTTTGTCAAAGCAATGAACAAAGAAAGTGAAGCCTTTACATACTAATGACAGAGGTTTCCACGCACCAGTGATGCTAAAATAAAAGAAGGCGTTTTTGTTGGCCCACAGATTCGAGAGATGCTCAAGGACAATCACTTTGAGGGCCTTCTGCAGGGTGCCGAGCATGTTGCCTGGACAGCCTTCAGGGATGTTGTTGCTAACTTTCTGGGCAACTACAAGGCGCCAAACTATGTTGAACAAGTTGGAAATCTGCTACAAGCTTACAAGGCAATGAAATGCAACATGTCACTGAAAATACACTTCCTTCATTCTCACTTGGACTTCTTCCCGGACAGTGATGAACACGGTGAAAGATTTCACAAAGACATTGCCAGCATCAAGAAACGCTACCAGGGAAAGTGGAGTCCGTTTATGCTCGGAGACTACTGTTGGTCACTGATACGTGAAGCACAGGACAGTGACTACAAACGAAAATCTACAGCAAAACATTTCTAATTTTCTCATGTCTTGTCATTATTGCCTAGATCCTTCTGTAGGATTATGTTGCAGAAGACGTTACAATACTAAATGCTAAATTGTCGATTTCTTAAAAACCTTACGTGATACAGAAATTCTAATTACATATTTGTGTTCAGCAAGTCAAAATCTATTAGTTTCACCAAAATTTGTAGAGGAAACAAAAACTTGCATAAAATTTGTTGACCAGTGTAACAGTCAAATTAACAGGCTTTAAAACAAAAAATGACGGTGAAGGTATGGGTAGGTTTGGAGATTGCATTAACAGTTTAAGTGTAGAAAGTAATTTATAATTGCATCAAATTTATATTATATATAATAATTTACATTATTATTATTCCGCTTAAACATTATTATTATTATTATTATTAATTATTAAAAATTGCTTAACTGTATAAACTTGTTAGTTAAAAATTTAAACTAATTAATTATCGTTTATTAATAATGTAAATTTGTGCTAATTTTAACTAAATAAGTTTTAACTAATGTAAAACGGACAAAGAACGCGCTAGGCTAAGATGGGAAGACTTCGATAAAATTATTAGATTGACCACGCTCGCGTTAAGACCGAGGGATGGGCTATAGAGACCAGCAACGACTAGGTCCCGGGGAGAGCCTTCGGTCTTCGGCGACTAGAAAGTTTTAGCCGCTGAAGACCGTCGCATGTTTGACGGAGGCGGCGACAGACGCTTGAGCCGATGACGCGACTGACTGCGGCAGTGATGCCAGTCAACTTTTTGAAAAAAGCCCAGATGGCGTCTTTAAAAAGCCCAGAAAAGCCCAGATTTGCAAATCAGGCTCTAAAGCTCTAATCTTTCGTCACTGGGACTCACTGCTATATAAAAATCATTAAAAATGTACCGTCGGTCTATGTATTTATTTAACATTCAAAACTATAGACTCAATTAAACTGAAATATTCGAATAACAGCGTAATATAATCATATGAGAAAGTTAGAAACGAACTCTGGGAAATGGAAAAAGTGTCAGGCTGTCAGTGACATAATATCATGTATTCATGTAACATCAGTTACATCACATGTGTAAAATGTTCAATCTTCATAATGCATTGCTATTGGCAGTTTGGGTTAGGGCTAGGTAACACGGGGAGTCTGGAGACTGGAACAGTTAAGTCCTAATCATTCCCGCCTCGTCCCTGTCTTCGCCCCACCCCCACCCCCACCCCCGAGCTAGAGTCGGTACTCGGTAGCACAGTGTCAGGAGCAGTCACCACTGCCCACCAGCAGCAGATACAAGAAACTAGATCATCAGGTCATCACTACATTCTTCAAGTAATCCGATACAAAAATTCAGCAAACCGGTATGTGACCCAGACCTTTTGCTTAGCCACACTCCATTAAGGCCATCCTCCATTAAGGCCCTGCAGGCCTGCAGCCCTGCAGGTGACAGGTCCAACGGACAACGTGTCAACGTCCGTTGGGTCAGTAAGGTCACAGCGGGAGTACAACTGGAGTAATTACTGGTCAGACAGTTTAGACTTGAGAACTTGAGACAAGCTCAGACAAGTGTCATGAGACAACGGCTCAACGGAAATGACTCAGATTCACAAAAACAAATGCATTTTCAAGAACTTTTAAAAAAAGCCCAGGTTCCGCCAAAAAAGCCCAGCTCCCCAGACGAGGTCCGAAAAGCCCAGATCTGGGGAAAAAAGCCCAGCACTGGCATCGCTGGACTGCGGCGACGGGGCGACGAGAGCGATGGGACAGAGGGCAGCTGCAGCCGATCGACTGTAGTCACTGCGTCTGCCTGAAGACGGCCGCTGAGCAAGCGGTATTTGAGCTAAAAATAGTTAGTTCCGCTGCGTGCGGCTGGCTCAGGCTGACGGCAGCGGCCGGGGCGGCTGTAGTGACTAAAGTCCGCTTAACCACGGCGCCCATCTGGCAGAACTGATAGGCGAGTCGCTAGCCGTAGACGAAGCCTCTGACCACCGCTAACGACGACGCTCTGAGACAGGGCCCTACTTTTTCCTATTGACGGTAATCACGCGGAAATAAAGACAACTCTTTCCAAAACCGCCTGAGTATCCGTCAAAAAGTTTCAATCTCTGGAAATTTTCAAATATGTAGCACACATCCTATTTTCGCACTGCGCTCGCTTATATTGTGAAGCGATAGAGTAAAGCACAGCGATTGAAAGCGAATGAGCAATTGGAGCCCGATAAAGTGCTAAAGGCCTATCGTTTCATATTGACGTATCAAAAGGCTATTGATTGCACTTCCGTTGACGCTAGTTATTTTGGCTGCCACGAGTGTGTCTAGCTACCGCGTATTTGTCCGTGTTACCAGTGTTGCCACTGTAGACTTTGCGTTCAATATTGCTTGGTTTGTTAATAAATAAAATAAGCCAACAAATATCGGAAACTGCATTTGTGTCTTGTAAAGTCGCTGTGGACCGAGTCTCAGCGCACTGTCAGTGAAGGTGAGTCTTGGCTGTGATGAGAATCGCCTACCTGAGGTCACGTTAGTACCCAGGAGGTCAAATATGAGCCAAGGAAGGAGACAGACGCCCGCGTGTCGGGGCGCGGGGAATCATATTACCGAGAATGAAGATACATTGCTCCAAGACGAAGTCAGTGTCCAAGAATACATACAGAAATCGATTAAGGCGCCGAGACCAAGCGGTGGCCAACGATAAGAGGAAGGACTTAAAGGGTCTCTCGGACGAGACCGGAACCGGAACGGATAGAGAGTCAGAGAAGGAAAATCGGAACCCTATGTTGAGAAAAGGCCATCCTCAGTATGCGGCCTGTTCGGCAGCCGCAGAATCTTCTCTGATGTCGATGAACCGGAAAGGCAAACAGACGCCGCCGATCAGGCAGAGTCGGCGGCAGATGGCGATCGGGAGACCGAGCGGGCGTTGGGGGCCGCCCGACCGCTGGCCGCGCGACGAGACCGCGAGCCGGGGTCGCCACAAAATTGCATGACAGACTGGAATTTTTCATTTTGCACCAGTTGCCAATTTTAGCAAGCAAACAACGTAGTGGCTCATACTTTTTTATTAGCGCATTCTACACATAGCCTGGATAGGTGGCGTCAATGTACTTTGAAATTCGAAAAAAAGAAAAAGTGGTACCGGTTTATTTGCCCACTCTGTATATTAGATTTTTGCAGCACTTATTATAGTAGGGAACCAATCGTGTAGAGCACAAAATATTTTATGTTTTGTGCATTATTATGATATGGACAATGGACATACGCATATATTTCATCTGATAATTTGAAAATACCCCATGCCCACTTGCATAAAACTTACCCTATCTTCAGTTTGCAATGTAAGTAAAAGTTTCGCGAATAGGCAGTCACTGGCAATATATACTCATTGTGAGTGGTTATAAAATGTCGTTAAAGTTTATATTAGGTGGACGATGATAAACACGACGATGACATCGACAGAAAGATAAGATAACACTGAGGAGTTATCTACCTTATAGAAGGTCAAATTTACATTAAATCAATCTGAAGTTGAGAAGAGTGCGATAGTTTTAATTTGTCTTTCCATTTACAATTCACCTTTATCACAGCAATCTCAAGAACTGTTTATGCTTAATACTTTCGAAATAAACTGGTGAAACCTGGTGAAGCCTTGTTGATATTCAAAAACACATTAATTGGTTGGTCACGAATTTGATAAAAAAAATTTAAACTGGAAAGAGAGTCGCGTATGAGGCCTTGGGTTGATTTAGCAGAAGGATGTGGATATCTGCGGATTATCAATCCATTTAGAATTTTCTGAACGAATCTGTTTCTAGACTAAATGTTATAATTTCTCATTTTATGTACACAGTCAGGAAAAGTCTAAATATTTAAAATTGCTACGATAAAGATACGATACTAACTGTAGAGAAATCACAAATACAGGAAACGGTACCAACGGTAACAGGAGTAAAAGAGGTTGGTACCAGAGATAGAGATAGAAAGGCACCAAATGCGTAGGTGGTACCAACGGTAACGAGGGACATAGGAAGATTGGTACCGAAGGAGATAGAGTAATACTAGAGACACAAGAAGTTGAAGAAGTTGAGAAGAGTGCGATGGTTTGCTAGAGACTAGAGACACAAGAGACACAATACAGACAAGAGATACTAGAGACACAAGAGGTTTTACCGAGCGATCATTGTGTGAAGGTACCAGAGAGCCGAAGAGATAATGGTAGAAAAGAGGCGCATAGTCCGAATTGTACGGATTAAATCCTAGGCCAAAAAGCCTAGGTCGGAAGACCACGTGCCCAAGTTGAGGAGATAAACCGCCAACCGTGTAGCGAACCGAGCTCGCCACCTGGTGTCAGAGAGAAATAGCTCGTGGCAAACGAGTAAGCCCGCGTTTCGCCATATTACGATGAAGATGGTGATAATGAAAAACGGCGATGATCGATTCGGAAGGAGATGACGATGTGGCTTCAACTGTCTGGATGGAAAAGTAGCGGAATCGAATGAGTAAATGAATGGTTTTAGATTTTTGGTTCAATCATCCGGTATTCATTCGTAGACCGACCAACAACTGATTCAGTCCTATTTAATTTTAAAATATTAGTCATTTGTGCATAGCACCTGATTGATTAATTGGATGAACATGCTCTCAATTTATTTTAATGAACATACTTTCAAGTGATTGTTTTTATTAGTTCAAAAGTTCTTATGAATGACCAAAGAAGGAAGTTGTCATTTTGGATTTAAGACTTAGATGCAACCGGACCATGAACTACTCAAAGTTTCGTCGAAGAAGTTTCACAGTACTGCAAGCTTCTTACCGTCTGCCTTGTGGAAGTAACTTTGAACTTCCGGGTAGATATTGCCATGGCAACCCTAGTGATACTGATCACATATTCTACTGCCAAGATTCTTGTGCAATTCCATGGAACAGAAATCCTCCGACAAACATAAGTTGCAGGGTTTTTAGAATAGACAGCAGGGACACTCCTCCAGGATTTGCTAGACTGATGACTGATAAAAACAATATGGACGATACACCGACATACTACCATCGACCACCTATGCTAAAGAAAATAAGCACAGGCGGTCCATCAATTAAAACCGAACTAATATATACAAATACAGTTCCGAAACATTTAAGAAAAGATCGTTATGCTTCAAGTACAGACCGAGTATTTTCAGTTTATTGCCCGTATTGGCCTGTTGAAGCCGAAGAATGGAGAAAGCGCAAAAGATTTCACGGATGGCCGAATGAGAAATTGATCGCCAGGATAACAAGAGGCGGTTGTCATTTTGTTTCTAAACTTCGTACATGGAGCTCTTGTGACGACACAGAATGGAGATTCTCATTCTCAAAAGCGGAACTTCTTTTGATTCACAGTTGGACGAACGTTCAGAAGTACGTATATCATATTATTCGAGTAATGAAGAAAGATATGTCAGTGTCTTGCGATGATGATGAACAAGATTATTTTCAATCGTACTTTTTCAAGACGCTCATGCTATGGGCTTGCGAAGAATTCCCTCCGACATTTTGGAGTGACCAAAACGAGCCAAACTGTGTGGATGTGCTGCTTTTTCGGTTTATCAGGTGTCTGGATGAGAAATATTGTCCTAGTTATTTCATTCCTGAATGCAACATTATGAGTAATTTGAGAGATAAAAAAAAACTTGGAGAAAAACTGCAATTACTGATGGATCAATATTTTCAAAATAAACTTACAATCAGAAGTTCTTTGGCCAAAAGAACATTTTTTGATGAGTCATTCGATTGCCAATGTCTTAATTCATTGGATGTATTATTTCCGATGAATAAAGAATTAAACGGACGATTTGGCGAATATTTGTCTGAATGTGAATGGATTTTACAGGGAATGAAAAATATTCATGCAGCAGTTGAAGCACATCTTCGTTTAACGTCCATCGACAATATTACATCAAGAAAAGAATGCAAAGACTATGTTGCCTGTTTTGAAAATTTGGAATTGGCTTTGAGTCAAATCAATAATTTTTTTTTTTTCGTAATATCAGTGTTGACGGCTCATCTGACGAATGCTTTATTGAGATTTTACTTCGGAAACAGCTAAGAAACTCAGTTTGTGTCTATCGTCGATGTCTTCTTGAATGTGATGATGATGATGATGATGATGATGATGCCTCTCATGCGATTTTAAATATCTTGCCACTGCATTGCGCTCAGTGTGCTTACCGTGCAAAGACCTCTCGAACGAAGTTTAAAATTTTGCCACTGCATTGCGTTGCGTCTGCTTATCGGGCAAATATCTTCTTTAGAGCAATTGAATCTTACCACGAATCTCTTAACGAAATCAACAAATGTTTTGACCTGGTTAAGAATATAGGGACTGTGTATATTAATTTTGGCCCAAGGAAGGAGTGCTCGCTCGTGCCAATCTTGATTTGCAACAGTTTATCACCGATGTATGATGAACATTTACAAGTTATCCTAGGATTTTCTACTTTGCACAGAAATATCTCTTCTTCCAAAACGGCGACTTCCTCAACTGCCCACGAAATATGTTTAAAGCTGAACGCCTGGGAATTTCTGAAATACCTCTACATTCAATGCAAACACAAGTTGTCTCTCAAACCTATGACCACTGCCTTTATAACCAACTCTCCTTCCAGTGAACTTCAAAAGAGCATGTTTCACTTGGTTAATAATGATCTTTTTAGCGCAGCGATACTCTTTGCCGCACTGCGTCAGAGCAGAGCTTATAAGACTCCTCTAGAGGGCATTCTTATACCCTACCATGATAGGACGTTAGAAGATTTACGCTTTTTTGCGAATTAGCCTCTATATGTAGGCCCTATATATTATACCGTCTTATTGGTATTGAAAATACTGTAAATAAAGAAATTCGCTGAAATATTGACGCACGCAATGGAATTTAAACATACTTGACTCTACCAATTTCTTATCAGCTCTTACGCAGACTGAAACTAGATGTTTTGAAACTATAACATTGCAGGAAACATGCATTTTAATAGTAAAATCATATACGTTTATTTCAATTTCTTCAACACTGAAAATAGTTTATACTGCGGACTTTGTCCCAAATCATCTGGACATTTTAAATTTCTTCCATCAGGATATTACTTGAGCACATCTGACTCATTGAAGAATATTATGGTTTATTAGGGGGCTTGGATTTAACTCTCCCTGGTTGGCCAACAAAAAAATTCATTGCGCATTTTTATTTTGTGGGTGGAGGGCTCAGAGTTGTCCATGGGTTGGGTTAACCCATGGGTTGGGTTGGGTTGGGTTGGGTCCAGATTTTAAAAAATGGGTTGAGTTGGGTTTCGTGAGTTAAAAACCTTTTAACCATGTTAAATATAGATCTTCTGTTTAGGGCCAGTGCTTTGAAAATGGCCATATATTCTTGTATTATGTCAGGTGATATTGACGCCATGTACGTTAGCCCAGATTCCATAGTTGGCAACACATTCAGTAGCTTGTGCTTACCGGACCATGCCAATTTACAGTACAGGGTATCAGCAATATTCTTTTTTCTTAGTTTCAACAGACTTCTGAACATCCAGATCTTTAGCGCATAGATGGCCTTTGTGGGTGGAGGGAGGCGCCACAATCGAGTCTAAGGTAGCAGAAAAAGAATATAACTATATTATAACTGGCTTAGCCGAGCAAAATAATAGGTGACGACCTTTTTGCTTGTCCGGATTATCGAGGTAGGAAAATAGTTGGTTGTAACCCCCACCATTCGCTAAAACCTTGCTGATTAGTAGTCTCAAAAGTTTACTTATCCCAGTGATTGACGTCATTTAACACTTTTCTTCGAAGGGTGTGAGATAATTTTTGAAATCACGTAAAATTTGACTCAAAGGCTACACCAGACATTGAAAACATTAGACTTATTTGCAAATCAGATGTTTGCAAAAATTTTTCAAGCAATGAAAACAATGAGCAATTTTATAGATAGAAGATAGTTTGGATAGATAGATTTTAGGACCAATGTTGATAGATAAATCTAGATAGATAGATTGTTTGATAGATAGATAATTTTTGATAATTAGATAGCAGATAGATAATAGATTATAAATTAATGTTTAGATTTCCTAGATAGATAGATAGATAGATAGATAGATAGATAGATAGATAGATAGATAGATAGATCCCCAAAATGATAGATAGATGAGATAGATAGATAGATATAAAACACCAGATAGATATTTATAGATAGATAGATAGATTTAGATGATAGATAGATAGATATAGATAGATAGATAGATGATAGATAGATAGATAGATAGATAGATAGATCCCTATAAAATACTAGATTTTACTTTTTATTTTTTTCATATCCAAATAGATAGATAGATAGATAGATAGATAGATAGATAGATAGATAGATAGATAGATGATAGATAGATAGATAGATAGATAGATAGCTAGATAGATAGATAGATAGATTAGATAGATATCATTATCATCCTCCCCATAAGTTTCATCATCATTTTTAGATTTTCTTATTATTGATGTTTATTAGATAGATTAGATAGATCATTACTATTATCATCATCACCAACGTCATAATCGTAATTAGATAGATAGATAGATAGATAGATAGATAGATAGATAGATAGATGGATAGCAGTAGATAGATAGATAGATAGATAGATAGATGATAGATAGATAGATAGAGTTTAGATAGATAGATATGATAGATAGATAGATAGATAGGATAGAAAATGATAGATAGATAGAATGATAGATAGATAGATAGTGAATAGGATGTACAGACAGACAGAGGTTGGGATTAGAAATCAGTTCATGGGAGGAGTGGTGAAATATCATCCAGATCTCAGTTACCCCAACAAAATTGATGTTGAATCAACTAGCGCCCTTTATAGATAGATAGATAGATAGATAATAGATAGTAGATAATAGATTGATTCATCATCATAGATCATAGATAGATAGATAGATAGGGGTCAAGCAGAGACAGACAGACAGAGACAGAGACTTGCAGCAAATTAGAAATCCGATCGAAAATGCTGCGTTCAAGTTCATGAGGAGGAAGTAGGTGATAGTAGAAGACTATCATAGAATAGAGACCAGATCTCAGTTACACCGAATGAAGAATTGATGTTGAATCAACTAGGGCTGTACCGATTTATCGGCAACATTCACAATCGGGCCGATTATTAGGACAATTGGAACAATCGGTAATCGGGCGCCTAATCATGGGACTCTGGCAACCATTTGTTGTTTGGGACTTTGTATTATGATGTACTCTAGAGGTCCCAAAACACGATAGTATGAGGCAGCATGGACTCTAGAAGAATTACGTACTCTAGAGTCCAGATACCTGCACTCTAATTGCAAATAGATTAAGGGCACTCTACCCCATATTATGGACAGGGTTATTTCTAGAATTGTGAATTGGGAGGTGTCAGTGGGGGAGCCATTTAGCAGTGTCTATCAAAAAATTCTGACAAGCAAGAACGGTCATACCGGAGCATGACCAACGTCATAATCGTAATTAGCAGGGTGCGATTTGTGACTGGAGCAGTGGGGGAATATTTGAGGGGAAAAGAGTTTAGGGGGATGTAGTTGCTGGGGAAATGTAGCAGTGGGGATGTAGTGGTGAAGGGATGTAGCAGTAGGTGGGATGCAGTTGGGCTCCCCACTTCCCCTACAAATCATACTATTAGTATAATTTGTTCATCATCATCATCATAGCAGCAGCACCACCACCACCACCACCACCACCACCCAATGGTGGGTTCAGGATTTGGCAAGTGGGAGGCCGTTGGGGTTGAAACTTCTAATCATGGGGGCAACCATTTGTTGTTTGGTATTTTGTATTAAGTATAGGGTCCCAACAGGGGGGCCACTGGGGGGCCAGGCACTCAGTAGAGGGGCACGGGCCCCATGACCTCTCAGGTGGAGCCGCCACGGCCACCACTGAGTATTCCATACTTTTATAATTACAAATTTTAAAAGAGTACTGTACATTGCACCGAGGTATTATTATGTACTCTAGAGTACGTCATACCTACGTATGACGTACTCTAGAGTACTCATACCTAGTATGACGTACTCTAGAGTACTTTGTACCTAGTATAGTGTACTCTAGAGTACTCATACCTATTATGACGTACTCTAGAGTACTTTGTACCTAGTATAGTGTACTCTAGAGTACGTTGTACATAGGTATGACGTACTCTAGAGTACTTTGTACCTACGTATAGTGTACTCTAGAGTACGTTGTACCTAGGTATTATGTACTCTAGAGTACGTCGTACAAAGTGATGTACTCTAGAGTACGTTGTACCTAGGTACAGTGGACTCTAGTGTACGTTGTACCTAGATATGATGCACCTAGAGTACGTTGTACCTAGGTATGATGTACTCTAGAGCACGTTGTACCTAGGTACAGTGAACTCTAGTGTACGTTGTACCTAGATATGATGCACTCTAGAGTACGTTGTACATAGGTTTCACGTACTCTAGAGCACTTTGTACCTAGGTATGATGCACTCTGCAGTGCGTCGTGCCTGGAGTCCACCTTGCCTAGGTATTTCGTACTCTAGAGTAGATGCTACCGCCAGTTATCGGGTACTCTAGAGTACATTGTACATAGGTATGGTGTACTCTAGCGTACTTTGTGCCTAGGTATGATGTACTCTAGAGTAAATTGTACCTAGAGTCCGCCATGCCTGCCACACCGGCACCGATACCGATTAATCTGTAACATTCGTATTCGGGCCGATTATTAGGGAACAATCGGTTATGGGGTGCCGATTATTTTTTCTGGGTGCCGTTGGCCCGAGTGAGTAGTGACTGGTGACTGGTGAGTGGAGCCCTCTTGGAGTCTAGGCTCTTTGGTCGCTTCCTTTGGGGTGGTGCTGGCGCCATCTGGGGAGTCGGTGGCGACTGTGAGCTCGTAGAACTGTCGATGAAGGGTCGAACGAGGGAGGGCCGGCTTATCTTGAATCCTACATTCGATAGTCGGTCGGGGGCAGTTAGTGTCAGATCAGATTGTCAGATATGACATCATTGTCAGATATGACATCTGTTAACCATCGGTCGGAGAGTCAGAGACGATTAGTGTCCGATCTGACTTCGCCGGCATCTCTTCACCCTTGGTCGGAGACGATTAGGTCCGATGATATTATCTGACTTCGTCGTCATTACTCAGATCCTTTAAATGATTAGAATATTAATGTAGCTTAGCTTGTTACAACCTACTAGACTCAAAAGCTAACTGCCCGTGACGATGTTTCAAGTTTCAACATTAGACTCCAACACAACACAATAACGTCTTTCTGGCGGAGGCGTACGTCAATCAAGATGGGCTTACGTGACAGTGGATGGGGCTTTGAAAGTTAGCAAAGTAGAAATGCTTCTTCTTCTCAAGTATAATCTGCCATAGTTTTCTTTTAACTATTGAGTCAGTATCGACAGTGGAACTTTAAAATGTCTCGTGATGAAATAGCTAGAGATTTAGAGTTCAATTGTTCAATTAAAGACTGGAGTGAACTTTAAAGTTTAAACTTTAAATAGTCTAAAACTCTAAACACATTGATGCATATTGACTGAAAGACATTAATTTGACACATTTGATAAAAAAATTTGAACTTGAAACAGTTAAGATTTGGAAATTTACATGTAGACAGACAATCGGTATCGGCAAGACAATCGGTTGTCTGGCAATCGGAACTATGGGTAATCGGAACAATCCGCAAAATGTGCCATCGGTACAGCTCTAGAAACAACCTGCCTGATGTAGTTGCTGCGTGCTAGAAATCACGAGAGTCGTGTCGGGTGAGTGGAGTTCAAGATATCGAGATACATATGTTCATAGAAGTCCAGAAGGGCTTTTATTATCATGACTTTATGGATATAGGACCTATACAATACATGTGGCGACCCAGGCTCGCGGTCTCGTCGCACGGCCGGCGGTCGGGCGGCCCGCAACACCTGCTCGGTTTCCCGATCGCCTTCTTCCGCCGGCTCTGCCTGATATACGGGGTTTCTTTGATTTTCCAATAATATTCACAGCCATCACACGAGATGTCCGCGGCTGCCGGGCAGGCCGCATACTGAGGATGGCCGCTTCTCAAAACAGGGTCCCTATTTTCCTCGTCTGACTCTGACGTCTCTCTCTGCCTGTCGTAGCTCCGCCCTCGTCCTAGAGGCCCTTCAACTGACTCCTCTTATCGCAGGCCACCGCTTGGTCTCGGCGCCAAGATTTCTGTACATGTTTTTGATTGCTGGCTTCGACTCGGTGTTACGCCGCTTCGTTGTCGGTAACGTACTTGTCTTACGCTCTCTTAAAGACAGACAGCGGTGTCTTTCCTCTGTTGTGGCTTCTTAGCTCGCTGGGTTTCTCCTGCTCTTATTACTAGACGGGCAGCTGCGTTTATTTGTTTCCTCAGTGGTTTAACCAAAACCCGGTGTCCACCGTGCCTGAAATTCCGGAATGAAAGGCGGTCCAATCTTGGTGTCTTGTGTCTCGCCTCACTGTCCGGTCTTTGGCACTTTCTATGGTCAACGTTCCTCGTCGTCATTTGAGTCTCATTTTGTCACTTCGCGGTCCGGTTCTTGGTCCTGTCCGGTCCGGTGCTGGGTGCTTCCTGCGTGCGACGTGCCTAGACGCCAGTTGCGTTTCGTCGCAATTTCTTCGACGCCTCTTCGTCAAGTCCTCAGCGGTCTTGCGTGGCGACGTTCTTCGACGCTAATCAGTGCTTCGTCGTATTCTTTCGTCGTTGATTACTCGACGTTATCGAAATTCGATTGTTGTTTGTGTCGTGCGAAAATGTCACTTGCGTCGGAATTTAGTCCCGAATTTATTCTTTGAATGATCGAATTCATCGATTTTTTCAGCACGGTCAAGAAAGATCTGTGCTGTGATTTCAGGAAAAACACCATTCATCACAAAATTATTACACATTTCAAAGAGCTCGAGAAACTGTTGAACCGCTGGCAAAAGAAACTCCTGATGTCATACCTTCTAATCGAAATCTCCTAATGCTAATCGTCATCGTCGTCGTCGTCATCGTCGTCATCATCATCATTATCATCGTTGTCATCATCACGCTCCGTATCATGTGTCATGCTACCTTGAGATTCGTTGACGGTTATTGCAAATGCACGGAGCATTGGAAATTGGAGGCGCTTTAAAATGAGGAAGCGGAGAATGTTGGGATATATGAAATTAGGTCGCGCAATGATATCTGACTGGTGTGGAGATGGATGAGAAGGATGTGCAGAGAATATGACTTTGCCTAAATATGCTCAATTTGCTTTGCGATTTGTTGACGATAAGCGAAAACACATGAAGCAATGGGAGTGGTAGTGAAGACTAAAGAAAAGAGGGAGCATGTGTTGGAAGAGAGAAGATAGAGAGAGATGAAGGAGGAAAGGGACGGAAAATTGGTAAATATTAGAGGATATATACAGATACTGTACTGCATATATATATATCACCTCATGTATATATATATATATACAAAGTTAGAAAGTTGTAGAGGCTATGTGGTAAACACTAGAGAGTGGTCAAACAATTTTCAAACTATTTTCCTTCTCCTAATGATGATAATTACAAAATTGTACAGTATTACCAACAGCAACAATTATAAAATGATATCAGCGCCTCGTCCAACGAGAACAGCGTTACTGGGCAAACAGACATTAGGGAACTGCAGATCCAACCTTTATAATTACTGTGTTGGAGATAATTACGCAGAAGGCGGAAATGCTGAAAAACGGCTACGATCGACTGAGGAAGAGATGAATGAGGTGGATTAAATTGTCTGAATGGAAGATTCACGGAATTGGGTGGAAAAACAAATGGTGCTAGATCATAATTCGATCTGAAAACGCTATCATCGGTTATTGCGTCGCAGCGCCACCATAACTGATTCTATTCTACAGGGTGGCGCAAAAACCGAACTATATTAAAAGCAAACCTAAATGTGACTACTAAGTCCGGTTTTTTGCGCCACTCTGTATGTTATTTGATGATAATCAGGTCATTTTAGCATAGCAATTGATTGGAAAAATACAATTTTGCCAGTTGAAGAAGATCAAGACTCAACTGCGCTCGAACCATGAATTACTCACAGTTTCGTCGAAGCAGTTTCGCCGTGCTACAGCATTTTTACTATATGCGCTGTGAAAGCTCATCTGAACTTCCGAGCAAGTGTCGCGAAGGTGACCCTACAGATCGTGATTACATATACTAGGCTAATGTCATGATATCTGCCCAATTCCACGGAGCAGAAATCCTCCGAAAGATACAAAATGAACAGTGCTTAGAATCGACAGCACACAAACTCCTCCAGGATTTGTTAAACTGGTGACCGATAAAAACAATAAGGACGATAAACCAACATACTACCGCCGACCACCTATGCTAAAGAAAATAAATACTGGTGGTCCATCAATGAAATCTGAGTTAATATTTAAGCCTACGAACACAGTAAATAGTCTTGTACTATAAGTGAAGACAAAGTCTTTGCGGTCTACTGTCCGTAGTGGCCTGCTGAAGCCGAAGAATGAAGAAGCGCAACTTTCTAATACTTCTCACGATCATTAGACCTAACAGCTGTTTACGATTCAGTATCATCTCACTCGCTGGTTGACCGCTATCTAAATAGAAATAATGAAGAAATTACTAATAGATAGAAATTTTGGAGTTTGGAATAGATCCATAACATTGGAAACCATATATATATTTTAAGCGCTCTGTCCATGATATAGATCATTTAACAAAGAAGATCAAATCACTTATTCCTTCAAGCGTTTAGATAATGCACATATTTACGACCGACAAAGCCTAGAATATTATTAAAATAAGAAACTCTGGAGTAGTCTATAGACCTATGTTGGCTAACTGCCGGCTTAATGGCAGGTCAAGGCTGAATATATGCCACATTACAATATTTGCTGTGAGACGCGTAGCTGTCGAAACAGGATAAAACTAAGCCATAACAGAAATTACGCAGTTAAAGCGAGACGGAAGTTAGAGGCTAGGCTGCAATAGAGTAGCGCTTGTTACTATAGATTAATACAATCGCTGCGTGTAAGGAGTCTTCTGTGGAAAATCGTGAATCAGATTGGAAATTCGGCGCTCGCTCATAAGGTGAAGACAGTAAGTGCCTTGATTGTGCAATATTCCATAATTAACCAAAACCGGATAGATCTGCGGTCCTGTCCATACAGTGTACATAGCGGGATTTAAAGTGGCTTAAGAGCATTACTCGTACGTAGAAATTATGTTGAAACGTCCATAACGTGTTCATTTCGAGGCCTTTGAGGTAAGCTGAGGTCATGTTAAACTTCTGTTGGCGAGTGGAGTTTAAAAGATGGATATAGGTGTCAGTTGTGCAGAGCTTAGAAGAATTTTGAAAAAGACAGGATATATTTGAGATTTATAGCAGAATATATCGTGGAATTATTAAAGAATTTAGCAATGTTCTTAGTTTTCAGCCTACTTGGTGTTGCGACACCGGTTCCCGTCAGACAGTGGCGTAGCGTGGGGGAGTGGCGGTAGTCCCGGGCGAGACATTTTTGGGGGCGCAAAACTCCAAGTGAGAACATAAAGAGTGCAAATAATAAAAAAAACTCAACCATAGGACACAGGTAGACATAAAATAGTTTGTAATACAATCGACAGAGGTGAAGACCTGTTTTGCCTGTCAAGACTTTAAAACGTTTTGAGGAAAAAAGCAAATGTTGGAGTTTCAAATCTCTTCTTTCACCTAATGCTAGTGTTACACTAGAGCTCATTGAACGCGCGGCTGCGGTTGAACAAAGCGCGCACGCCTTCGCCATCTTCAGAATTTTTCCCTTCGAGCCTACGTATGGTTGATGTAGCGCACGTAAAAAATGGCAGACGAGGATTTAGTCTTTTTGTGCGGAATAACGATGTTGGCTGTACTAACATCCGTACATGCGTATATACACGAGTGAAAAATCGAAGAAAAGAAAGTGTGTATGGGTAAGACCTTGGATACGTTGCAGGGAGTTGAAGGGTGCGTACCATAGTCTTTTCAAGAAGTTAACAGCGACAGACCAACTGGCGTTTAAAAATTTTGTGCGCATGGATTTTTTCGCTTTCGAAGATTTATTATCTTATGTTGAACATGACATCTTGACTTTGTATGGCTCTGCGATTTTTAGCGACAGGTAATTTTCGCACAGAGTTACCTTTTTCCTGCCTACCGCATAATAATGGACTATTTACAAACAAAGCAAACTCTCAGACTTCATGAAAAAAATTATCAAAGATTTATTTTTCTCTGAGCGTACACGTCAGTGTTTAATCTAGACTCCTGGACTCCGAGGGGGGGAAACTGACAAAGCCGGGGGAATTCTGCTAGGGGGTCGCTGTTAGTCCATGTAGTACGTCAAAATTTCCGGGGCGAATTTGAAATTGCCAATTTTGGCAATCAAACCTAGTAACTCATATTTTTTATTAGCGCATTCTACACCTAACCTGGTAGTGTTCGATAGGTGCGTCACTGCACTTTAGAATTCCAAAGAAAACGCAAATAAGTGCGGAAAACATATAATACCCAAGAAGGCATGGTGGTATCGGTTTATTGGCCCACATTGTATATTAGAGTTTTGCAGAACTGTTTTATAGTAGGAAACCAATCGTGTAGAACACAGAGTATTTGATGTTTTGTGCATTATTGTGACATGGACAATGGACATGCGCATATATTTCAGCTGATATTTTAATGTCCCATTTGCATTATTCGTTCAACGAACCTTGTCTTCAGCTTGCAAGGTAAGTAAAGGGTTCAGAATAGGCAGTCTCTGGCAATACACACTCATGTGAGTGGTTATAAAATGTTGTTTAAGTTTACATGAAGTGGACGATGATAAACACGACGATTACATCGATACATGCTAAAGATGACGCTGACGAGGACGAGCACTTCTACACCGTTGGCTCCGATGGTCCTTATTGATCATGGAGTGTGATGATGATGATAATAATTCTGAAGTTGAGAAGTGTGCGATAGTTTTTAATTGGTCTTTTCATTTAGAATTCACCTTAGTCACAGTAATATCAATGACCATTTGTGGTTAATAGTGGTTCTCACACAGGCCATACCCTACTGCACCAGGTTTAACGGGTACGCCCCAACTCGGCGACGGTCGACTCGGCACCGGCCAACTCGGCACCGACAACTCGGCGACGGTCAACTCGGCGCCAATTCAGGACGACCAATACAATCATTTTTAATGGACACTTAAGCAGGGTGCGACTTAACTGGAGCCGACTATCCGTCTTTGAATTTGGTCGACGGCTAATGTTGCTTATACAGCTTTGAGCTATTGACGTGTTCTAAAAAGACCGGCGTGTAGGCCCGGAGCAACCTGGGCAAGAACAATCGACAAAGATCTAGTCCCACACAACTTTGGTCTTGCCACAGCATGGAAGCGGGCACAGGACAGGGTCTTATGGAACCGGGCTCTAGAAACAGTAACGCTCCACTAGTGGGCATGCTGAGAAGAAGAAGAAATGTTCCTGCCCTCGCCCATACAAATCGCTAGACTAGTCTAGGCCAGAACATGACAGGGCTTTCTTCTGCCCAAGCAGACAGGAACATCAAAGCTTTTCCAGCTGGAGGGTTTGGTTGAACGTCTGTGGCTCTTTTAGTATTTGAATTTAGATGACGGTTAGTGACCTATTAATATGTTCCTGATCCCGCCCCTCAGAGTCGCTATTTCTGCACAATGGCCCAAGCATCCTTCCAATAATTTTGAATCCATCTGAGAATATTCCCTCGTATTCTACAGGACTTTAGATTAGCGTCTTGTGTGTCGCTTTATCAAAAACTGGCCAAATATAAATATGTTATGTCTACTGCCTTGCCCGGCAATGCCCGCGTCTAGCTAATAAAAAACCGGCTCTCTTTCAGGATGTTTTCCATAGCTTTGTACATGAATTTGCGCGACTCGTCGCCGAGTTGACCGGCGCCGAGTTGGCCGGCGCCGAGTTTTCCGTTCGCCGAGTTGTCCTGTCGCCGATTTGACCGTCGCCGAGTTGGCCGGTGCCCAGTTGGCCGGTGCCGAGTCGGCGTCGCCGAGTTGACCTGTTCCGAGGTTTAACCTTATTATTATTATTATTATTATTATTATTATTATTATTATTATTATTCTATTTCTAGAATAAACGTAATCATTTCTCATTTTATACACACAGTAACATAAAATTCAAATACTTATAATTGCTACGATGAAGATACGATACCTACAGTGTACGAAGAGGATGGTGATAATGAAAAATGGCAATGATCGGTTGCGAGAAAGATGACGGGATGGTTTCAATTGTCTAAATGGAAAAAGTAACTGAATGGAATGAGTAAATAAATGGTTTTACATTTTTTGTTCAATCAGAAGCCGCGATCATCCGGTACTCCTTCCTAGATCCACCGACAACTGACTCAATCCTATTTAATTTTAGAATAGTAGTCATTTTTGCATAGCAAATGATTGGATAAGCATACTGTCGATTAAATGGATTAACATGATCTCAATTTATATTAATGAGTGTACTTTCAATTGATTGTCCTGTTAGTTCAAGAAGTTCTTATGAATGACCAAAGAATGAAATTGTCACTTTGAATATGAGACTTAGATGCAACCGAACCATGGACTACTCAAAGTTTCGTCGAAGAAGTTTCACAGTACAGAGAGCTTTTTACGGTCTGCCTTGTGGAAGTGAGTATGAACTTCCGATGAAATATACCGCAGGAAACCCCAGAGATCGCGATTATTTGTTCTACTGTCATGATACTTGCGCAATTCCATGGAACAGAAATCCTCCGTCAAACATAAAATGCAGGGTTTTTAGAATAGACAGTAGGGACACTCCTCCAGGATTCGTTAGACTGATGATTGATAAAAACAATACGGTTGGTACATCGACATACTACCATCGTCCACTTATACTAAAGAAATTAAGCACAGGTGGCCCATCAATGCAGGATGAGATGAAATATACAAATGCAGTTCCGAAATACTTAAGAAAAGATGGTTATGCTCTAAGTGTTGACCGAGTCTTTTCAGTTTACTGTCCGTATTGGCCAGTTGAAGCCGAAGAATGGAGAGAGCGCAAAAGATTTCACGGATGGCCGAATGAGAAATTGATCGCTAGGATAACAAAAGGCGGTTGTCAATTTGTTTCTAAGCTTCGTACATGGAGCACTTGTGACGACACAGAATGGAGATTCTCATTCTCAAAAGCAGAACTTCTATTGATCCACAGTTGGACGAAGGTTCAGAAGTTCGTTTATCATGTTATTCGGATCATCAAAAAAGAAATTTCAAAGTCTTGCGACGAAGATGAAAAAGAAAATTTACAAACGTATTATTTCAAGACGCTCTTGCTGTGGGCTTGCGAAGAATTACCTCAACAATCTTGGAGTGAACGTAACATGTATAACTGTGCTGAAATATTGCTTTTTCGGTTTCTCAGATGTCTGGATGAGAAATACTGTCCAAGTTATTTCATTTCTGAATGCAATATAATGAGTAATTTGAGAGATAAAAAAGAATTTGGAGGAAAATTTCAATTATTTCTGACTCAATTTCAGAAACAATGTCTGCAAAACAAACTTAAAATCCCACTCTCTGTGTCTGATAATATAGTTTTTCAAATGTCATTCGATTGCCACTGCCTTTATTCATTGCCGATTCTATTTCCGATCAATAAGGAATTAAATGGGCGATTTGGCGAATATCTGTCTGAATGTGAATGGTTTTTACCGGGAATGAGATATCTTCACTCTGCAGTTGATGCACATCTTCGTTTAATGTCCATCGACAATGTTACTTCAAGAAAAGAAAGCAAAGACTATGCTGTGTGTCTTGAAAATTTGGAATGGGCTTTGAGTCAAATCAATAATTTTGTTTTTTATCCTAATATCAGTGGTGACCTCTCAGATTTAGAAAGCCTTAATGAGATTTTACTTCGTAAGCGGCAAAGAAACTCAGTCTGTGTCTATCGTCGATGTCTTCTGGAAGGTCATGATAACGATGCATTTCATGCGAAGTTAAATATCTTGCCACTGCAGTGCGCTGCGTCTGCTTATCGGGCAAATATTTTCTTTACAGCAATGGGATCTTACCACGAATCTCTTAACGAAATCAATAAATGTTTTGACTTGATTACAAATATGGAAACCATGTTTATTAATTTTGGCCCAAGAAGGCTGTGTTCGCTCGTACCACTCTTGATATGCAACAGTATATCACAGATGTACGATGGACATTTACAAGTTATCATAGGATTTGCTACTTTGCACAGAAATATCTCTTCTTCCGAATCGCCGACCTCCTCAACTGCGCACGAAGTATGTCTAAAACTGGACGCTTGGGAATTTCTGAAATACCTCTACATTCAATGCGAACACAGGTTGTCTCTCAAACCTATGATCGCTGCTCATTTATCCGGCTCAATATCCAGTGAACTTCAACAGTGCACGTTTCACTTGGTTGAAAATGATCTTTTTAGCGCAGCGATACTCTTTGCCGCTTTACGACAGAGTAGAGCTTATGAGACTTCTCTAAAGAGCAATCTTGTACCCCACCATTTTAGGCGCGATTATGTAGCGCCATAAGATTTACGCTTGCTTATGTATTAGCCTCTACATGTAAGCCATATATATTATACCGTTTTATTGATATTGACCTTGAAAAGACTAAAAAAATTCGCTGAAATATTGACACTGTCAATGGAATTTAAACATACTTAGCTCCAGGTTGTGATTTGTGACCTGGAGTAGTGGGTTGGAGAATATGTCGAGCTTGGGAGGGTGCAGTTGTTGGGAAATGTAGCAGTGGGAGGATGTAGTTGTGGGGGTATGTAGCAGTAGGGGGATGTAGCTGGACAGTGGAGGGGGATACTCCCCTACAAATCGCGCTCTGCTTAGCTCTACCAATATCTTATCAGCTCTTACGTAGACTGACACGAGATGTTTTGAAACAATAACTTGCAGATAGACATTGTACCAAACAGACAAGTTAATTAAATCGTATATTTTGATTTTTTCCAAATCATCTGGACATGTATAATGCATTCTATTAGGATATTACCTGAGCACGTCTGACTCAATGAAGAATGTTATGGTATATAACGTTTTCGAAACGTAGGAGAAGCGTGATGCAGTGATGCAGTTTGTAGGAGTTGCGTGATTACTAAGTTGACTTTGATACCAGAAATATACCTCGAAGAAGCGAGTAATATTAGAGAGGAGCTAAGTTGACTCAATATACAATTCAAGATATGGAGATAGAGACAGAGAGTGAGACAGGCAGAGACTTGGGCCCCCACCGCAAATTAGCTAACCGATTGAAAATGCTGCGTAAAAGTTCATGAGGAGATAGTAGGTGATAGTAGAAGACTATCTTGAAATATCGACTAGACCTCAGTTATATCGAATGAACAATTTATTTATTTATTTATTTATTTATTCAAGACGACTTCTATAGCGCCGTAACAAAGCGAAGGCCAAAGTCAAAGACGCTTTGACATCATTGGCATGTCAATGACGAACGTAGGATAACAATCTTGAGAGTTTGTTTCGGTGGAATGAAGGAATTCGACGCCCAAAGTAAACGAAGGTGAATCCATAGAAAGCGGCTTTTCACTGTAACAGAAACGCTCGAAAACATGTCAACGAAGCACGGAAGAAGGTGTTGGCATTTTGCTGAGGTGTTGTTAGGAACTCTCCGCATGGCAAGATTCGGCGGTGAATTCCTGAGGTGCGGTCGTTCCGTGAGTATAATCCATCGCCGAACTTGGCGGATCCGACCCGAGATGGAATTCCGGGCGAAGATTAGGTCGGCAGTCGTTCGCTCTATAGTCTGAAAGACAGCGTCGTAGCATTTTCAAGCGTGTGTCTTGTTAAAGTTACTTATAATTTATTTTAGAGTTTAGAATCATATAGTAGAATTTAACATTAATCAGAAAAGTCCAATTATTGTCAACCATTTTTCCGAAGAGTACATATTACTAAAGAGTCACCTTTTATCAAAAACCCGTAAAGTCACTGACTTTAACACCTTCTCATTTTGAAAAAAAGATTGAATGCCATTTCACCCAAGACCTAAAGTTTTCATGAGTCAACAGTTTTGGGCGAGGAAGTGCCTTCGTCAAAGCATCTGCGACCTCAATTTCTGAAGATATCTTCGTGACATAACTTTCTCCATTAGTCACCTTTTCTCTGACAAAGAAATGACGTTTCTTGATACGTTTTGTCCTTCTGTGTAATTCTGGATTTGTGCCAGTCGAATTGCGGCTTCATTGTCGACATAAATTTCTGGTATTCCAGTGCAGTCTGCGATGTTCCTCAGCAATCGTTTCAACCAAACAGCCTCCCGAGCAGCCTCACTTGCCAAAACAATCTCTGCTTCAGTGGTTGAGATAGCTACTGTTGCTTGTCTTTGACTTTGTCAACTAATGCCACCTCCAGAATAAATATAGACAACTCCTGAGGTTGATTTTCCTGTTGCCTTGTCTCCTCCATGGTCAGCATCACTGTAGCAAATGAGAGAATTCTTATTTTCAACAGGCTTGTAAGTAATTCCATCATCTACAGTACCTCTTAAATATCGATGTATTCTTTTAACTTGAACAACATCTGAGTTACTTGGATTTTCAAGTTTCCTTGAGACAACACTGACAGCACAGGCAATGTCAGGTCTAGTTCCTGTCACAAGGTACATCTGTGCTCCAACTGCTGATCGATATTTTTTCTTAAATTGCCTTAACGTTTACATACAAGCCAATTATAAACGTTTCATGACATCAAAATGAAATGTTATAATAGTAAAATTTTTAAATCTTTATTTGTATCAAATGATGCAGTGTTTATTCTAGGCCTTCTTAAGGAGGAATCCCCCAAGTAAAAAAATTCCCCTCCCCAAATTTTTACATGTTGCATGGGGATGGAAATTTCTCCCCCAAAAGTGTGACGAATTTTGTTTTTCTAGAGAGGGGAAAAATGTAAAGATGACAACATTTTTGTTTGTCTGGGCATTTGCAAAGGAAAAAGGGTAAAAAATATTAGGAAAGAGACCTTTTTTGCTTGTCAACTTTTTGGGAGACTCAGACCTTGTCTCCCCAAACATTTCAAACTCCCCCTCTATGTCAAGAGGGCTAGAATAAACACTGAATGATGGGATATCACGTGATTTAATTTTTGCTCGAATTACATCCCTCACCTCTAGTCCATATACGGCAGCGGACGCTTCGGAAACCATTATGAGGCACCGCTCTCCTGCTTTTGAATGACAATGAATTGATATAGAAAGATGGTTCTCAGCAATTTTAACCGTTTAATTGACATCTGATTCGTCAGGGGTGGTTCTGATGTACAATCGGATGGCAACAGATCTCGCAGATTCCTCGCATTATTTTTTATGTTTGGCGCGACAAACTCGCGAGAATGAGAGTGAATGGCAAAGAAAAGAGGGAGGATGGGGTGGAAGATAGAAGTTAGAGAGAGAGATATGAAGAAGGAAAGGGACAAAAATTGGTAAATATGAGGGATATATATATAGATTCTGTATAATAGTGTATATCTAATCTAATCTAATCTTAAACTTCTATAGCGCCACTTTCATAATGCACAGGAGCATCAACCGATGGCACACCAAATATACCAAGTATATACATATATACAAAGTTAAAAATTTATATCGGCTATAAGATATACAGTAGAAAGTGGCCAAACAAACTGTAGATGACTTTCGCTCTCATAATGATGATAATGATCATTAGGCTCCGTTCACTACAAAATTTTATTACCAGTAACAACGATTATAAAATGATATCAGCGCCTCGTCAGATGAGAACAGCGTTAGCGGACAGACAGGCATTAGGAAACTGTATATCTATGTAATTGCTGTGGTGATGATAATTACGCATAAGGCGGAAATGCTGAAAAACAGCTGTGATCGACTGAGGAAGAAATGAATGATGTGGTTGCCTGAATGGAAGATTTACGCAATTGGGGAGGGGGCAAATGGTGCGAGATTATGGTTCGATCCGAAAACGCGATCATCGAGTATTGCGTCGTATCGCCACCATTAACTGACTCTATTCTATTCTCTTTTATGACTATCTGTTTAACCGTAAAATAATTACCGGGATGAAAAATTACCGGCCATTTTACAACCCACATTTTTGAAATGTTATAGCATTTTGCGCAACGATTTGTCCTTAACACTCCGCCTTTCTTTCAACCGAGTTAACGCCGAGCTGAGTCGAATGGGGACGCTTGGTACTGAAACAAAATAGTGTTGATAAAGAAGTTACCATCTATTTTTCAAAAACTGTGGTGAAATAATGCGAATTCTGGAGAAAAGAGATAATAAGTTTTTCTATGGAATATTATTGTTTAATTAATATTCCATATAAAAACTTATTATCTTTATTGGGTCCTAAGGAGTAATTTGGGACAAATAAAGGCACGGTCGTCAAATGGTTAGTTCAATAATTCAGTAATAACAACATTTTTGATGAATTTGTGATTGTCGTTAAAAAAGTTTCTTTGATCCACATAGGTGTTGATGGGGACCTTTAAATTAGTATGATTGCGACATCTGGTGAGAGCAACGTACAATTGTCCGTGAGCAAAAACTGGTTCTGGCAAATTAACGTCGCTGGGAGTTGTGCGGCTTTGCGAACGGGAGTTGGAGCGGTGGGGTTGGGCGGGATGGGTTGGCGGGGATGGGATGGGGAGAGGTGCGGGATGACTTCGAGGTGTGGGGTTGAGACGGAGATTGGTTGGAAAAGGTGGTTGGAAAAGAGGAGAAAGAGAAGGGAGGTTTGGGAGGTGGAAAGTGGATTGTGCATGTTTTCGAAACGAGGGTTTGTGCGGGCCTCTAAACGATGTTGGGGCTGGTGGGGTAGGGCGGGGATGGGTTGCCGAAGGGTGTGGAGTGGGCTCGGGGTGTGGGGTTGGGCAAAGAGTAGAGTACAACGTGCAATCAATCAAGGCGCTTCGTTAAGTTACAATGAAAAAGCTTCGTCGAACGCTCCGTATATTATAAAATTTGGTTGTCTATAGCAACGACGACGTCCAACCAATGGCGTAGCCAAGGGGTGAAGTTGGAGTTAAATCCCTTGGCTGCCGACGAGAATTTTTTGTATTTCCACACATTTTATTATTTTATTTAAACACCCCTTGGCTGCCTACCTAAAATAAATAATTTGTGCTGCAGAATGTGGGTGTAAGGTGACGACCTTTTTTGCTTGCCATGATATTTGTGAAGGGAATTTGAGGCGACGGCCTTTTTTACTTGTCAAGATTTTTTTCGAAGTTGGTCAAGATCAAACCCAAAAACCAAATCCCTTGTAAGCGCCTCCCCCGCTTACCGTTCCCCTTGTACTCAAAATCTCATAAACTCCACACAAGTGTCACATATATACGATTTTAATATATTTCACGGAGTCCATTTTCATGCTCCAATACTGCTAAAGATCACTACTACCTCCTTCCATAAGATGACGCCCCCCTCCTTTAACTCTATGTTTCATTTATATAGTTCCTTTTTATCCACACTCTATGAAAACACCCTTACATGTTTTTCCCTTTTTGAGTTTACAAATTACGGTTTATTTACATAAAGCTTAATAATAATTTGTAAACTTTTGTTGTCGTCATCTTATGTTATCTACTATACATATCAGTTTCTACATTATATACAATACCTCATTTATGTTACAGTAACAAAATTCTGACCACAACTGCTAGTCATACATACATATTGGTACAACTGGTACCTCCATACATAACATAAATCAAAATACTTATACTAATAACTACGCATTTACCAATATATCACTATTCTCTACTGACATACGAGACAGCGTATCTGCAACCAAATTTAAAGAGCCTTTCTTGTATTTTAATTCAATATCAAAACTTTGTAGGGCTAAACACCACCTCATTAATTTAGTTGACTTAGATTTATTATTCAGTACATATATCAAAAGGGTTATGGTCTGTAAATACTGTTGTATGGTGTCCCAGTACCCAAATTTTAAATTTATTTAAAGCCCATATTACTGAATATGCTTCCTTTTCGATCGCAGCCCAATTACGCTGTGTCTCTGTCAGTTTACAACTGATAAAGGCAACAGGCCTTTCAGTATTGTCTTCAGTTACTTGAGTTAAAACAGCTCCACAAGCATAATCACTGCTGTCACAATATACATTAGTTACCCGACCAATCTCAAAATTAACCAAAACTTGATTAGAACATATCAAATTCTTCAAACACTGAAAAGCATTTTCATGTTCAGGCAACCACATTACATTATAAGGTTTATCTTTCTTAGTCAAATCAGTCAAACTATTAGCAATTTCTGCAAAATTACACACGAATACACGATAAAATCCAAAAAAACCTAATAACTGCTTCACCTCTTTTTTATTTGCTGGTCTCTTCAAGTTTTTAATGGCTTCAATTTTTTCCCAGTCCATTTTAATATTTCCTGATCCCACAATATGTCCAATAAACTTGATTTCTTTCTTTCCAAATTCACATTTATTTAAGTTCAGAGTTAAATAGTGTTCTCTCATAGTTTGCAAAAACTGTCTAATATGATTTAAATGGTTTTCCCATGCATCAGAGTGAACTGCAATATCATCAACATATGGCTCACAAAATGATTTTATAGGTTTTAATACAATGTCAATAGCTTTCACAAATGTTCGACCAGAGTCGACCATACCAAATGGTACGCGATTCCATTCAAAAGTTCCAACATGCGAAATGAAACATGTTTTCCACTTATCAGACTCTTTTACTTCGCAAGACCAATACGCATTACGACAATCAAATACAGATATATATTTCGCTTTAGCCACTTTATTTAATACATCCGCCATCATTGGCATCGGATAATAATTTTGTACCGTATGTTTATTAATATATCTGAAATCACATGCCAATCGTAAGTCACCAGATTTCTTTTTCACAATCACCAATGGACTAGCCATTGCACTATAAGAAGGCCTTATAATTTGGTCCTTTAACAGCTGAGTTATTTGTTTTTCTACATCTTGTCTGTATATTAATGGAACTCTATATGCTTGAAATTGTCTTGGTACAAAATCATTTGACAAATTAATCTCATGTTTCACCACTTTACATAATCCAGCCTTATTACTAAACCTGTCAACAAATTCTTCTAGTAACTGCAACAATTCTCTGCGTTGATTATCATTTAAATGACTTATTTGCTCCCATGCAATTTTCAAAGGTTCAGAATCATTAATAAGTAACGGTTGTTCAATCACTTCACCAAAATTTTCATCGTCATCTAACAAAGCAATACAATTCATACCACGAACATAATACTTTTTCAATTTGTTCGCATGCACAATTCTATGACCTTGACTGTTCATGTCAATTAAATATGAATGTTTCGATTTTCGCTGTAACACTTGACAAGGTCCATGCCAACGAGATAATAACTTATTGGTTGAAGTTGGATACAACACAATAACAAATTCTCCAGGCTCAAATGATTTTTCAACAGCCCTTTTATTATGCTGATCAGCATATGTCTTCTGTTGATGTAACGCCTGTACATCAGCATAATTTAATGCTTGACTCATCCTTTTCTTCAATTGTTGCAAATAAGTTATGGGCTCCATCCCCAAAGTTGTTGGTAAATTAACTTCATTTGCCCACACTTCCTTTAATAAGGTCAGAGGGCCCCTCGGGACTGTTCCATACACTAACTGAGGCCACTCCAGTAGTAGCATTTGGAACTTCTCTTAAAGCCCATACCACAAATGGGATTAAATGATGCCATTGTCTCGGTTGGTCGGCAATAACATGCTTGATCATACTCTTAAAGCTTTTATTCCACCTTTCAACCAAACCTGAGGCCTGGGGATGTCCTGGGGTGTTAAACCTGGGACTACATCCCAACATCTTCAAAAATTCTTGGGTTAATTTGGCTGTAAAATTTGTCCCACAATCGCTTGTGATTATGGCCGGAACCCCCACATTCACAAATAAGGTTAACAATGCATTACACACTGCCTTAGCAGTCAGACTCTTCAACAAAATGACACTTGGAAATCTGGTGCAATAGTCTACAGCACATAAAACATACCGATGTCCCGCAGCAGATGGTGGTTCAATTCTTCCAATCACATCTAAATTAATTTTACGAAATGGAATTTGCTCACGTGCAATTGGTTCAATAGGTACACGATCTTTAAGTAACACTTGAGAACTTAACTGACATTTTTACAAGTTTTACAATGCCAGTAAATATCTTTTCTCATTTTAGGCCACACAAAAAGACAATTTTATTCTGTCAAATGTTTTATGAAAGGCTAAATGGCCTCCAAAAATTGAATCGTGTGCAAGTTCTAACACCTTAAGCCTTCGACATTCAGGCAATACCAATTGATATATTTTTCTATCCAAATTTTTGTACACTTTATATAATAATTTATCAATTACTACAAAATCTTTTGACCCAGACATTTCTGACAAATTCCACCACTCTTTTAAAGAACCATCCTCCTTTTGTTGTACTGCAAACAATTCTACATCAGCTTTTGCCTCTGTTGTACTCATGCAAGATTGACCTTCGTCTTCATTCAATTCTCCTATCTCATCCAGATTTTGTCCTTGTGTCTCTTTCTCTTCTTCAGTTCCTTCACTCATTAAATCTACTATTCCATAATTATCTGCCTCCTTACTGTCTGCCTCTACTAACCTCACCTCTTCCTCTTCCTCATATTCTTTTATTGGTCCAATTCCATGTTCACTCTCATCCTCTTTTTCCTCAGCCTCAGTATCATCAATGATTTCTTTAGAATTTTCTCTCATCTTCTAACTCTGTGATCTAGTTACAACATGAGAAATAACCGGATTAACAATATTTTGAGTTTTTGTTTCAAGCTCTGCAATAATTTCGGGATGCAATAATAATTGTTCATTATTACCCAAATTATCAACTAAAGCACACATTATTGGCAATGTATTCCCAATGTTTTCGCTGTTTCCCAAATCATTTGTTGTCACATGTAAACGCATAGGTAACACAATCAATTTAGCTAAAACAGGAGAACCAGTAACTCCTTGTATATGTACTTGTCCCACTTGTTGAAAACTTAATCCAGATACAATCTTACTACTGACAATAGCCATTTCAGTGCCAGAATCCACCATAGCACTAACACAAATATTCCTTTCGTCATTACTTCCAACAATTTCGACATCAACATGTTTCAAAGTACATCTTTTAAGTTCAACATCAACATCTGACAACTTATTAACAGAACCCATTACCATATTACCTGATTGTTTACATACATCATCAGTAACAATACATTTCATAGAGATATTTGACAAATCCTCTGGCCCTGAAATATCGACATCAGTAGGCATGTTTGATTATCGACATCAGTAGGCATGTTTACAACTTCAATTTGATGACCTGAATCAACAGCACAAGCATTTACAACAACTTTCTTATTTTTTCTTGGACATCCACAAGCCAAATGATAAATCGAATCACAAATATAGCACTTCTTAGTTGACTCTTTGTTAAATGTAGTATTACCATCATGAAATTTTTCATTACGTGGATTAAAATACTTTTTCTTATCATTCCATTTAACATCAGGTTTTGTATAATCTTTGTGAAATTTCACTGGTGGTGCTGTGACAAAGTTATTTTGCCACCCACCTTGCTTCACCGATGAATTATTATTTACCACATCAAATTTATTCCTTTTATCCTGGCCACCTTGCCCAATCTTATTGTTGACATATAAATCCGCCAAGTCTGCAATTTGAGAAACATTAAACACATCAGTTCCTTCTTTCGTTATTATAAATTGCAACACCTCTGGTTGTAAAGATTCCTTCAACCGATCAGCCACAATCACATCTATTAATTTCTCATAATTACCATCAACTTGCTTACTATTGACATAATACTTAAATAATGTCTTCAACTTAGCAGCAAAAATGTTAAAAGTTTCATCTCTGGTTTTATACAAGTTAGAAAACTTTCGTTTATACTCCATTGGAGTCAATTTAAATTCCTTCAAAATATTTCGTTTCACAACCTTGTATGAATCCATTTCAGTGGAAGTTAAACGATTGATGACTGTTCTAGCTTTTGGAGTTAATTTTGGTATTAGAAACTTTACCCAAAATTCAGGTTCTATCTGACAATTTGTAAAAATTTTCTCAATTTCATCAAAATATACTGGAATTTCCACCGAATCCAAAGGCATGTCTGGTAAAATATGTTTCAATGCATCACCCATTTGCTTCATTCTACTCACTAGTGATTTTTCCTTTTCAGTTTGCTTTTGCAAATCTAACATTTTCCTTTGTTCAAATTCTAACCGTTCAACTCTATCTTGCCTCCATTTTTCTTCTGATGCTTGCATCATTTCCTGCCATTTCCTGTTTTGTTCAGCTACTTCCTGTTTCCTCACCACTTCTTTCTGTTCCTCCTCGTGTTTCCTCTCCAATTCTTTACGTTCCTCCTCACGTTTCCTCTCCAATTCTTTATGTTCCTCCTCACGTTTCCTCTCCAATTCTTTCTGTTCCTCCTCACGTTTCCTCTCCAATTCTTTCTGTTCTTCATACTTGCTTCTGTCTCGCTCCTTCTGTTCTTCCTTTTGTATCCACATTTCCATGAACACCACTATATCTGATTTAGGCACAATTACTGGGTTTTCTTCTACCTCTTCACTTAAACTTTCCTCTAATTGCTCACCTTCTTGTGTACCATCTCTAGCAACCCATTCTCTAGCAACATATTCCATCTTTTCACTCCTTGACATCTGATGAATATGCTCTACATCAAAATCAAATTTAATTAAAATTTTCTGTAATCGTTCATTACTTGATTTTTTAATTTTTTGCTTTTGATTTTCAGATAACTGGTCCATGTTAACAATTGAATTAATGCAACACTCAATCACTCAAAATCTCAATCATAAAATATCAAACCAC
Source organism: Metaphire vulgaris (assembly GCA_018105865.1). Taxonomy (NCBI): domain Eukaryota; kingdom Metazoa; phylum Annelida; class Clitellata; order Crassiclitellata; family Megascolecidae; genus Metaphire; species Metaphire vulgaris. The sequence goes on along the minus strand of CM030832.1, from coordinate 23,677,450 downwards.
ACACAGTTTTACATACAAATGCAATAACAACACTTTCTTATATAAATTCACAAAACATGAAATGAACAACTATGATAATATTTAAATAGTAGACAACTAGTCTATTACAAATTGACTAATGACCGTTCAGCAAAGCATGTAGGTATTCTTTTATGGAATGGAGAGAATGTTCATTTGCTCATCTAATGATACGACAGTCTCCTCTGCTTACCACCTTAACCATTGAAGAATTCTGACCGACTTTTCCGCCAGCCCAACGACCCTGTTACAAAGACACTCCGACAATCCCAAAGCAACGTCTCCGTCGAATGCTCCGGAAGGTACCAAGGCAACGTTCTTGACGAACGCTCCGAAAGGCACGAATCAGCGTCCCCAACGGACACTCCAGCAAAAGGCTCCCAAAGCGGCGTCACCGTCAAACGCTCTGCCCAACACGAAACGGCGTCACCGTCAAACGCTCCGGACGACTCGAGGCAGCGTTCCAGTCGAACCCTCAGCCAGACACAGGAGGCAGCGATCCCGTCGAACGCCCAGCAAGAACACAGGAGGCAGCGTTCCCGTCGAACGCCCAGCAAGACACAATCCACATCCAGATATCAAGAAACAACTTCGACGCAACTTACTCTCAAAACAAAGTCGCAACGGCACAAGTCCGACACAACTTACTCTCAAAACGAAGCCTCAACGTTTCTACTGTGCACAACAACCAACGCCATGACTACTCTGAATGTATAGACGCCTAATAAATGCACGCCACGTGGCGACAACGTCCTTGCCCTTGACTTGACCGCAAATCCTCACGGAAGTCCTACACCCACTCCCATAAAAGTATCAAAGCTGCCACCAAATGTAAGCGCCTCCCCCGCTTACCGTTCCCCTTGTAGTCAAAATCTCATAAACTCCACACAAGTGTCACATATATACGATTTTAATATATTTCACGGAGTCCATTTTCATGCTCCAATACTGCTAAAGATCACTACTACCTCCTTCCATAAGATGACGCCCCCCTCCTTTAACTCTATGTTTCATTTATATAGTTCCTTTTTATCCACACTCTATGAAAACACCCTTACACTCCTCTTCCGGAAATCCTGGCTACGCCACTGCGTCCAACATCTGCCGCGTAGCGTTACTGACATAATTAATTAATGGACAGAGGAAATTTCAATTATTATATGAGACTAGTGACACAATTTGATATAAGAAATATCCTATTATTCATGAGGTTTTTGAAACACGGAAGGAAAAAGACTGTAAAGTCGCTATAATCTTGTGAATATTTCGTGCGTTCATATCGCTTCTCACCAGCTGTCAATAATTAATTAATTATCTGGTCAAAGTGTAAGGCATGATGAATTTTGGCCACGATATTTGCAGCAGGCATAGCAATTCTTGTATGCTAACTAATATGTCGACGCCAAAGAAATCAGACAATTTTGCCTCATCCACTTTAGCCTAACTTCGATAGGCAAGAATATAGAGGATATGCGGAATTAGCCCTATAAGGCCTACTGTACATTTCATGTAAAGTTCGCGTATGAATTTTCAAAATCATTAATTATCAACCTTCGAAAGCAGTTTCGACTTCCTCTTAGAGCTGCATGCTAGCTGACAAGGCAATGAATCACTCAAAATTAGCTTAAGTATAGTATTGGTACAAAAATTATACTCATGTGACTTATACCCATGGGTCATTTTCTCTTTAGGTGCCCTGTATTACAACGTTGGCGATCACGGACCTCCACGCCTCCTTGTACTTTATAGTTTTTATTAACTCCACTGCTGATGTTATATTTTCATGCAATATAGTGATAGTGACGCATTGGATTCTTGACTCATGACTTATAATATGACCCATGACCGATGGGTCGTCGTTGTCGATTAAACATCGATGATGTTTTTCAAAACCGATAAGCCATGTCAAAACTAACGTTGAGCATTAATCGAACATAAAAGCACATAACTACCCTACAATAGAACAGAACTAAATATGAGGGATATACAGTATATATAGATTCTGTATAATAGTGTATATCTAATCTAATCTAATCTTAAACTTCTATAGCGCCACTTTCATAATGCACAGGAGCATCAACCGATGGCACACCAAATATACCAAGTATATACAAAGTTAAAAATTTATATCGGCTATAAGATATACAGTAGAAAGTGGCCAAACAAACAAAGCCACATCCTAATACAAATTTCACTAGCATGACAAGTAATTAAGAGTCACATTAGAGGTGGGTCGATTAATCGAAATCGTAATCGAAATCGCGATTTTTGGAAAAACCGTAATCGAAATCGAGACGATTATTAAATAAATCGAAATAATCGATAATCGTCGAAAAAATAATCGAAATCGCGATTATTTTTCGATTATTCCCGTAAGTTATATTATACAATATTTCCGATTCAAAGAAAGATCAATTTACCGTTGATTATCAGATTTTCATTGAAAATGGATTCAACTGCGTATAAAGACAGGCACCATCTTACTGGATTTGACAGCAGCTTTCGATGCGGTGTGGCATGCGGGTTTAATGTACAAACTCTCGCTCAATTTGCCACCCTGGTTCTGTCAACTTGTGGAATTACTCATCTCTGACAGACGGTTCTTAGTTCACTTGGGAGATGTCAGCTCCTGGAGACGTCAGCGAAACGGTCTAACACAGTGTTCAGTTCTAGCACCTATGTTATTCAATTTGTAGGCTTATAGGCCTACACACGACTTACCGGATACCATAGGTAGGAAGTTTGGATACGCTGACGATATCGGTCTTGCCACCCAGGCTCGATCCTTTAAGGAGATTGAAGACCAGGGTTATTTCTAGGATTGTGAATTGGGGTGGGGTGTCAGGGAAAATCTGGGGTGTGTTTATTTCTAGGATTGTAGGATTGTGAATTTGGGGTGTCAGGGAAAATCTGGGGGTGTCAGAAATTTGGAAGTCTATACCGAAAAATGCTGACAAGCAAAAAACCTTATAGAGACTCACAAAAAGTCTGACAAGCAAAAAAAGTCATCCGAGGATAAAAGTTGTGGGGTGTATTTCTCCAATTGGGGGCAGGCCCCTTCAGAGGCTGAAGAAGGCCCAGGCCAGTTGGAATTTCGAGGCCTCTCCTAGCCTTCCCAACAATTAAAATTTTGACAAGCGAAAAAGGTAATCACCAATTTTGAGGACCGCAGAATACCTTCCTAGCTTTCCCAAAATCCCAAAATTGTCGACAAGCAAAAAAGGTCATCACCAAATTGTGAGGCCCCTTCTAGTAGTAGCTATCTAGATTTCTAGCTCTCCCAGTATTCTAGACAAGGAAACAAAGGGAGGCCCCCAAATGATGGAGGCCCGGGCCGAATGGCCCTCCTGGCCCCCCTCTGAATGGGCCTGTTTGAGGGTGTTCAGCCAGTTCAGGGCTAATCAATATGCATTCTGTATGCATACCATTGTCACATTACCAAATTTTAGGGGATGTCGACCTCAAATTGGGGTGTTGGAGGTGTTAGGGGTGTAGAAATATCCCTGTTGAAGACCAACTGAACATCGATACACAGAGGATTGCCGAATACTGTAAAATATGGCGGGAAAGCCAGTTTCTAAAGGTACTGTGAAATAATCGAAATCGAAATCGCGATTATGTAAAAAACCGTAATCGTAATCGAAATCGTAATCGTGAAAAATAATCGAAAATAATCGTAATCGTAATCGGAAAAAATAATCGTAATCGACCCAGCTCTAAGTCACATCATTACCATAGAGTGGATGCAAACATTGTATTGTAGCTGTTAACTTGCAGATGAATGCGAATGCAGAATTTTAAGTGCTCTTGAAATTTTCCAAAAATCGATTCGTTTTCCACAGTTCGGATTCTTCTTTTGTACACTTCAAAATATTAATTTTTTAGTCAAACATCTTCTCCGGCCTTGCTTATTTCATTGGTTGATGTTTTTAGGTGATCTGCTTTTGTTGTTATCACATCTATGTCATCTGAAAACCTTAAATTATTTATTATTTCTCCAGATACTTTTACTCCAGCATCTTCTTCTTTTGTGTATTGCTTTTTGCATTACCACATCTAGTATTATATTGAATAGCAGTGGATATAAGCCACATCCTTGTCTCGTTCCAATTGTTATCTAAAACCATTCTGTTAATTCCCATTAATTTTCACTCTGCTTAATGTTTTACTGTATAAGTTTTTTGTGAGATTCACTAGCTTCTCTGAAATACCGTAGAAAAAGACAGAGCAAAAAGAAACGATACTCGAGCCAACACAGATACGAAGACTGAAATGGTTAAGTCATGTTGAACGAATGAAGGAAGAAACAATAGCAAATAAAGCACTCTACAACAATGTGGAATGGAAAAGGAGAAAAGGAAGGCCATTAAAAACATGGATAGAAAACTTAAAAGAAGATGCAGAAGAAATGCAAATGAACTTCGTCTAAATGACCAGAGAAGCAAGAGATAGTCAGAAGTGGAAAGAACTCATTCAGACCCATCGTCCAACCCAATAGAGAACGACGGAAGGAAAGAAAGAAGAAACTTCAAAATCTTAAATGCATGCGCTCATTGACATTTAGGTCATTTTCGTTTTTATTTCTACTGCTTTCGCTCTCTAATAATAAAAAAAAAACATGTAGGCCTGTAGCCTGTATACGGGCATTTAGAACAGGCGGTTTTAAAGAGGATCTCCTGATTCATCAATCACATCCTCATCCTTGTCGTGTGTTGATCCTCGAAAACAACTATTTTTATAACTAGCTGTTTACCCGTCAAAAATGACGGGAGAGAATGGCTAATTTATTACCTAATTTTTGCAAATGCTATAGCATTTTGCGCATTTAATTATTCTTATCTCGCCGCCTTTCCTTCAACCGAGTTAAGTCCCATTCACAGTATTTACGGGGTTCCAAGAAGAAATGTGGTAAACTTGTCCAGATTTCTCCTTAGAACTCCTTAAATGGTTTAAATAACATTCCATATAGAAACTTATTATCTCTTTTCGCATAATTAGTTTTATTTTACTAGTTTTCGAAAATTAGTTGAAAACCTCTTTATCAACACGTTTGCCGTTTCTGTACCAAGTGTCTCCAGTCGATTCAGCTGTGAATGGGCGTTGACTCGGTTGGAGAAAAGGCGGTGAGTTAACAACAATTATTCATTGCGCAAAATGCTCTCTCTAATATTTGCCATAAATCGGATAGTAAAACAGCCATTCTTCCCCGTCATTTTTGACGGGTAAACAGCTAGTTATCATATACAGTATTTGCACTAGGCCTTCATACCAGTTTTGCGCCTCTTCAGTAGCAGCCAAAGCTTTACAAGCCAATCTGTATCAAATATACAGTGATACATACATGCGGGCTTGTGAGAAACCTTGGTTGTTAATCGAGCAGGATCAAAGGCTACTGCATATGCTTCACATGCATTTTCAAATATTTATTTCAAAATAATATAACTATTGTCAGTCTTCTAATAATTTTCAAATTCACTAGGCCTAACAGAAAGCTGATTGCGGTTCAGTATCATCTCACTCGCTGACCGTTATCTGAATAGAAATATAGAAGAAACTACTAATAGACAGAAATTCTGGATTTTGGAAAAGAGATTTAACATGTGGAAAGCATATATATATATATATATATATATATATATATATATATATATATATATATATTAGGTGCCAATAAAAATAAATTTCAGAATTGTTAAAGTCTCACCCTTGCATTTTGTTCATATACACAAATGAATAACCCATGAAAATTTTTACCATTATTATGATGTATTTAGGGGTTGCACAGCGACCTTGAAAATCGAAATGTTGTCAGCCAATTATAACGCAATGTCATTAATGGTTATTAACGTAAAAAAGTCGCACATACAACATTTAGCTTCAGAAACTGTCAAATGTCAGTGTCAGTGACTGCTAAGCTATTGAACAATAACATTTTCATTTGGCAGTGGAAACTGTTTTCGATGAAGTTCAACGACTTGTAGTAAGTATTGCTTTTGTTCTTCCTGGTTTGTCAGCGTCGAGTTGAATGTCTGGATTAGGGCAACACCGCGTTCTGCTGCATCGTTTAGGACTTTCAGCTCCCTGACACGTGACTGAGCTGCCAAATATGATTCTTTACTGTCCCAAATGGATGGATCTAGAGACAGAAATTCTGTCGAAATGTTCATCGAATCAATGAAATGTTTGGTGCTGGCAGATACAAAGTGACTCAGCTGCTTATTTCCAATGTGTACGTCTTTCAAGGTAATTCGAGCCAGAGGACTAGAATCTCCGTTTGACAGAGCAGAGACCATGTTTGCCTTTTCAGCTGCAGACGACTGAGAATCGAAGAAAGCCAAACCAATAAGTTGTTCATTCAGATACCATAAGTGACGCTTGAACGTTTTCATTGCTGCGTCAGCAACTGCATCATTTGTTGAACGATATACTTCGAGATCCTTCGGCAATTGTAGATCATTCCCAGGAGCTGAAGTAGGCAATGTACAGATAAACCATGCCTTGAGATAGATTCTCACAACAAACAAATTGAACTGTTGAAGACCTGCCAGTTCTGCTGCTGTAAGTCTGAACTGTGATCAAAACAGGTGGATCTTTAAGCTGTACAGTATTTTGCGGAATTTTTGCCCATCCAGCGTGCCATATGGTATGCGCCAGGTGCATTGATATGGATGTTGGGGTTGTTGCTAGCAGTATCATCACCCAGAAACAGCGAGGCGAGCACCAGGAACTTTGCAGTCATCTCTGGGATGAAATAGTTGCAGCTGTTGGCAAATGAATCCAAGCAGGTTACCTTTTATAATTTCAAAGTGTAAAATCAAGTGTCTGTCTTCAGTCACACTGTCATACTTAGAACAATCAATGTGATTCCATGCTTTAGAAAATCTTTTAAATAATTTGATATTAGACCCACTTGAGCAGCCCATCAACAAGTCAAACACGCTGGCTACTATGAGCTCGTGGACATGATGGCGACAGGCTTAAGGGAGGAGATCTCGCTAAAGTTTTTGCTGCAGCAAGATACAGGCACCAGCCTTCATTCCAGTGTTACTGGCTGTGGTATCAAAACACATCGAATGCATGCAGTTTGTGAGTTTCCGCTCTTAGATCAAATGGAACACTGCTGATGCCTGCGCTTCTCCAGTGCCGTTTGGAATCTTAGGAACACCAAGCAGTTTCACAATACCTAAAGGCACTAAAAGTAGCCTATTCAATATTGCATAGAATATGTAATGTGTATTATATAATCAAAGATCAGCTTAGATTATGTACAAATGTGAACTAAAAAACCTAAAATTGTCACACAGTAACCAAACTTGACACATTGTTACTGATTCTAGTTCTAAGCAAGTTTGATGCAAATAAGGCATTGTTTTAACAGCGTTGTGCAACCTCTAAATATCGACACATTTTGTTAAAACTTTGCATTTTGCTTTCTTATATAGAAGGGAACAATTTCATAGGGTGAGACTTTAAAAAATCAACAACTTTTTTTTCCTCATGGTACTCATTGGCACCCTAATATATATACGTTTTATATGTTCTGCCTATGATATAGATCTTTTAGCAAAGAAAAGCAAATCACTGTTATTGCTTCAAGCGTTTAGATACTGCACATATTTACTATTGACCAAAGACAGTTACTATAGGAGCCAACCACAAAGCCTAGAATATTATTAAAAGAAGAAACTCTGGAGTAGTCTACATGTGTATGGACTAACTATTGTTTAATGGACAATTGAATCCTTGACAAACTCAGTAAAATTTGGCTAACTTGGTATCCACATGTAAACACAATGGAAGGCTCGAGACTTCCCAAAAGGCACTCTACACATACAAGGAAGGTAAAAAAAAGGAAAAGGAAGGCCCAGAAAAAACGGATAGAAAACATAAAAGAAGATCCCAAAGACAGACAACTGAAAATTGTAGAAGGAAGAAAACTAACATCGGGCAAAAAACCTGGAAACGGAAGTAAATTTAGCGCAATAAAAAGCTTAAACAAATAATTGTTTCAAACTCACAGTCATAATTAATCTAAATTATGATAGGGAGGCCTAGCTGTCAAAAACGTATAAAGCTAAGCCATAACAAAAGTGACGAAGGTAACGCCGGGCGGCAGTTAGAGGTTAGGCTGCAATAGAGTAGCGCTTGTTACCGGATGAATACAATCGCTGCGTGTAAGGAGACTTCTAAAGAAAGTCGTGAATCAGATTGGAAATCCAGCGCTCGTAAGGCGAAGAGAGTAAGTGCCTTGATTGTGCGATATTCTATGATTGACAAAAAAATACTAGATTTACAGTCCTATTCCATCCATAGGGTGATTTAAAGTGGCTTTGAAGTTATAATAAAGTAGCGCTTGTTACTAGATGAACACAATCGCTGCGTGTAAGGAGACTTCTGTGTAAAATCGTGAATCAGATTAGAAATTCGGCGCTCGCTCATAGGGTGAAGATTTCTTGTATTGTCTCTTAGCCATCCTCGCTACGAGGGTAGACCGCATCATGAATGAGATTGTTCCACTGTTTTCTGTTGTCTGTCATTCGAATCGCCATTTCCATTGTCTTTCCAGGCCATTGCATGATGTTATCAGTCCATCTGGTTTTGGGTTTGCCTATTTTCTTTATCCATCAGTTGTGCCTTGTATCATTTCTTTTTCCAAACAGGTACCTGTCTTTCTCGCTGATGTGGCCAAAATACGGCAGTTTTCTTCTTTTGATAGACTCAGAAAATTCTCGTGTAACACCTCCCTTCTCTAATACCCATTCATTAGTTCTTTTTTCTGTCCATGATATATGCAGAATCTGTCTTAATCCTTTCATCTCGAACGCCTTGATCCTTGCTTCGTCTCTTTTTTTCAAAGTCCATGTCTCACATCCATATGTTGCCACCGGCCAAACTAGTGTTTTCCATATTTTTATCTCTGTTGTTATCGATATGTCGTGGCTTTTCCATAGATTCTGTAGTGCTTTGCTTGACATTTATCCAATCTGGCGCGAATTTCGGTTTCACGTTCAGCATCTTCTTCTTGCGTCGCTGATTGCCTAGAATACTGTGTACAGAGATCTTAAACTCGCTCCAATACCTTTACTTTTTAATGTTCTTCTTATTTGTGGATGAACATAGTAAGTGCCTTGATTGTGCAATATTCTATGATTAACCAAAACCAGATAGGATCTGCGGTCCTATCCATACAGTGTACATAGCCGGATTTAAAGTGGCTTAGGAGCATTACTCGTACGTACAGTAGAAGTGATGTTGAAACGTTCAGAATGTGTTAATTTCTAGGCCTTTGAGGTAAGATGGTGGTCATGTTAAACTCCTGTTGGCGAGTGGAGCTTAAAAGATGGATATAGGTTTCATTTGTGCAAAGCTTAGAATTATTTTTAAAAAGAGACGATGTATTCGAGATTTATAGTATTTACAGTATTTGAGATTTATAGGAGGACATAGTGTGGAATTATTAAAGAATTTAGAAATGTTCTTAGTTTTTATTCAGCCGACTTGGTGTTGCGATACTGGTTCCCGTCAGACAGTGGCGTAGCGTAGGGGTACGGGTTGCCGCCCTGGGTGCAACATTTTTCGCGGTACGCAAAATTCCAAGTGAAAACATAGAAAAGTGCAAATAGTAAAAAGCTCAACCATAGGACTCAGGTAGGCATAAAAATAGTTTGTAATAGAATCGACAGAGGTGAAGACCTGTATTGCCTGTTAAGACTTTAAAACGTTTTAGGGAGAAAATAAAAAGATGGAGGCGTAAATCTCATAGACTTTAATATCACAAGACAGAGTCTATGGTATCAGAAAGTGAGGCCAGTTTGCATTGATTGTGTGTCAAGCAATGTTTACCCTGCAGAAATCTTGAAAATTTTGGTACACTGTTGGTATGGATACCGTTTAGCCGTTTAACTTATTTAATGTGGACCAGTTGTTTAAATATCGTGTTTAGAATAAATTGATCGTCTGATTTATGCGAAATGCGGCGACATTGCGCAATGCGCAGTCGCTGCCGCAAATGAGCCTTCGAAAATTACATGGTAACATAGGCTTATAGTCGTATAAATCAGCACTGCACAAAACGGCTTCAAACACAACTAATAATCGACATAAAAATCTACTTTTACGATACGATTATAGTATTTAAATTCAGGAATCAATTGGTACGAATAAGAATTGTGGAAAAGATGAGTAAAAGATCAACAATGAGTGATTTTACCAGATTATTTTTACCAGATTTTACCATAAGGCACAAAACATTGGGAGGGGGATAATTGATACTCTGTCTCCTCTGACTAATTATTGAGGAGGACCGTCCCCCGCCGTCCCCCGTGTTTTACGCCCATGTCTGATTGCCGACAAATTGGTAGCAACGTTCAATTGCGATGGCATAACGCTAGTCCAGAGAAAGCAATGGCAAACTAACATAGGGTCCTGTATTAATAGCGCAATCCACTTGCGTCGCTGCTTGCCTAGAATACTGTGTACGGAGATCTTAAACTCGCTCCAATACCTTTACTTTTTGGTGTTCTTCTTATTTGAGCAATAGCCACAAATGACATTCAATTCTAATTATTTTGCTGTTGCTGTATATTTTTACTTTTATCATCTTGGTAGTTCAATTGAGATTTAGTTGCATAGATTAAACTGTATAGTACAAGTGAGATTTTACGGTCAGGACAGTTTTGGATGAAATAAATCGTGGACATAGATGCCTTTTTATTTCTTTCAAATGTTACTTTATATTTAGTGCTTTTATTAATTTTTGGAGCGCAAGGGGAATACCTTGCTTACGAAAATCATGACATATTTGGTATTTATAGCAGAATTCTGTCCCTTAAAAATGACAAGGCAGTGATTACAGAGATTCCATGGATCCACTTTTAGAACCCAAACCAACCCAACCCATCAAATCTCCAACCCGACCCAACCCAACCCATAATGATGATAGGTTTACTTGACCCACCCAATCCACTGTAATACATCATAGTTTCTTAAACCATGACTTATTTTCTGACCCAACACAACCCCCACCATTTGTATGGAAAAGTCTGACCCAACCCAATCCAACCCAACCCATGGGTTAACCCAACCCATGGGTTAACCCAACCCATGGGTTAACCCAACCCATGGACATCTCTGAGTGATTATTCACGCTGTGCCCTGACGGGAGTCAATTAATTATTGCAGGTTTTTCAATAATTAATAGGCAGCCTGAAAGACAAGACACAGGCAGACAAAAACCCATGTGAAATTACATGACAGACTTGAACATATCACCTTTGTACCAGCGGCTAATTTTAGCAATCAAACCTAGTAGCTCATACTTTTTACTAGCGCAGAAGCACAGAATATATTGTTTGATTTGTGCATTTCGGCTGATAATTTGAAAATGTCCCGCTTTCATTAAACGTACCATATCTTCAGTTAGCAAGGTAAGTAAAGGTTAGGCGAATAGGCAGTCTCTGGCAATACACACTCATGTGTGTGGTTCTAAAATGTTGTTTAAGTTTACATGAGGTGGACGATGATAAACACGACGATGACATCGACAGAAGGCTAAAGATGACGCTGAAGAGTTATCTGCCTTATACTGTAGAAAAGAGATTCGCGTATGTTGTCTTCGATTGATTTAGCACAAAGATGGAGAGATCTGCGGATTATCAACTGATGCAGAATTTTTTGAACGAATCTATTTCTAGAATAAATGCGGCGACATTGCGCAATGCGCAGTCGCTGCTGCAAATGAGCCTTCGAAAATTACATGTTAACATAGGCTTATAGCTGAATCTATTTCTAGAATAAAGATTTTCATTTCTCATTTTATACCACAGTCAGGTAAAATTCCAAACATTTATAATTGCTACGATGAAGATACGATGCTTACGATGAAGATGATGATAATGAAAAACGGCGATGATCGATTAGGAAGAAGATGACTGATGTCGGTTCAAATGTCTGAATTGAAAAACAATGGAATTAAATGAGTAAATAAATGGTTTTAAATGTTTGGTTCAACCTTCGTAGACTCACCGACAACTGATTCAATCCTATTTAATGTTAAAATAGTAGTAATTTTTGCACAGCCACTGATTGGATAAGTATACTGTCAATTAATTGGACGAGCATGCTCTGAATTTATTTTAATGAGTATACTTTCAACTGATTGTTATTGTTAGTTCAAAAAGTTCTTATAAATGACCAAAGAATGAAGTTGTCATTTTAAATGTAGGACTTAAATGCAACCGAACTATGGACTACTCAAAGTTTCGTCGAAGAAGTTTCACAGTACTGCAAGCTCATTACAATCTCCCTTGTGGAAGTATGCATGAACTTCCGAGAAAATATTGCGTAAGCAACCCCTCAGATCGCGATTTTTTGTTCTACTGTCAAGATTCTTGCGCAATTCCATGGAACAGAAATCCTCCTTCAAACATCAGATGCAGGATTTTTAGAATAGACAGCAGAGACACTCCTCCAGGATTTGCTAGACTTATGATAGAAAAAAACAATATGGACGATACACCGACATACTACCATCGACCACCTATACTAAAGGAAATAAGCACAGGCGGTCCATCACTGCAAGGCGAAATTATATATACAAATGCAGTTCCGAAACATTTAAGACAAGATCGTTATGCTTCAAGAGTAGACCGAGTCTTTTCAGTTTACTGTCCGTATTGGCCTGTTGAAGCCGAAGAATGGAGAAAGCGGAAAAGATTTTACGGATGGCCGAATGAGAAATTGATCGCCAGAATAACAAGAGGCGGTTGCCATTTTGTTTCGAAACTTCGTACATGGAGCACTTGTGACGACACAGAATGGAGATTCTCATTCTCAAAAGCGGAACTTCTATTGATTCACAGTTGGACGAACCTGCAGAAGCACGTTTATCATATTATTCGAGTAATGAAGAAAGATATGTCAATGTCTTGCGATCATGATGAACAAGAAAATTTACAAACGTACTATTTCAAGACGCTCATGCTATGGGCTTGCGAAGAATTCCCTCCAACATTTTGGAGTGAACAAAACATGGACAACTGTGTGGATGTACTGCTTTTTCGGTTTCTCAGATGTCTGGATGAGAAACACTGTCCGAGTTATTTCATTCCTGAATGCAATATAATGAGTCACTTGAGAGATAAAAAAGAATTTGGGGGAAAGTTGCAATTACTGCTATTTCAATATTCGCAGAATAAACCTAAAATCCAAGTTTCTGTTACTGACAAACTAGCTTTTGAAAAGTCATTCGACTGCAGTTGTCTTTATTCAATTCCGATGTTATTTCCGATCAGTGAAGAATTGAACGGAGGATTTGGCGAATATTTGTCTGAATGTGAATGGTTTTTACCTGGAATGAAAAACATTCACGCAGCAGTTGAAGCACATCTTCGTTTAATGTCCATCGACAATGTTACTTCAAGAAAAGAAAGCAAAGACTACGTTGCTTGTTTTGAAAATTTGGAATGGGCTTTGAGTCAAATCAATAATTTTGTTTTTTATCCTAATATTAGTGGTGACCTCTCAAGTGAGGAAAGCTTTAATGAGATTTTACTTCGGAAACAGCTAAGAAACACAGTTTGTGTCTATCGCCGATGTCTTCTAGAACGTCGTTATGAAGACGTCTTTCATGCGAACTTAAATATATTGCCACACTATTGCGCTACGTCTGCTTATCGGGCAAATATCTTCTTTACAGCAATGGAATCTTGCCACGAATCTCTTAACGAAATCAACAAATGTTTTGATCTGCTTAAGAATATGAAGACTATGTTTATTAATTTTGGCCCAAGAAAGCTGTGTTCGCTCGTACCACTCTTGATATGCAACAGTATGTCACAGATGTATGATGAACATTTACAAGTTATCCTAGGATTTGCTACTTTGTACAGAAATATCTCTTCTTCCGAATCACCGACTTCCTCAACTGCGCATGAAATATGTTTAAAACTGCACGCCTGGGAATTTCTGAAATATCTCTACATTCAATGTGAACACAAGTTGTATCTCAAACCTATGATCACTGCTCGTGTATCCGACCCAAATTCCAGTGAACTTCAAAAGAGCATGTTTCATTTGGTTCATAATGGTCGTTATAGCGCAGCGATACTCTTTGCCGCATTGCGACAGAGCAGAGCTTATCAGACTCCACTAGAGAGCGCTTATATACCCTACCATTTAAGGAACGATGATGTAGCGTTAGAACTTGTACGCTTGCTTATGCATTAGCCCCTACATGTAGACCCTATATATTATACCGTCTGATTGAAAAATTGGCATGCGCAATGGAATTTAAACATACTTAACTCTACCATTTTCTTATTGGCTGTTACTTATACTGACACGAGGTGTTTTGAAACAATAACTTGCAAAAATTGTAGGAAACAAGCAAATTAGTAACACTGTGGCGACCACGCCATGGATACTTCACCTATCTTGGAAACAATACGACACATGACTTAGACTGCAGACAAGAGGTCACAAAAAGCAAGGGCTCTAGATCAACTGACGGCAATGAACAAGATCTGAAAAAGCAAAGCAATAAGCACTGAAACAAAAAAGAACATGCTCGAAACCTGTGTCTTAAGCAGTTTCTCCTATATGGATGTGAAACATGGACCATCACCAAAGACTTGGAAAGAAAAATACTAGCCTTTGAAAGAAAATGTTATAGAAAAATACTAAGAATCGGTTGGGTCGTAAAAATCACAAATGAAGAACTATACAGGAGAATTCAGCCCAAACAAACCATGCTGGAAAGAGTAAACAAAGGAAACTCCATCTTTTTGGATACATATGCAGATTGAAAGAGGACAGAAAGATCAAAGCTCTAATGTTTGGAATAATGGAGGGTGCCAATAAGAGAGGGAGACCACACAAGGAATAGTGTGACGGACTTTTTTGTTTTGCACGGACGGTTAGAAAGAGGAATAAAAAAGCTAAGCAATGATGCAAACCTCATCTTCTTAGCTCTTATATAGCCTGAGATATAGCAAATTCAAAAAAAATATGGGTTGGGGCCTGGGCGGGGTGTGTTGGGGCCTGGGGCGATTGGGAGAGGGATGGGGATATGGAAGGGGTTTGGGAGATGGATGGGGAGAGGGAAGGGGAACGGGAATTTGGGACCTGTGGGGTAGGGCGGGGATGGGTTGGGGCCGGGGCGATTGGGAGATGGATGGGGAGAGGGAAGGGGAACGGGGGTTTGAGCTGCAATTAAGGCGCTTCGTTAAACGCTCCGTTGATTATACAGTTTTGATTAAACAATATCGTTGCTATGGAGACAGCGTCTTGCAAAATCTACCGTGTATCGTGACCGACAGACAGATTCGCCGGGCATCGAGAATTATATAATAAGAAGATTATTACTTACTATCGATATTAGATGTTTTAATTGCTTAACTCTTTAACTCTTTAACCTGCTAGTTATTGAAGAAGACTATTATGGACAGACATCGAGAATTATATAATACTAGGTGTTTACCCGTCAAAAATGACGGGAGAGATTGGCTGTCTTACCACCCGATTTTGCGCAGATGCAATAGCATTTTGAGCAATTAATTGTGCTTAAATCGCCGCCTTTTCCTTCAACCGAGTTAACGCCCATTCGCATGAATTTTCTTCATAGTCAACGTAGGTGTAATGATTTGGCAGTGTCGAACGACATGCAGTGCTTGATTCTCTTGTTTGCTGTGCTGCTTTTTCACGCCGAGCAAACAGCCTGCTACTCATTCTCACTTGATTGTCGCAATTCTCGTGAACGCTGGACTTTTTTGTTTTGCACGGACGGTTAGAAAGAGGATTAAAAAGCTAAACAATGGTGTAAACCTCATCTTCTTAGCTCTTATGTAGCATGAGATATAGAAATTCAAAAAAATTAGGAAACTCTCAGAATTCAAAACTTTCGCGAAATTGGCCGATAACACTTATGTTCAAACATTGGGGTCATCGGGTTAGAATTGATAGATCTTTACCAAATGTCAACCGATTTTCAAACCTTTGGGTTTATTTTGTTCCTCTGACATCCCTTTATAACTTTGCCGCTGACCAAAGTGGGGTTACTGCTGAAATTGTTTTGCTTGGGTGCTTTGAAATGTTTTTGGGAGAGGGTGATATTTTAGGCCGTAAAGTAAACTCTACTCCCATATTTTTTTTGTTTTGCACGGACGGTTAGAAAGAGGAATAAACAATCTAAACAATGATGTTTTCGATCTAATCCACCAGTCGTAAGTTACAATGCACTTTGACAATCTTCTCAACTGTCTTTCATGCGAGTCTGTTGCGTTTTTTGTATGGCTAAATCCAAATGCCGACCAATTTCTCTCACACGACCCGACTTTTACAGTGATAATTCCAATTGAACTTCATGAACTTTAAAGGCGTATCAATAAAGTTCAAAAAGTTCAAACAATAATAAAGTTCAAAACGCTTGAACGTCACAACTATGGTAAAATATAACCCTTCGGTAGTTTTGATTTCACTACGGCTAATCCCGGTCGTGCGATTAGAGTCGCCATGTCCGCGTAAGACCGGGAGTTGGTCTTATACCAGCAACAATAAGTCTCCGAGATATCAGTCAATCGATTAGAAAAAATTATACCGCCTAAGACCGGGAGTTTGACGCTAAACCAGCAACCTCTATTGAACCAGCTAACGCTGAGCTTTCCGGCAACGACGTTACTAAATTTAGTTCCCGGGGCGGGGTCCGGCGGACGACAGCTACAACAGCGGTAGACGGTCGCATCGTAAGCCTATCGGGCGTGAATACCATTGACGGCGGACCAGTCTGAAGGATTGACAGCGGGCACTGATAATGACGGACGACTGTCGCGTCTTTGAAGATCGAACGGACAACAGCAAGAGACCGGACAGCGGCGGCGGACAGCGACAGACCGAGGAGGTGGGACTGCAACTGACGGAGAATGAGAATTACAAAAAATTATTTTGATAATAATGTAAAAAAATTATATATTATATTACATTCTAATAGCAAAAAATGCAAACATGAGGTAAAAGAAATTTATCGTCGAGAAAAAAGGATTGGCCTAAGGTATTTGAATCCCGTAATATTGGCCAACCCCAAAGTTTATAGTTGAATGAACATATAAAAGATGATAATAAAGTGTTATGTAGGAAACAAGGCAGAGATGGTTGAGTTAATTAGATGAATTTGACAACAGAAAATACATATATTCATATTAATTAATATAGAAAATTAGTTTAGTACACTTGATGTATTTTTTTAATATTTAGTAGATTAACATTGTAAATTAGTATCAATATTATATGAATTACTCAGGGATAAGTTAGGTTTGCCATTTTAAAAGAAAAATGTTAGGCATATTTTAAGTGAAGTTATTTGGTTTAAATTTTTTAGATGAAATGGAAGGCTATTCCAAAATCGGGGTCCAGAAAATTTATTAGTAAATAGGCCTAAACTGACATTAGTTGATGCACAATGAAGGTAAATATTGTTTCTATTTCTAAGATTGAGTTCACTTTTGTTGTTTATAGTTTCAAAGAATTTGTTTCCATAGAGAGTAAATGTTTATGAGGATATTGATATATAAATAGGGCAGTTTGTTGTTTATATATATTTTTAATATATTTTAAAATTTTAAAATATTATATTTATTAAATAGATTGGTTGTGCTAGTACAGTTCCTCTCTTTCAATATTAATCTTACTGCCTTGTTTTGTAGTATTTGACTACTAGACCACTGTAATACCTAATCCCAGAAAATAAAATCGGGAGACTTCAAACAATTCAAAACTCCGCGACAGGCCTCTAAAGTCGAACTCTAAGACGCCAGCACATCTCGACCGATCCTTCAGACCCTCCACTGGCTGCCAGTTCGAAAACGGATTATATCCAAGATAATCTCCCTCGTAGAAACATGCCTAAGATCTGAAGCTCCTTACTATCTTATCATGGACTGCAAACGACTAAGTGACATTGGCAGAAACCGATCGATCAGCACGAGGTCTCTATCGAATACTATCAGTTCCTCGCACATGAACCAAAATCGGTGATCGTTCCATTCGAGTAAATGGCCCAGCACTCTGGAACTCGTTACCGCCATATCTTAGACACGAAACACTATCTCGCGAAACTTTTCTCGCATCTCTGAAAACATATTTGTTTGGTACACAAGCCGAGGTGCATTAGGTTTAATTATGCGCCTAGAAATGAAATGATGATGATGATTATGATAATGATGATGATGATGATGATGATGATGCTGATGATGATGCCGATGATGATGATGATGATGATGATGATGATGATGATGATGATGATGATGATGATGATGATGATGATGATGATGATCAAACAAACATCAATCTTTATATTAAAATAATTTTCAACAATTACCACCATTCTTTGATATAAAAGTTACTTTTCAAACATAAACGAAATACATAATCATAATATAAGAAGTCATCAACAAACCTATGTTCCAGTTGCTCGCACAAACACTAGACTTGCTACAATTAAATACATTGGTCTCCGTATCTGTAATAGCTTCCATATCCCCTCATTAAATATCCTTTAATAAATAACTCTAATTTAAACAATCTTAAATGCATATAAAATGCAGTACCTCATAACCTGTTAAATGAAATTCTAGTAAATAAACATAATCATTAGACTAACCAATTCAATTGCCTGCCCTGTCTAACTAGCTGAACTTGTCAATAGGTCCCCGCTCGGCGGCAGCTCCGTTCCTGTAATCGGGTCCAATTGCCTGTACCTCCTCCGTCTAAGACAGTGAACTTTGGGAAGAGGTCTGTCACCCAGGGGAACGTTATATTCCGTTGTCAATTTCAAATTTTGGGTCTCTTTAGTTTTTTGGCCATATTTCAGCAGAAACTAAAGATATCAGCATGAAATTTGGAATTAAATCAGAAACATTCCCGGGTATATGGACAATAAATTTCATTTAAATCGCTACACACACGGCCGAGATATTAAATATCATAAATATCATAAAGGGCCAGTTTTACTTGCTCACCCCATATATATATATATATATATATATATATATATATATATATATGAGCAAGACTACTGACATAAAGTAGAACAATTAAGTCCAGCACTGAATATTATTATTATCCTGAATAGGCCAATTAATGCGATATTTATGTCTTGTTACAGACTGTGTCCGGATATAACGGGATCCCTTGCAAGTTGCAATAATGACGAAAAACACTAGTAAATATTCATCAAAAGATTATTACACATTTCAAGAAGGTGGTTCACCCGCTCGCCGAGTACGTGAAACTGCTGAACTGCTGGCAAAGGAAACTCCTGATGTCATTCCTTCTAACCCATATCTCATAATCATAATCATCAGTACGTCGTCGTCATCATCATCATCATCGTCGTCGTCATCATCATCATGTTCCGCATCATGTATTATATATTGTTTTATGTTAAAATGCTTGCCTTGAGATTCGTTGATGGTAATTGCAAATGCAGAGAGTATTGGAAATTGGCGGCGCTTTAAAATGAGGATGGGGAAAATAATCGGATATCTGAATTAGGTCGCGCAATGATATCTGGTTGGTGTGGCGGGCGATGAGAATGATGGGAAGGAATGGCTTTGCTTAAATAGCCTATACTATATTTCTCTAATGTTCAATTAGTTACTTTGCGATTTTTTGACGATAATTGCAAATACTAGGGACACTCGGTTTCGCGGCAATTCAGAATGAAGACTGAGGGGAAAAGGAGAGGATGAGGTAGGAGGGGATATGATTAGGGAAGAAAGAGAGCTGGGTGGGAGAAAAAAGAAAAATAAATAAATAGAGAGGGGAAAGAAGCAGTGGCTCAACCACGCCCGGGCAATTACGTGCAATGCTCGAGTTACTTTGCTTTCTGCCCAGGTTGAAACAAATAAAAAAATATGCCTTTAATTTTTGGTTTTGCTTTCTTTTGCACTGACATGTAAGTCATTGCAAAACTGTTCTAATAGTCAACCACAGTATCTGGGAACGTGTTTCTCAGATTACAGACATCAGCTATAAAAGTGCAGTAAGTACTACAGTTATTGTGTTTGGCTGGTCTATGTAGCCTATCTACGTGATATATCGAATTTTAGTAATGGCGGTAATCTCCTGTCCGTATCGGTGATTTATTCCCTCTGCATCTTCCTCTACCGAAGTGGACTCTATCTAAGGTGGTAACACTGTTCAACAAATTTTAATTTTTTGTCAGTTTTGGAAACGAAAGGTTCCATTTCTTAATGAATTTCACATTCTGAGTTCAAATATAACAATGAAATTTGTCAATTGGCAATAGTTTTTCTGTAAAAGTAAAGTTGTCTACTATAGGCATTATGACTTCATAATGCACAATATTTACATAGATAGATATATCTTTCCACAAATATAATGCAATTGATATTGACAATATAACAAAGCTTGCATGGCATAATATATTGCATAGGTTTACCAAGAAAAAGTATGGCCATATGCTAAGTTGAAGCATTTTAATACTTAGTTTTCTCACTAGTTTTGTCTTCAGTTTGTGTCGCTTTTGCTTATCTTGGCTTTTCTCTTGTATTCGAGGAAGTGGCTATCTCTTACAACTGTCCAGGAATAGTCAGCGTTGGGGTGGGGGTGGGAGTCGAAATCCTTCGTTCCACCGAAACGGACTGTCATCATGATATTTGCGCAATTCCATGGAACAGAAATCCTCCGAAAGATACAAAATGCACAGTGCTTAGAATCGACTGCACGCAAACTCCTTCAGGATTTATTAGACTGATGACCGCTAAAAACAATAAGGACGACAAACCGACATACTACCGCCGACCACCTATGCATCATCATCATCATCATCATCATCATCATCATCATCATTATTATTATTATTATTATTATTATTATTTCATCACTAGATTAAAAATTATTATTATTATTTTATTATTATTATTATTATTATTCAGATCATCATCAATACAATTTATGCGCCGTTGTCATGAGCGAGGCTAAAGTCTATCTAGGGTTTAGCAAATGTCACTTGTATGAAATTGGACAAGGAATGAATTCTTCCGAAACGATATAAATTGAATCATTATCATCATCATCAACATCATCATCATCATCATCATCATAGCAAAATCAAAATCAAAATGCTTCATCATTCATTGATCATAATTGCAAATCAGGAACATTGGAAAATGGCGGCGCTAAAATGAGGAAGGGAAAATATTATTATTATTATTATTATTATTATTAATATCTGATTGGTCATCATGGATGCCTGGTTTGTGTATTGCCGTTGTCAATGAAGCTACACTAAGATTTCGCGGCAACTCAGAATGAAGACGGTGGCAAAGAGGAGGATAAGGGAGGAGGGATGGGAATAGGGAAGGAAGAGAGCTGGGGTGAGAGAT
Organism: Metaphire vulgaris; assembly: GCA_018105865.1. NCBI lineage: Eukaryota > Metazoa > Annelida > Clitellata > Crassiclitellata > Megascolecidae > Metaphire > Metaphire vulgaris. Next base: position 23,656,031 of record CM030832.1, on the reverse strand, counting down.
AAAAGAAAAACGATATAAAAGGAGAGAAGTTGGTAGGTCATCATTGTCGGAGAATATCAAGTTCTGTATAATGTAATTTTTTTAGTTAAACTTTAACTAAAATGCTTTTTGCAAAATGTTTAACTTTTAAGTAACTAACTTTTCACTGTCAGTTGAACTTTAACTGATAACTAATTAAAAGGAACATTGGACCTTTAATGGACATGAGCTACTTTAAAATGAGGAAGGGCAAAAACACGATTTACGATTATAATTTTAAAAATTAGCTGTCACAATATCAATAATATCTGATTGGCATATTAAAATGAGGATGTTTCAACGTTACAATGTTTCATTCCTTGATAATTGCAAAAACACAGACTGATCAAAGATTTCATCTGACAAGAATCAGAATAACTCAAGTTTAAAGAAAAGGAACTAAAAAAGGTTTAACTAATGCCTTAAGGAAACTTTTAGAACTACTGGCAACCAGTTTAAAGAAAGATGCAACTAAAAATGGGTAACTAAAAGTTAACTAATTTTTAGTTAACTTTTGCCCATCACTGGAGAATAGGTTGGAATGGGAAAGGGACGGAAAACGTGACGGCAGTTTGTGTGGCGTAATTGAGTAGGAAGGAATAGAGGAAGGTTGTGGTGAAGGAGATAGAGAGTTAGAGTGAAGGGAAAGAAAAGAGGGAGGATGTGGTGGAAGGTAGAAGGTTGAGAGAGATGAAGAAGGAAAGGGACGACAAATTGGTAACTATGAGGGAATATATACAGATACTGTTTATATGCAAAGTTAGAAATTTACATAGGCTATAAGATATACAGTAGAGAGTGGCTAAGCAATTTTTAAATGACTTTCGCTCTCATAATTATAAAATGAAGACAGTTACTCGTCAAATGTGAATGAGAACAGCGTTAGCGGACAGACAGGCGTTAGGAAACTGCATAGGTCCTACCTATATAATTGCCATGGTGAAGGTAATTATGCAGAAGGCGGAAGTGCTGAAAAACGACTACGAACGACTGAGGAAGAGATGAATGCGGTGGTCTAAATTGCCCAAATGAAAGATACACGGAATTGGGTGGAAAAACAATTTGTGCTAGATTATGGTTTGAGCCGAAAACTCGATCATCGGGTATTGAGTCGTATAGCGCCACCATTAACTGATTCTATTCTATACTATTTGATGACTAACTGCTTACCCGTCAAAAGTGACCGGGATAAAAAATTACCGGCTGTTTTACAACCTACAATTTTTGCAAATATTATAGTATTTTGCACAATGAATTGTCTTTAACTCTCCGCCTTTCTTTCAACCGAGTTAACGCCGAGCTGAGTCGACTGGGGACGCTTGGTACAGAAACAAAAAAGTGTTGACAAAGAAGTTACCATCTATTTTTCAAAAACTGTGGTGAAATAATACGAATTCGGCGAAAAGAGATAAGTTTTTATATGGAATATTATTTAAACCATTTTCAGGGTTCTAAGAAAAATTTGGGACATATAAAGTTACGGTCATCAAATTGTTAGTTCAATATATAATTCATTAATATCCACATTTTGTCATCATCATGCTCCGTATCATGCATCATGTATTGTTATATGTTAAGATGCTTCTCTTGAGATTCGCTGATGGTAATTGCAAATAGGGGAGCATTGGAAATTGGAGACGCTGTAAAATGAAGAAGGGGAAAATATTAGGATATCCTTAATAGGTCGCGCAGTTATAATCTGTTTTGTGTTGAGGGGAATGACAAGGATGAAAAGGGAATGGCTTTGCTTAAATATATTTCTATTTGTTGAATTGCTTTTCGATTTGTTGACGATAATTGCAAATACAAGAAACACTGAGATTTAACGTCAATTCAAAATGGACAGTGGCAAAGGGGAGGATGAGGGAGGGGTGGAAATAGGGAAAGAAGAGAGAGGAGAGGGAGAAAAAGGAAAGACAAAGGAGTGGATAGGGGAAAGGAGAAGAAGAGAGGGGTAAGAAGTGGGGTGGAGAAGGGGTTGGAATGGGAAAGAGACGGAGAACGAGAGTTTGTGTGGCGTACTTGGGTAGGGGGGAAAGAAGGTTGTGGAAAATGAGATAGGGAGTGAGAGAGAAAGGAGATAGGGAGTGAGAGAGAAGGAGATAGAAAGTGAGAGGTGAAGGGTAAATAAAAGAGGGAGGATGTGGTGGAGGATGGAAAGTAGAGAGAGGGATGAAGAAGGAAAAGGACGGAAAATTGGTAAATATGAGAGGATATAAATATATATATATATCGACACTGTATACATACAAAGTTAGAAAGTTACATACAGTAGGTTATATGGCATACAGTAAAGAGTGGTCGAGCAATTTTAAAATGACTTTCGTTCTCATAATGATGATAATGATCATTAAGCTCCGTTCATTAAAAATTTGTATTACCAATAGCAACGATTATAAAATGAAAACAGTTCCTCGTCAAAAGAAACCAGCATTAGGGGACAGACAGCCATTAGGAAACTGTATATCTATATAATTGCTGTTTTGGAGATAATAATGCAGAAGGCGGAAATGCTGAAAAACAGCTGCGATTGACTGAGGAAAAAGATGAATGAGGTAATTTAAATTGCCTGAATGGAAAATGCACGGAATTGGGTGTGGAAACAAATGGTGCTAGATTATGGTTCGATCCGAAAACGCGAGCATCGGGTATTGCGTCGTATCGCCACAATATATTAATTCTATGAGTTCAGGACGTTTCATCTCAGGACGATTCATCTCAGGACGATTCATCTCAGGACGATTCATCTCAGGACGATTCATCTCAGGACGATTCATCTCGGACGATTCACATCGAGGACGATTCATATCAGGACGTTTCATCAAGAGGACTATTCATCTAAGAACTATTCATCTCAGGACTATTCATCTCGGATAAAGTTATAAGTATACGGAAAGTAAAATATATGAATCATTAATTATATAAACATAAATGAAGCAAAAATATCATGTAAGAGACGTTATATATGGGGCGTTGTTTGCTAGGAAATTATGATGAAAGAGCAAAGGTGGGGGAGGGTTACGCACAATATTGCATACATTTTGAATCTGATTACTTCACGGCAGTGAGACGGACAGAATTCGAGTCCGCAATTGGAGAAGGCTGCTTGACATTACATAATTAGATATCGGGTTTACATTACATGATTAGATTTAAACACAAATACTTTCTCATCCAGTGCAACAGAGGTGAGGGGGTTGGAGAATATGTTTTGGAACAAGTAATCGATGTATGGTCCCATACTAACCTTTTCTAAACTTCATTAATTATTATCATATTAATTCATATATATATATATATATATATATTCATAATGATTCATATATTTAGCTTTTGTTCTATAATGCCTCTGTCACCAAAAATACTAATATAGTATACATGTTTACATATTTTATATTTATATATTTACTTTACTTTTCGAATACTTATAACTTTATCCAAGATGAATAATCCTGAGATGAATAGTCCTAAAATGAATAGTCCTCCTGATGAAACGTCCTGAGATGAATCGTCCTGTGATGAAACGTCCGGATACCGATTCTATTCTATACTATTTGATGACTAGCTGTTTACCCGTCAAAAATGACCGGGATGAAAAATTACCGGCTGTTTTACAACCTACAATTTTTGCAAATGTTATAGCATTTTGCATAATGAATAGTCCTTAACTCGCCGCCTTTCTTTCAACCGAGTTAACGCCATTCACAACTGAGTCGACTGGGGACGCTTGGTACAGAAACAATAGAGTGTTGACAAAGAAGTTGTCAACTATTCTTCAAAAACTGTGGTAAAATAACACGAAATCTACGAAAAGAGATAATAAGTTTTATATGGAATATTATTGAAACCAATTACGGGGTTCTAAGGAGTAATGTGGGAAATATAAAGTCACGGTCGTCGAATGGTTAGTTCAATAATTCATTAATTCATTAATAACAACATTTTTGGTGAATATGCGATTGTCGTTAACAACTTTTCCTTCATCGACATAGTTGTTGATGAGGACCTTTAAATTAGCATGGTCGCAACATCTGGTGAGAGCAACGTACAATTGTCCATGAGCAAAAACTGGTTCTGGCAAATTCACGTGGCGGGTGGTTGTGCGGGTTTGGTAACTGGGGAGGGTTGGGCGGTGGGGTAAGGCGAGAATGGGTTGGGCAGGGGTGGGTTGGGGAGAGGTGTGGGATGAAGTCTGGGTGTGGGGTTGCGGCGGGGATTGGTTGGAGAGGGGTGTTGGGAGAAGGGTCGGGGATGGAGGTCTGGGAGGAGGAAAGGAGGTTGTGCGTGCTTTTGAAACGGGGGGTTGTTCGGTCCTGGGAACGGGGGTTGGGGCCGGTGAGGTAGGGCGAGATGGGTTGGGGATGGTGTGGGGCAGGCTCGGGGTGTGGGGTTGTGGCAAATGGGAGGGGTATAACGTGCAATCAACCAGGACGCTTCGTCAAGCTGCAATGAAGACGCTTCGTCAAACGCTCCGTCGATTACAAAATTTGGTTGCCTATAGCAACGACGTCGTCCAACACCTGCCGTGTAGCGTGACTGAAATAATTAATGAAAAATAGAAATTATAATATGAGATAAGTGACACAAGTTTGTATAGGAAATAGTCTATTATGCATGAGTTATTTTAACCCGGAAGAAAAAATAATGTAAAGTCGCTATTTTTTGGTAAATATTTCGTCCGTTTATATTACTCCCCACCAGCGCTCAATAATTACTTAATTATCTGGTTAAAATGTTAGGACTGAAGAATTTTGGTCACGATTTTTGCAGCAGGCATAGCAATTCTTGCATGTTAACTTATATGTCGACGCCAAAGGAATCAGACAATTTTGCCTCAGCCACTTTGGCCTAGCTTCGATAGGCAAAAGCAGAGGGGATATGCAGCAATAGCCTGTATACATTTCATGTACCGGGTAAAGTTCGCGTACGAATTTTCATTATCATTATCTGTAGTTTCGACTTCTCTACAGTTGCAGGCTAGCAGGCACGGCAATGGATCACTCAAAATTAGTTATGACCCATGTGAACCAAGACCCATGGGTCATTTCCTTCTTTAGGTGCTTATCACTACGTTGGCGACCACAGACCTCCACACTTCCTTGTACTGTATAGTTTGTATTAGCTCCACTGCTGATGTTATATTTTTCATGCAACATAGTGACGCATTGAATCCTTGACTCGTGATTCATATGACTCATAATTGACAATAATTTTAATCACAATTACTCATGACCTATAATATGACCGATGACCGATGGGTCGTCGTTGTCAATTAAACTTCGATAATGTATTTTCAAAGCCGATAACCCATGTCAAAACTAATGTTGAGCGTTGATCGAACATAAAATAACATAACTACCCTACAGTAAAATACCACAGAACGAACTAATAACAATTTCACTAGCACGACAAGTAATAAAGAGTCACATCATTACCACAGAGTGGATGCACACATTGTATTGTAGCTGTTAACTTGCAAATGAATGCGAATGTATAAATTCAAGTGCCCTTGAAATTTTCCAAAAATTTAACAACCACATTAAATATTTCAAATTGATATATTTCAAATGAAATCGCTAATCATGGTGGGCATAAAACCATTGTCTATGAGGACTGGGCTATTAAATGCTGAGAACATTATTAGAGTGGTTTTCAGACGGGCAAACTTAGTCTTATAGACCACTTGAAAATCACGTCATTATTATTGTTGCAAATCAAAGTGGAGTTTAATGAATAAGCGTGCGAAAATATAAGGCTAGAAATAGCTTAATATTTCCTTTCACAAGACGGGTAAACAGCTAGTTATTATAGAATTGCTCTTGGCTTTCAAACCAGTTTTGCGCCTCTTCAGTAGGAGCCAAAGCTTTAACAAGCTAATGTATATCAAATGTAAAGTGATACGTATATGTGGGCTTGTGAGAAAGCTGAGTTGTTAACTCACATCCGATATTTGTTGCTAGAATTTTAGTGCCTTTTTAAAATAAAAACTGCTTAATTGCCAGGATGCAGTGAAGTACATTACTGAAAAAACCAAGAACGTGACTTTTTAATTGAGCAGGATCAGAAGCTATATGCTTCACATGCATTTTCAAGTATTTATTTCAAAATAATAGGCCTATAACTATTGTCAGGATCATTTGAGTCGCATTTTATTCCAATCTGCGAGGAAAGTTGAAACTTTCTAATACTTCTCACGCTCATTAGGCTTAACAGGAAGCTGTTTGCGGTTCAGTATCATCTCACTCGCTGGTTGACCGCTACCTAAATAGAAATATTGAAGAAACTACTAATGGGTAGAAATTCTGGATTTTGGAATAGATCCTTAACATATGGAAAGCATACATACAGTGGCTTAGCTAAGAGAGTTTTGAGGGGTTAAAACCCCACCTCTTGGCTGCCGACGAAAAACCCTTTTGAATTTTTTCCATACATTTTTTTATTTTCGGGCGTGGTTTTGGGGTCAACACCCATTTGGCTGCCCACACAAAATAATTTTTAAGCGAAAATAATTTTTATATATAATGTAAAGATGCAAGGTGACGACCTATTAATATTATTGTTTGCTTGTCTGCACATCCGGAAAGGAAAAAGGTAGAAGAGGAAAGATTTGATTACCTTATTTTGCTTGTCAAGATTTTTCTAAATTGGTTATGATCAAAACCAAACCCCTCTTTCGGAAATCCTGGCTACGCCACTGCATATATACATTTTAAACGCTCTGCCAATGACATAAATCTTTTAACAAAGAAAACCAAATCACTGTTATTGCTTCAAGCGTTTAGATACTACACATAGTTACGACTTACAAAGCCTAGAATATTATTAAAGCAGCAACCCTGGTGTAGTCTATAACTCTATGTTGGAAAACTATTGTTTAACCCCTTAACCGTGTATTTAACTGTAACTCAATATAAAATGGACAGATATATCCGGGATCCCCAGATAAGGGGTTAATGGCAGAAAACTATATAAGATATCATTGTGTAAAGAACAAGAATTTTAACTGCATGCTGCTATTTAGGCCTTAACTTCTACAACATTTAGCCGCTACTGTCTGGTCGATTGAAATCCATCATTATTCAAAACTACGTGAAATAGTATCTGCCATGTTCTTGCATAATTTAAGTGAATAGACAAAATGGATTTATGTGTTTCATCGTATCAATAATGCAATTATAAATTAGATAACTAACACACAGCAAAATAATCGATTTCTTTCGCATACATGTAAGCCATTTCATTGAAATCATAAGAGAGAGTGTGCATATGGAATGATAATGCGATTTCGTGCAAACCGTCACATTTACTTTCGTTTCCAGGCAAGGAAAAATTCATTGCTAAAGGAAACGGAAGTAAATGTAGCACACTGAAAAATTAAAACATTTACTGTATATATGTGACAATTTAACGATAATGTGGATAAAAATACCGCATATTTGTGCAAAACTGGCATATGCGGAAAAAGGCTGAATATGCGGCTCATTACAAATAGGAGAGTTTCTTCCTACAACTGAATTTGCCAGTCTGGTGACATGTTTTTTCATGCCCAAAGTGGATTACTGTAAAATAGTCTTCTCTATGGCCTACCTGACTACGACTTGAATCGCCTACAGTCGGTACTGAATGCAGCTGCAAGATTTGTCTTTTTGCTGGACGTCGTGACCACATCACCCCATTAACTGGCTCAAAGTTCGAGAGAGAATTGAATACAAACATTCTCTTCTTGCATTCAGTTCCATAAACCAGGTTGCTCCAGAGTACCTTCAGGAGTATTTCGTACCGACAACATCACGAAAGTTGCAACTGTCCCTGCGGTCCGATGCTCAAAGTCTTATGAAGATACCTCACTGTAAAACATCACTCGGTTCCAGGTCGTTTGCAGTGTCAGGGCAAAAGGCATGGAACGATCTACCGATAATTGGGAAATCATTCTGTTCTCTGACATCCTTTAAGAAAAATCTAAAGACTATTTGTTCAGAAAATCTTATTCTCTCCTGCCCTAGATTGTTTTCCACTGCGCTTTTCTCGGGTGGATTCGGACGCTTTTATTCGCTGATTCGTCCGCCATTTTGTTTTGCGATTTTTCATCGACGCGGCTTGGCAGACCTAAGGACTAGATACCCGTGTCGGAATGCTACGACCTCCGTTCTATTCGTAACTCGGAATTCCATCCTAAGTCGGATTTACCTAGTTCGACGACGATCTGCTCACGGAAGTCCGCATCTCAGAAATTCTCCGCGTGGTCTTGCCTCGCGGACAGTTCTCACAACATCCGCGGAATTTTCAACATCTTATCCCGTGTTCTGTTCATTTGACGTGTCTGTTACGGACGGTTCCTACAGCGGAAGGCCGCTTTCTACGGGATTCGCCGCGTGTGTGTTAGGGCGGCGCTTTCCTTCGTTCCCATCAGGGCTGACTTTACGCTGTCTTAAATTGTGTGTTATCCTACGTTCGCCATCGGCATTCCGAATTATGTCAAAGCGCTTTTGACTCCGGCCTTCGTCGTGCGTACGGCGCTACAGAAGTCGTCGAAAAGGATAAAGATAAGGATAAAGATCGCCTGATTGCCGATAAATTGGTAGCAACGTTAAATTGCGAAGACATAATGCTGGTCTAGAGGAAGCAATGGTAAACTAACATACTGTATACTAGGGTGGAGTGAAAAGGACGAAATTAAAAACATTTTTGAATTTAAAATTCTAATAGTGCTTGTGCACGGTATCAGTGATTTGTTCAGTGAAAATTTTGAATTTTTAAATGAAGGTTAAAGCAGAGACAGTGGAGTTTGGGCATTTTGTGCAATTAATGCATTTTTGGCATATAGGCCTTATTCATTTACATACAACTGTTTTATTTTAATAATACAAACAATACAATTATCCAAAACTGCTTTTGTAAAGAAGAAAATTACAATCAATTTCTATTGCATCTTGCATACTTATAGACCCTGTAGTGCTGCGGCAAAGCTTAGTTATGTCTCAAAATTACACAATATGCCCACAGGTTTCTGTCTGATTCTGTCTGAAGTCTGATTTTGTGCTAGAATATGGCATGAGCCTGAGAGGCATGCTTTATGCGTCCTTCTCTTGCAATTGGACCACATACTGCAGCACTGGCCTCAGTTACTAGATTCACACATCTTTCAGTTGCCTGAGAATGGCACTGAAATGTCTGAAAAGTTCAACTGCTGATCTGCGCTCTTTATCAAGGAAGAAATGTCTTGGCCTGAGAGGTTAGAAAGTAGAGGAGGAGCTGATAGTTGTTTCTTGTGCCAGTTAATTAAGTCAATATAGCCCTAACTGGCAGCATTAACATTGAACACTGGAATTTTGAATTTAGGATTTCGAGTAATATTTGAAGTACGTCTAGCTTTCAGTATTCTTCATAGCACTACCTTCTCTGATGTGTTGCTGTGCATCTGCATCGATAACATTGCCAGCAGTAGATTATCTTCATGTCCAAAGTAGCCGTTTCTCTGGATTGCCGGATCAGCTACTAATTTAAGTTATACAGGAAGGTATCGTGATAATGAAATTGTCGTCAAAGTTGGTGCCCTCCGTCCTTGCAGGATGGTTTCATTTTGATATCAAACCAGACTGGAGTATATACTTTTGTTTCATAAGTTGCTAGTTTTTCAAATTTTCAGTTGGGTTTTCCGTCCCTCGGTTAGCTGTTGCTAGTCATCTTGAATGTGCGAGTTTCCTTGGTCATCATCATCTTTGCTTTCTGCCAGCTCATCAGCGGCAATAGCTAGACACAAAATGTTTCAAAACTATCTTCTGTCAATCGTCTTCCTTCTACTATTGTAATTCCTTTCATGTTCATGTCTTCTCTGATGTTGTCCATCCACTTTTTCCTGGGTCTTCCTCTTCCTTTGTTTCCCTTCTATTTGAGTGTAGAGAGCCTTGTATGGTAGTCTCCTTTCATCCATTCTGTTGACATGCCCATACCATTTTAGTCTTTTTCTTCTAATTTTGTCGATTATTGTATCCTTCATGTTGAGACGTTGTCTGATGTCTTCGTTTCTTATTTTTTGCAGTCAAGTGGGATTCTTCGTAAGCACGTCATTTCGGCCACCAGTAGTCTTCTTTCGTCTGTTTCTTTCATGCTCCATGTTTCTGCTCCATATATAATTTGTGGGACTACTATGGTGTTGTATATTGTGACTTTTGTGTTGATGTTTATACCTTTGCTGCTCCAGATTTTTCGCAATCTCCCCATCGTTTGCAGTCCTTTGGCGATTTTTTGTTTTATGTCTTCTTGATGACTTCAATTACTGCTAATTCTCCTCCAACATAGGTGAAACTTTCGACTTGTTCTATTGTTGTGTTATCTAGTGCTATTTTGATTTGAGCTTTTCCCTTTCTGCTGATTGCCATGGTTTTCGTTTTCTTTGGGTTGATAGTTAGTCCAAATCTTTTGCTTGTTAGATTAACTTCATTGGTTTCTTTGGGTCGCGCGATGCCAAACTCTGCGAACAGTCACCAAGTGTTATAGCCTTCCAAACGTCCGGCAGATAAGCCTTATCTGAACTTAAGTCTTCGCATGTTACAATGGGTATCTCTCCTTCAATTAAATCGAAACCTACAATGGAAAAGTTCTGACAAGTTTGTAGCTGCTGACCAAGTGGACCAGAAACCTTTTAGGTCCTGTACCGATAGTTGACCCACTGCAAAGGTCACCCTACTTCTTCTAACAACCTCATAACATCTCCTGATTTCTCAGTATTAGTTACAGTACCATCGCAACCAGTAGCAACCAGTTTCTGTAAGTCATCTCCTTTCTCTTTTAACATGTACGCAATACACGTTTTGATTCAAATCGCAGATTCTTTCTCAGTGAAACGTGACCAACCTGACTCTAAACAATTGCCACACACTCCTCAATTACAGTTTTCATATGACATATCCCATCTTTCTTCTTAGGCACTAGTGTTTTATCCTTACTTCCATCAAAAGAAACACATTCGATAACATTGCTGTCCTCCTCTTCCTTCAGTTCCGTTCTTTTCCTTTCTCTTCAATTCTCATTTTGCTTCTGTCTAAATGAGGGTTTTATCGTCTTCATGAACGAGTACAATGTCTTGAAAACATGCCGAAGAAATGGCAGCTACCTACCTTATCCGATACAGAATACATGCCATGCAGCTATTAAAGATATATGAGGCAGAGAAGTTCGCACTTGTGAAGAGGTCTTCTTTTTTACCTTACTCAGTTTCTCGCCGTGAAATTCCTGGCGGATCATAGTTATCATCATTAGGAGTATCACTATTTGAAGTATAGGCCTATGTATCTTCATTAGGCCTACTGATGACTTCAACAGGAACATCTGCTTGCCCACTTGTGGATGGTTGTGATGCAGAGACCTTGGAGAGTTCTGATTGTCTTCTTGCCAACCTCTTTAGAATATTCCCACATTCCGTGATGCCAATTCCTACCACGGCCATTCGTCTAGCACCTCGTTGATCCAACAGAAATTCACGATCCTTTACAGGCACCTTGTTTTTCATCACACAGGAACACTAGCTGAAATCTGCATGCAGATATATCAAACAAGTTTGTTTCTGCAGTCTAATCGAAAATCCTCAGGTTTATTTTGATAGGATGGTTGGTCTCTCCTTACCTTGAAGGGCTTTAAAAGGTTCATGTACTTCTACTGGTAAGGCGTAATTAACTTCAGCACCTTTGTGTGAGACAGTGGGAATAAAGGATATCTCCCAACGCAGCAACATACCCAATTACCAATTAGCAATATTACTGAAACTTGAGGACGCTTGGGGAGGCTCTAAACATTAACCCAGTTAAGTGATTTTTGGCACAGTTTCTCTCTATACCATAACACAACTTTTCCAAACTATTACATTTACATCACTGAGAAAAAGTTTTTTCACTCCACCCTACTGTATACACTATCTATCATATTAAAATCGTTATTCTGTATGTCTGTTACCTTCAAGCGTTCTGATTGGTTGACTATTGGTAGACGGTTTAGTCCTTACGTCGCGATGCGTTCGAAGACGTTGCTATTGGTAACAATTGTTCGTAGTTTAGGACGGTTTAGTCGAGTCATTGCAGCGTCAGAGGGGTGGGCGTGCGACGACGTTGCTATTGGTAACAATTGTTCGTAGCTTGAGGAAGTTGCGAAATTTTAACGTACATTTTAACGTACACAAAAAATACGTGTACAGCGTCACAGTTGCGTGATTTTAACGTACATAGGCCTAATTATTACGTGGCGCAGAGCTTGGCTAGGTGGCGTATGTACAGTGCATCATTGAAACGTTGTTCAGCATGAATTCAATGATTGGGTTTTAGTATTATCCTGCACTGCGAGCGAAGCGAGCATCTTTCTAGTACAGTATTAATAGCGTATGACACTTGCGACGCTGCTTGCCTAGAATACTGTACGGAGTGCAGATCCGGGCCTTTATGCGCTCCACGAAATTTATCTTTTAATGTTCTTTTTTATTATAGAAATAGCTACAAATGGCATTCAATCCTAATATTATTATGCTGTGGTTTCTGTGGATTTGTAGTTGTATAGCATAGGCTAAGATTACAACCTACTGTTACGTATTTGTCTTCGATAGAAATTGGTATATCGGAGAAGACTAATAGTGTGTGGATTATTCGGTTCATTTGAAAACTTTGATAATCGAGAGAACTGAGTTTTGATTAACGCGTTTAATGACTATAATAATTGGCCAGTTTAGACACCTAAGGTTTTGAGACAAGCCATATTGTGAATCTGTAAATTTGTATAATCTTACTTTTGTCGGTCTGTTTGAAGTCGCAATGGTTGGAAAAGTCCGAGTCCAGTATTTCACCTATAACTGGCTATTACCGCCAATTATTGGGAAGATTTCTGTGGGGGATCCAACCCCGTGAATAATATGCCTCTAGCAGCACCTTGTCTCGAAAGTTGCTTAAATTATTGCTGTGTGAATTGTGCGTATCAACTGTGCTAATCTCGAGCGCTAATAGAATTATTACAGTGTGTAAGATGTGTTGCAGCCTGCTTGTGGCTCAGTTTACCGTAATCCTATTGGTTGTCCGGAACGGATGACGTCACGTTTGATTGAAGTTTGATTGTCCGAATAAATATGATGTTTCTCGGCAGCGCACTCTCTTGCCCGGCAGGATCCAATCTTACAGGAACCTGGGAGCAAGCGAGTATGCTCGTACGAGACGTTTAACATCAAAAATGCCGTCTTAGTAATTTGATATACTAGAGTTGTATAGATTATAGTTCAAGTGAGACGTGACGGTCAGGACAGTCTCAGATGAAATATATCGTAGACATGGATGCATTTTGATTTGTTTAAATTTTACTTTAAAACGCGTTTTCTGCGTTTGCTGTTTTTGGGCTTTTTCATATTTCGCACTTTTCGGAAATTTTGGAGCGCAAGAGAGAATCCCTTGCTTACGAAAATCAGGACATATTTGGTATTTATAGCGGAATTCTGTCCCTTAAAAATAGCAAGGCAGTGATTGTCCACGCCGCGCCCAGACGGGAGTCAATTAATTCTTTGCACGTTTTTCAGGAATTAATAGGCAGCCTGAAAGACAAGTCACAAACACACAAAAACCCATGTGAAATTGCATGACAGACTGTAATTTGTCACTTTTGCACCAGTTGCTAATTTTGGCAATCAAACAACGTAGTGGCTCAGTTTTTTTTTTATTAGCGCATTGTACACCTAGTCTGGTCTTCAATAGGTGGCGTTGCAGCACTTTGGAATTCGAAAGAAAAACGTAAATAGGTGCGTTTTGGATATAATAGCCTAGAATTCATGGTGGCGCCAGTTTATGGCCCACTCTGTATATTAAAGTTTTGCGAAACTGCTTACAGCAGGAGACAAATTGAGTACTGCACAGAATATTTCATGTTTTGGGCATTATTGTGACGTGGACAATTTGGACATGCACATATAGTTCAGCTGATAATTTGAAAATGTCCCTAATGCATTATTCGCTAAAAGTACCTTGTCTTCAGGTTGCAAGGTAGGCAGAAGTTTCGCAATTAGGCAGTCTCTGACAATACACACTCATGTTAGTGGATATAAAATGTCGTTAAAATTCATATTAGGTGGACGAGATAAATTGTAGCCCTATTGGTATTCAAAAACACATTAATTGACTGGGCATGATTTTGGCCAAAAATTCAAAACGGAAAGAAATTCTCTTATCTGCCCTTGGGTTCATTTGGCAGAAAGATGCAACCCATGGAGAATTTTCTGAACGAATCTATCTCAAGAATGAACGTTATAATTTCTTATTTTATACACACAATTACGGAAAATTCAAAATATTTATAATTGCTACGTTGCAGATACTTACGATGAATATGGTGATAATGAAAAACGGCGATAATCGATAGGGAAGGAGATGACTGATGTGGTTCAATTGTCTGAATGGAAAAGTAACGGAATTAAATGAGCAAATAAATGGTCTTAGATTTTAGGTTAAATCAGAAACCATGCTAACTCGTTACTCCTTCGCAACTGATTCAATCCTATTTAATTTTAAAATAGTATTCATTTTTGCGCAGCAACTGATTGGATGAGTATAGTGTAAATTAATTGGATGAACATACTCTCAATTTATTTTAATGAGTGTACATGTACTTTCAATTGATTGTTATGTTAGTTCAAGAAGTTCTTATGAATGACCAAATAATGAAGTTGTCATTTTGGATTTAAGACTTAGATGCAACCGAACCATGGACTACTCAAAGTTTCGTCTAAGAAGTTTCACAGTTCTGCAAGCTTCTTACTTTCTGCCTTGTGGAAGTTTTTTTGAACTTCCGAGCAGATATACCGCAAGCGACCCTACAGATCGTGATTACATATTCTACTGTCAAGATTCTTGCGCAATTCCATGGAACAGAAATCCTCCGTCAAACATCAGATGCAGGATTTTTAGAATAGACAGCAGGGACACTCCTCCAGGATTCGCTAGACTGATGATTGAGAAAAACAAAACGGACGATACAACGACATACTACCATCGACCACCTATACTACAGAAAATAAGCACAGGCGGCCCATCAATGCAACATGAAATGCTATATACAAATGCAGTTCGGAAAAACTTAAGACACGATGTCCCTGTTTTAAGTGTAGACCGAGTCTTTTCAGTCTACTGTCCTTATTGGCCTGTTGAAGCCGAAGAATGGAGAAAACGCAAAAGATTTCACGGATGGCCGAATGAGAAATTGATCGCCAGGATAACAAGAGGCGGTTGTCATTTTGTTTCTAAGCTTCGTACATGGAGCTCTTGTGACGACACAGAATGGAGATTCTCATTTTCAAAAGCGGAACTTATATTGATTCACAGTTGGACTAACGTTCAGAAGTTCGTTTATCATATTATTCGAGTAATAAAGAAAGATATTTCAGTGTCTTGCGATGATGATGAACAAGAAAATTTGCAAACGTACTATTTCAAGACGCTTATGCTATGGGCTTGCGAAGAATTCCCTTCAACATTTTGGAGTGAACAAAACGAGCTCAACTGTGTGTATGTCCTGCTTTTTTGGTTTCTCGAGTGTCTGGATGAAAAATACTGTCCGAGTTATTTCATTCCTGAATGCAATATAATGAATAATTTGAGAGATAAAAAAGAATTTGTTGGAAAATTGCAATTACTGCTGGATCAATATCTGCAAAATAAACTTGAAATCAGACTCTGTTATTCAGACAGAATACATTTTCAATATTCATTAGATTGCGCGTGTATTGATTCATTGTCGATGTTATTTCCGATCAGTGAAGAATTAAACGGACGATTTGGCGAATATTTGTCTGAATGTGAATGGTTTTTACCGGGAATGAAAAATATTCATGCAGCAGTTGAAGCACATCTTCGTTTAATGTCCATCGACAATATTACTTCAAGAAAAGAAAGCAAAGACTATGTTGCCTGTTTTGAAAATTTGGAACGGTCTTTGAGTCAAATCAATAATTCTTTTTATTTTCGTAATATCAGTGTTGACAGCTCATGTTACCAATGCTTTAATGAAATTTTACTTCGGAAACAGCTAAGAAACTCAGTTTGTGTTTATCGTCGATGTCTTCTAGAAATTCATGATAATAAAGTATTTCCTCTTAATTTAGATATCTTGCCACTGCGTTGCGCTGCGTCTGCTTACCGGTCAAATATTTTCTTTACAGCAATGGAATCTTACCACGAATCTCTTAAAGAAATCAACAAATGTTTTGACCTGCTTAAGAATGTGGATACTATTTATATTAATTTTGACCCAAGGAAGGTGTTTTCGCTAGTGCCAATCTTGATTTGCAACAGTTTATCACAGATGTATGATGAATATTTACAAGTTATCCTAGGATTTGCTACTTTGCACAGAAATATCTCTTCTTCCGAATCGCCGACCTCCTCAACTGCGCACGAAGTATGTTTCAAACTGGACGCCTGGGAATTTCTGAAATACCTCTACATTCAATGTGAACACAAGCTGTCTCGGAAACCTCTGATCGCTGCTCATTTATTCGGCTCAATTTCCAGTGAACTTCAAGAGTGCACGTTTCACTTGGTTGAAAATGATATTTTTAGCGCAGCGATACTCTTTGCCGCATTGCGACAGAGCAGTGCTTATAAGGCTCCTCTAAAGAGCAATCTTGTACCCCCGCCATTTTAGGCGCGATTATATAGCGCTTTAAAATTTACTTTTGCTTACGTATTAGCCTTTACATGTAGGCCATATATATTATACCGTATTATTGATATTAACCTTGAAAAGAATAAAGGAATTCGCTGAAATATTGACACGCTCAATGAAATTTAAACATACTTAACTCTATCAATATCTTATCAGCTCTTACGTAGACTGACACGAGATGTTTTGAAACAATAACTTGCAGAGAGACATTGTACGAAACAGACAAGTTAATTAAATCGTATATTTTTATTTCTTCCAAATCATCTGGGTATTTATAATGTATTCCATTAGTATCTTACCTGAGCACGTCTGACTCAATGAAGAATGTTGTGGCATATAACGTTTTCGAAACGTAGGAGAAGCGCGATGAAGTGATTCACCAGGTTGCGTGATTACTAAGTTGAAGTAGCGAGTAATATTAGAGAGGAGCTAAGTTATTGTTATTGTTATTGTTTATGACAATTTATATAGCGCCGTAACATAGCAAGGCCAAAGTCAAGGGTGCTTTACAATAAACGTGGAAACGAGATGTTGAATAGGTGCGTTTTTAACTTGTTCGCAAACTCTCCGAAGGAAGTGGCGGACGACAGTTGACTCAAGATACTATTCAGAATATGAATACACCCGGCGAGTGGAGATAGAGATAGAGGGTGAGAGAGAGACTAAGTCCCCACCGCAAATTAGCGAACCGATTGAAAATGCTGCGTTAAAGTTCGTGAGGAGATAGTAGGTGATAGTAGAAGACTATCTTGAAATATCGACCAGATCTCAGTTATACCGAATGAAGAATTGATTCTTTTATTTATCCAAAACGACTTCTATAGCGCCGTAACAAAGCGAATGCAAAGTCAAAGGCGCTTTGACATCATCGTCATGTCGATGACGAACAAGGGATGACAATCTTGAAAGTCCGTTGAAGCTACAATTCCATCATCAGCAAAGAGTCCAATCAGAATCTTTTTCAAGCATTTTTCTCAAATAAACAAACAGGGATCTGCATCGCTACTTTTGAATTCATGTCTTAACAGGAAATCTTTAAAACGCTTGTTCCAACAAATTGGTGCTTGTTTAAGACCATAAAGACAGCTTTTAAGCTTGGTGGCTTTTTCTGAATTTTCAGTGAAACCTTCAGGCTGTTCCATGAAAATTTCTTCTTCGAGTTTACCATAAAGAAAAGCTGTCGATACGTCAAACTGCATTATTAAGTGTAATTTCTCCTTTGCAGCAACACTTCAGAGTGCCCTTACTGTTGAGCTTCTTACTACTGGACTAAAAGTGTCAGAATAGTCAATCCCTTTCTTTTGTGACTAACCTTAAACGACCACTCTTGCTTTGTATCGTTCAATGGAACCATCTGGTTTATTCTATAATCTGAAGTAAGTAAGTAAAGTCAAGATTAATGTGGTGACTGCGTGATAATGATAGACTGCGTGAATAATAATAATAATAATAATAATAATAATAATAATAATAATAATCATAATCATGAACTGATCATGGTGGCATATCGTACAAGTACTACTAGGACACCTTACGACTAAAAAAACAAACAGTATATCCTACAACGATCAATGTGCTGGGTAACTACGAACAAAGAGAGCAGTTTTAAGTTCTCGTTTGAATGCTTCTATTGTCTTTGCCATAGTTGTTTATGGTGGCTTTCCAAACTTTGGCAGCCGCTACCGAAACATGCTCACCAATGATAACGTGGCGTGTAGACGGAACAACGAGAATAAGACTGGACTCGCAATCGTTGACGACAGAAGTCTTGCAAAATCAGCCGACAGATGATGGCGCCAGACCATGAAGACACCGATAAGCAAAGATCGCCAATTTGTATTCAATCCGCTTGGAATACGAAGCCAGTGAAGCTCATAAAGAAGCGGTGTCAATCTGATCTTCTGGCTTGATAGACAAGACGTGCTGCTGTATTGAGGACAGCCTGAAGTCTGTCAGTAAGTTGCCTTGGTAGCCCAGCCAAGAGCACATTACAATAGTCCAGGCGTGGCATAACTAAAGACACCACTAAACTCTTTACAACAGAAGGTGGAATTGAGTTCTGAATGCTTCTAATTCTTCTCAGGATTGAGAAGCAGCAGGATGCCGTTTTCTGAACATGTGTTGTCATGGAGATGTTACAATCAATGTACACACCGAGGTTACGGACACAAGCATCCCTAGCAATGTCTTCCGAACCAACGTGGATGGTGGTAGGTGGGATCTGATATTGACGACGTGTGGTCGAGCACCATAGTATCTCCGTTTTATTGATATTAAGTTGCAGATGATCGATTTAGTCCAATCAGTTATCTCACTGATGCAGCAACTCATCTGATTAGTAAGAAGATCCGTATCAGACCATGCCGTGAACACATTACATAACTAAATAACTAAATAAATAGTTCTGAATAGCCAAGATTTGATACGTTTCTTGAATGTGTTGAGTGATGGAGACTCTTGGATGTCAGCAGGAGGTGAATTCCAGTCGCGCGCAGCAGCTACCGGAAAAGCTCGATCACCGACAGTGACGAGACGCGTCCTAGGGACAATTAGTTCAGCCGTGGTAGAGGATCTCAGTCGTCTACGGCCTTCGAGATCCGAGACCCTGCGCAACTCGGTAGCCAAGATAGCTCGGTTCTGTTCCGTGCAGACAACGATAGACGAGAGTTGATAGTTTAAATTTAATGCGCTCTGACACCGACATCCAGTGCAGACCCATAAGTAGCGGGGTGACGTGCTCGCAACGCGCTGACCAATTAATTAGGCGAGCAGCCCCGTTCAGGACTGACTGCGGCCTGCCGAAGACCCATTTACAAATATGACCTTCTTTCCTGTAGGACGATCAACTAGTTTCCATGTATCATTTTCCTTTAGAAATAGAATTTCACTTTTCATTGCTTTTCTCCATTCGCATGCATAACGATCATTAACTGCTTCTTCATATGTTTCTGGTTCTTTTAAATCTGTCATCAACTCTTCAACAGACAGTCATTGAGTTTTGATGGTCTCTGTATACATTTTCGATCGCGCAATTGCATTTGGTGAGTCTGGTCAATTTGATTTTCATTTATTCCAGTTTCGACCTCTTCGTCTTTTTCTTCATCACTTTCTGATTCATGATCTGCATCATCTTTGGTTTCAGCATTTTCTTGTCGTGCTTAAAATTCTTTTCTTGGCTCTTCATTATAAGGTATTGATGACCAATCTCTTGATGATGAACATAGTGGAGTTTCATAAAATACAACATTTCTCGAACGATAAGATTTGTTTCCTTCTTGAACATAAATTCTGTAGCCATCGTCACTTTCATAGCCAACTAAGACACCCTTTACAGCTTTACTGTCCATCTTTTTACGACACTGAGCTGGAATGTGAACATAAGCGGTGCATCCTATTACACGTAAATGCTTAATCTGTGGTTTCTTGTTGTACCAAAGTTCGTATGGCGACTTTCCTTCCACAGACGAAGTTCCAGTTCGATTTAAGATGTAGGCAGCAATATTTATTAATTCAACACATAAAGCTTGTGGTAGTTCACCATGAGCTAATCTTATATTTCTGGCTGCTTCAATTAGTGTTTTGTTTTCTCTTTCACTAGAGCCATTTTGTTCCGGTGTATAAGGCATGGTGAGACGTTGTCGAATTCCATTTTCCAGCAATGTTTTCCTGACTTCAGAATTATCAAATTCACTGCCGTTATCACTTAAGAATTCACTCACAACCTAACCAGCTGTTCTAATGTTCTTCGGAAGAAGTTTGAGCTTTTCTTGAACTTCTGACTTTTCTTTCAGAAAGTAAACAAAGCGAAAACTGTTGTAGTCATCCTTGAAGAGAACAAAATAACGACATTTCGAGAATGAATTACAGAATGGGCCACAAACATCAGCATGTAAACGCTCACCTGGTCCCGTGGCTTTCACTCGTGTTCCAAAATTCAGTCGATGCGCTTTGCCATAGACACAACCTTCACAGATTTCACTGTCTACGTTGACATCAATATTCAATTCTCGCTTTATAATCGTCTTCACGTGTCTTTTGTTCTGATGACCCAACCGCTCGTGATAAAGCTGTAGAATATATTAATTGTTTACAGCACACGATTCAGCTGTGCCTCATTCAGCTATGTAGTTTTTTGAAGAAGTTTTAGTCTCAGCAACTATCTTGAATAAACCTCCATTCTGTTTTCGTTTTCCAGCAAGCACCTTTCTGCAATTAACTTTAAAATGACAATTGCACTTTTTCGAGACAAAACAACTATTTTCATGTTTGTCCTGTGCTGCTAGAACTAAGAAAAGAATTCTATTCTGTTTTGGAACATACCAAACATCTTGCAGGTTCACTTCAATTGATTTTCCATCTACAGTTGCTTGCAGCTGGACAGTACCCTTTCCCAGTGCATCAATTGTATTTCCATCAGCAACTTGTAACTTATGTGGAATACAGAACATTTCAAAAGTTTTGAAAAATGTCATTTCTGAATGTTAAAAGACATGTTGCTCCATTGTCTACAAACCACTCATCAGGAATTCTAGAATCATTTACAGCAAATGCACTGTTATCCACTGCATACAGCGACACTGAATTTACATTCATAGTTCTCGTGTTTTCTGGTTTTCGTGGCCTTCCATCAGCAATCCACTTTGCACATTCTTTAATGAAATGTCCAGAACTCTTGCAATAGTGACACAAAAGACTTGATTTCACATTCTTCCTGACTCAAACCTGATTATTGTGCTTTGGTGATCGTTTCTTGCTGACTCGGTTTCTGTCTTCTCAGCCAATGCTTTCTCATATCTGCAGAGTTTATCAGTAAGATTTTCCACAGGCTTTACTTTGCAGTCTCCAACTTGAAGCAAAAGCAAAATATTGACTTGGTAATATCTCTACTATTCGACAAATCAGGAGAAGATTTTTGTTGATATCTTTTTCAATTTAAACCTTCAAATCTTTCCAAATGTTCTTCAATTTGCGATATGAGTTGCAATGTCGTCGCCAGCGCTCATCTTGTAACCAAAGAATTGCATACACAAATCGTCGGCTCTATCATTTGTACTCCATCGTACAGCCGATGAAATTCAAGCCAAGCCAATTCTCGCGCTTGTGATAGAACGCACTCTTTCATAGGTTTTCTCCGACATATTACTTGAAAGAATAATCATCGCATTACAGTCGGCTTTCTGGTATTTATTGAGAGACGGTTGATAAGCAGTAACCTGAGCTTCTGTAGCGTCATCGCTTGGTTCATCTGGCCTTCGAAGTTTGCCTTCTACAACGTCCAAAGCTGCCGCGTAATAGAATTGACACTCGACCTTTCCAGTTCAAACAGTTCGCTTTGCCTTCTAACTGGTTGACTTGAAATTTCGTTATAACCAGTTGAATTTCAAAAGAAAATTCCCAACCAGAACAAAGAACAATACCGCGATCTTTTTTCCCACGTGTTGAACGCCAAAGTTCGCTTCGATAAGTGTTCGATCCTTCGACTATGCGACCTATTTTATTCTTTGCTCAAAATCGCTCTAAACTCTATTTCTAAGCGTCTGGGGCACATGACCTGTTAAAGTTATTTATCTTTTATTTTAGAGTTTAGAATCATTTAGTAGAATTTAACATTAATCAGAAAAGTCCAATTATTGTTAACCATTTTTCCCGAAGTAAGACTAAGTAGTCATCTTTTATAAAAAAAACCTGTAAAGTCGCTGACTTTAACATGTCTAATCTAGAGTGCTACCGACCACGTCGATGTAATGGCGTTCGGGAAAAAGATGGCGGTCCAGGCACTCGACGGCGAACGACCAAAACGTCCAAAACTGCCCGGAGAAAGATGACCACCCGAAAACGACGAGAAAGTCACTGTCCGCACATTTAGCGCTGAAACTAGCGCCAGATTGCCGGCAGACCGCCAAGAACGGCGATTTTCCGAGGCACGCGCATACACGTGCTAGGCAGCCGGAAGGCGCCAAACCGGAATTGATGTTGAAACAAACCGCCTGATGTAGTTGCTGCGTGCTATAAATCACGAAAGCCTTGTCGGGTGAGTGGAGTTCAAGAGATCGAGATAGAATTTAGAACCATTTTCATAGAAGCCAGGAAGGATTTTTACTATTTTTTTAGTACATGCATCTTTGAGATTCATGGTAGAACACCGTGTGAAATTATTACAGAAAATCAGTAACATGTTTTAGGGTTTAGCTAAGAATGATGTTTAGGATAGCGTCGTTGTATATGTCATGTTGATAAATTTCTGTTGAACTATAAACCTACATGTAATTGGCACATAACATTTTTTTAAATTTTAACGAATATTTAATGGAATTTATGTTGCATTTACCGAACAGCGTTTATGCTCTGCGAAGACCTCACCCACGTTCCCTCTTAAATGAGAAGAGGACAGGACTGGGCATTAACCCGCATTAACTTTAAAAATTTTCTCCCGGATCTTTACGCACATCTAAGTTTTGTGTTGTCGAACGTGTCGATTTCAAATATAATAACATAAATTTTCCCCAAATGACCGTAACACCCCCTTTTACAGATATAAAATGCACATCAATGCGATAATGACGATCTGTTTTCTTAAATTGCCATAACGATTACATACAAGCCAATAAACGCCTCATGCCATCAAAATGAAATGTTATAATAGTCAAACTTTTAAATCTTTCTTTGTATCAAATGATGGGACATCACGTGATTTAATTCGTGCTCGAATGTACTCATCCCTCGCCTCTAGACCATATACTGCAGCGGCGGACGCTTCGGAAACCATTCTGACGCACCGCTCTACCCCTTGTGAATGACAAGGAATTGATATAGAAAGAGGGTTTTCAGCAATTTGAACCTTTCAATTGACATCTGATTCGCCAAGGGTGGTTCTGATGCACAATCGGATGGCAACAGATCTCGCAGATTCCTTGCATTGTTTTTGATGTTTGGCGTGACAAACTCGCGAGAATGAGAGTGAAGGGTAAAGAAAAGAGGGAGGATAGGGTGGAAGATAGAAGGTAGAGAGAGAGATGAAGAAGGCAAGAGACAGAAAATTTGTAAATAATAGGGGATATATATGTATATAAATACTGTATAATAGTGCATATATAAATACAAAGTTAGGAAGTTACATAGGCTATATGGCATACAGTAGAGAGTGGTCGAGCAATTTTAAAATGACTTTCGATCTCATAATGATGATAATGATCATTAGACACCTTTCATTACAACATTTTATTACCAATAACAACGATTATAAAATGATATCAGCGCCTCGTCAGATGAGCAGTGGCGGCTCCACCGGGAGGTCAGAGGGGGCCCGTGCCTCCCCTATTGAGAGCCTGGCCCCCCAGTGGTCCCCCAGTTGGGACCCTATACTTAATGCTACATACATTAAACAACAAATGGTTGGCCCCCCATGATTAGAAGTTGCCACCCCAACGGCCTCCCCCCCACTTGCCAAACCCTAGAGCCGCCACTGCAGATGAGAACAGCGTTATCGGACAGTCAGGCATTAGGAAACTGTATATCTGTTACAGTCAAAGTGTGAAATCAGGCTATGTTGACATTGCCTGAAATTTGTAGGCAATGTTGACATAAGCGTTTCACTCGGGCAATGTCGACATTGACTAAACATTTTAGGCATTGTTTAACAATGCCTGAAATTTGCTCAGATTTTCTACACACTTTGCCTGAAATCTTTATCCGTGATGGACTAGCACTGCATACGGAGCTATTCATGCACCAATGTGTAACGTAGCAAAAATTAAACGAATTGCAAATTAGGGGCCGTCCACATAGAACGTACGCACCGAGGGGGACTTGAGATTTAGGCGATTTTGCGTACGGAAGCGTACGGGAGGGAGGGGGTCACGACTGAATTTGTGCGTACGCACATTCAAATTTATAAATAGATAAGAAGGCTGGTATAATCACACAAACATTTGATTTGAACGAAATTACCTTCTCACGGTCAAACAAAGGGTCCCGACTATTGTTCCCACGGTTATCTAAATATTAAAAACCTTAAATTTAATAGTAAACAAATGCTTTTTGGCTATGGCTAAAAATTAATTTTTACCGTGCGAGGGGGGTTTGCTAATTTGTACGTACGCATAGGGGGGTGGGTTAACCAAAATGTACAGTGTGCAACAGAGGGAGGGGTTGAAAATATGACTTTTATGCGTACCTACTATATGGATGGCCCCTCAAACGTTGCAAGCAGTAATATAAAACAGTTCTGAAACATTAATAACTGCCAAAAACTTTAGTAAGTTCAAATGAAATAAAGGAACAAGCAGTAATAGAAAACAGCTCTACAGCAGTAATAACACAAACACACATATATATATATGTTACAGTCAAAGTGTGAAATCAGGCAATGTTGACATTGCCTGAAATTTTTAGGCAATGTCGACATATGCTGACATTTACCTGCTGCTATTCCATCACAGATAAAGATTTCAGGCAAAGCGTGTAGAAAATCTGAGCAAATTTCAGGCATTGTTAAACAATGCCTAACAATTTCACTCAATGTCGACATTGCCCGAGTGAAACGGCTTATGTCAACATTGCCTAAAAATTTCAGGCAAAGTCAACATTACCTGATTTCACACTTTGACTGCAACATATCTATATAATTGCTGTGGTGAAGATAATTTTGCAGAAGGCGAAAATGCTGAAAAACAGCTGTGATCGACTGATGAAGAAATTAATCATGTGGTTGCCAGAATGGAATATTTACGGAATTGGGTGGGGAAACAAATGGTGCTAGATTATGGTTCGATCCGAAAACGCGATCATCGGGTATTGCGTCGTATCGCCGCCATTAACTGACTATTCTATTCTCTTTGATGACTAGCTGTTTACCCGTCAAAAATGACCGGGATGAAAAATTACCGGCCATTTGACAACCCACATTTTTAAATGTTATAGCATTTTGCGCAATGAATTGTCTTTAATTCGCCGTCTTTCTTTCAGCTGAGTTAACGCCCATTCACAGATGAGTCGGCTGGGGGCGCTTTGTACAGAAACCAAAAAAGTGTTCATAAAGAAGTTGTCAACTATTTTCAAAAAATAATACGAATTCTGCGAAAAGAGATAATAAGTTTTTATATGGAATATTATTTTTAAATAATATTCCAATCAAAAACTTGTTATCTTTACTGGGTCCTAAGGAGTAATTTGGGACATATAAAGTCACGGTCGTCAAATGGTTAGTACAATAATTCATTAATAATAACAACATTTTTGGTGAATTTGTGATTGTCGTCAAAAAAGTTTCCTTGATCCACATAGGTGTTGATGGGGACCTTTAAATTAGTATGATTGCGACATCTGGTGAGTGGAACGTACAACTGTCCATGAGCAAAAACTGGTTCTGGCAAATTAACGTCGCTGGGTTTGTGCGTGTTTGCGAACCGGGGGTAGGGTCGGTGGGGTAGGGCAAGAATGGGTTGGCGGGAATGGGTTGGAGAGAGGTGCGGGATGACGTCGAGGTGTGAGGTTGGGGCGGGAATTTGTTGAAGAAGGTGGCTGGAAAAGAGGAGGGAGAGAAGAGAGGTTTGGGAGGTGGAAAGTGGATTGTGCGTGTTTTCGAAACGGGGGTTTGTGCGGGCCTGGAAACGATGTCAGGGATGGTGAGGAAGGGCGGGGATGGGTGCTGAAGGGTGTGGAGTGGGCTCGGGGTGTGGGGTTGGGCAAAGAGGAGGGGTACCACGTGCAATCAATCAGGACGCTTCGTCAAGTTGCAATAAAAACGCTTCGTCGAACGCTCCGTATATTATAAAATTTGGTTGCCTATACCAACGACGACGTCCAACCAGTGGCGTAGCCAAGGGGGTGGGGTTGGAGTTAAATCCCTGGCTGCCGGCGAGACTTTTGTATGTATTTCCACACATTTTAATTTTTTATTTAAACGCCCCTTGGCTGCCGACCTAAAATAAATAATTTGCGCTGCAGAATGTGGATGTAAGGTGACGACCTTTTTTGCTTGCCATGAAATTTGTGAAGAGAATTTGAGACGGCGGCCTTTTTTGCTTGTCAAGATTTTTTCGAAGTTGGTCAAGATCAAATCCAAAAACCAAGCCTCTCTTCCGGAAATCCTGGCTACGCCACTGCGTTCAACATCTGCCGCGTAGCGTGACTGACATAATTAATGGACAAAGGGAATTATTATATGAGAATAGTGACACAATTTGATATAAGAAATAGCCTATTAATTATGCATGAGGTTTTTGAAACGCGGAAGGAAAAAGACTGCAAAATCGCTATTTTCTGGTAAATATGTCTTGCGTTCATTCGCTTCTCACCAGCTTTCAATAATTAAATAATTAATTATCTGGTCAAAATGTAAGGCCTGATGAAATTTGGCCACGACTTTTGCAGCAGGCATAGCAATTCTTGTATGCTAACTAATATGTCGACGCCAAAGGAATCAGACAATTGCCCCAGCCACTTTTGCCTAACTTCGAGATATGCGGCAATAGCCCTTATAGGCCTACTGTACATTTCATGTAAAGTTCGCGTATGAATTTTCAAAATCATTAATTATCAACCTTCGAAAGGAGTTTCGACTTCCTCTTAGAGCTGCAGGCTTGCCGATAAGGCAATGAATCACTCAAAATTAGCTTAAGTATAGTATTCGTATAAAAATTATACACATGTAGCCTATACCCATGGGTCATTTTCTCTTTAGGTGCCCTGTATTACAACGTTGGCGATCACGGACCTCCACACCTCCTTGTACGTTATAGTTTGTATTAACTCCACTGCTGATGTTATATTTTTCATGCAATATAGTGATAGTGACCCATTGGATTCTTGACTCATGACTTATAATATGACCCATGACCGATGGGTCGTCGTTGTCAATTAAACATCGATAATGTTTTTTCAAAGCCGATAAGCCATGTCAAAACTAATGTTGAGCATTAATCGAACATAAAAGCACATAACTACCCTACAATAGGACAGAACTAATACAAATTTCACTAGCATGACAAGAGTCGCATCATTACCATACTACCATAGTGCGGATGCAAACATTGTATTGTAGCTGTTAACTTGCAGATGAATGCGAATGTAAAATTTTAAGTGTTCTTGAAATTTTCCAAAAATCGATTCGTTTTCCACAGTTCTGATTCTTCTTTTGTTCACTTCTAAATATTTATTTTTTAGTCCAACTTCTTCTCCGGCCTTGCTTATTTCATTGGTTGGTGTTTCTATGTGACCAGTTTTTGTTGTTATCACATCTACGTCATCTATAAACCTTAAATTGTTTATTATTTGTCCATATACCTTTACTCAGAGATGGACATGGGTCCATTTTTTAGAACCCAACCCAACCCGACCCATCAAATCTCCAACCCAACCCAATCCAACCCATGCCGGCAATTGCAAGTATTCACCCAACCCAATCCAACCCACCCAAGCTTCAAGTAAACATATTCAGCAAATTTATTGCTAAGCAACAATTTGTGAATTACTGCATACAAATCATTTTTAAAAATTACCTCTCATATGTCGCTGTAGGGCCTATGTTTTCCGCCATTATATTAATTATCATTGGCGTGCAAAGGAAGGTAGACGTCCGTGTTATAATTTGTACTTATACTATCTAAAATTCAGCTTCAAATGTTGAAAGACTAACAAATAAGGAACCCTAGAGCCATTATAGCATTTGCTTAGCAAGTTCGCACGCACTCCCACGCAGTAGCTCATAAATGCTATTGGAGTCAATAAGGAGATTAAGGTGGATTTACAGTGGATGGTTCAAAGAAAGTTACTTCGTTCAAAGAAAGTTACTTCCTTCTTTCATCAATTTCGACTCTCGATTTCAATGCCTTGAATTATTTACTTCCACCGGTCTTATGCAAATATCTCGTGGCTGCGGATCAACATCTACCTATAGGCATATGACGCTGCACAATATCGTGAAATCAACGGCCACAACGGCGAGGGGGGTTTTATGTATCAAAGGAGATAGACTTATGCCTTTAATGCTTTATTATATAGGAACAACTGTATTTGGATCAATAGAACCAGGGGCTCAAGACAGTCCTGAATATAATCCCCCACCCACCAATCGCTTAACTAAGAGCCGTCATAAGCCAGTATTGCCAGCGACAGTTCGGCGGCAATTTGTTACGTGAAAATGCGGAAAACGATAACCATTTTTTTATAACCAATATATGGTGTGTGCACTGTGCCAAGTGCAAATCAGCGTTTTGCAACCCAACCCAACCCAACCCACCACAACTGCCTAAATTTACGACCCAACCCAATCCAACCCAACCCAACCCAACCCAACCCATGGGTTAACCCAACCCATGGGTTAACCCAACCCATGTCCATCTCTGCCTTTACTCCAGCACCTTCTTCTTTCGTGTTTTGTAATGCTTTTTGCATTACTACATCTAGTATTATATTGAATAGCAGTGGAGATAAGCCACATCCTTGTCTCGTTCCAATTGTCATCTCAAACCATTCTGTTAGTTCCTCATTAATTTTCACTCTGCTTAATGTTTCACTGTATAAGTTTTTTGTGAGATTCTCTGGCTTCTCTGAAATAGCGTAGTGTCTCAGAGTTTGCCATATAATTCTTCATGTTATATGATGTCAATGTTCACGGGAACAAGAAGGGGAAAGTTAATCTTAAACTAAAGGAGGAATTAATACAGGGGTGCGCAACCTTTTCAGTGTTGCCGGCAACATTGCACACTTTTTTACTTCATAACGGCCACCAGCGAGTGCAAGTAAAGAAGAAAAAGAAGGGGAAAGTTAAACTAAAACTGAAGGAGGAAGTAATAGAACAACGACAAAATTCGTATACCTAGGATCAGTACTGACAGAAGATGGACTAAGCGAAGAAGACATTATAATGAGAATTAGACTAACAAGTACAGCATTTGGAAAACTTCAGAATATACGGAGAGACAAACAAATATCATTGAAAACAAAACTAAAGCTATATAATTCACCGATCAAACCAAAACTATTATATGGATCAGAATGCTTGACCATAAAGAAGAAAGACGAAAGAAGATTTATGACTGCAGAAAATAAATGGACTGGTTAAGAGGAATTGCAGGAGTCAGCAGAAGACAAAGAATAAGACTAAGAAATGATCAGAGAAAAGACAGAGCAAAAAAGAAACGATACTCGAGTCTCAATACAGATATGAAAACTGAAATAGTTGTCAAGTTGAACGAATGAAGGAAGAAACGATAGCAAATAAAGTACTCTACAACAATGTGGAAGGGAAAAAAGAAAAGTAAGACCAAGAAAAACATGGATAGAAAACTTAAAAGAGGATGCAGAAGAAATGCAAATGAACTTCGTCCAAATGACCAGGGCAGCAAGATAGAGACAGAAGTGGAAGGAACTCATTCAGACCCATCGTCCAACCCAATAGGGAACGACGGAAGGAAAGAAAGAAGAAAAAGAAACTTCACAATCTTAAATTCATGCACTTATTGACATTTTTGTCTTTTTCGCTTTCATTTCTACTGCATTCGCTCTCTAATTAAAAAAAACATGAAGGCTGGCCTGTAGGCATCTAAAATAGGCAGTTTTAACCTTTATTTTCCCAGACCCATTCAAAATTTACACACACTCAAGAAAACTTATATTTAGACACTTTCTGATATATAGTAACACAAAAAGTTGAAATCAGAAAAAAATTATTCAAGATCACGGAACAATACCCATGTTCCCAAATGGGAACGTTGGGTCATTATGACTATAGAAAATCCTGGAAATACCAAAGACAGTAATTTTATTACATTTGTGCTGTACAGTATGTACATTTTTTGAACATGCCTATATAGGCATAGTATGTGAGAAATACTGTTTTAAATATCATCTTAAGGTGATTAATTATTAATTATTAATTAATTCATAACTAATCATTGGTGTGGTAGGCCCCAAAACATTTGATGTGAAGGTGCCTCTCAGTTCTCACGCTTCGAGCATTTCTTTCTTGCACTTGTCTGACAATAAGCACATCGCCCCTGGGAAGTAGACAATGTTTGACTTCATCATGTAGTAAAAGATTTGGAACAAAGGCAGTGGGTTCTCCATAACGTTATCGCGGTGTGTCTTTCAACAGTCAAGCAACCATTCCACGTCGAAATTCAGGATATCTGAGGCGATCGCCGGAAGAAGCGACGTAGCTTCCATGCTGCAACCACTGCAATATTTAATGCATTGACAAGCAAGTTCCACCATTATTTCTTGGATTTGATCTTGGGTCGGTATTCCGAAAGCAGACGATCAAGAAGATCAACACTGTCTATTCCCGTTGCGTAATTGCTGAACATTCGTGGCTGTGAGTTTTTTTCTTTCCTCAAACTCCATTCACATGACGTTCCATCATGACTACAGGGTTGACATAGTTATGACTCAACTCAGAGCTACTAGGCTTGCAATCACAGGTCTTGTCATCTTCACAGGGTCCTGCTGAGGCCTGGATCCCTTCATCTGCAACACGAGGAAACACATGAAGCTCACACCAACATATGATGCTTCATCTGGACCTAAAATATCTTCATCTACTGCTTCAACTTCATAATCTGCCCCGTCGTTTGGAGGTAATATACAAATGCTTGGAATACTAGCATTATCATCGTCACTGAAGGACTCTTCAAAAACTGCTTCAATTGCTAGAGAGATGGCGAACCATCGCTTTGTTACAGGCATTTTAGCTACTGTCCAGCAATAGCTACACAATTATGTGCAACAGAACAGGTCATTATATTCATGAAATGTATCATCAGAACATACACACATATTAGTCCTACATATTTGCCGGATTGGAACACCAATGGCCAATGCTAGTGAAATATCAACAACTGTCAGCCTATTAGCCACATTGACCCAACGTTCCCAATTGGGAACATGGCTGTTCAATCATGTCTTGTAATTTTACCTATGATCACACATGTCAATCGGACTCAAAATCATGCATAGGGGTCATAGTTGAATAAAATGAACCATTATGGTAAAATAACTGTTGACATTTAGATTTTATTTTAAAATGTATCCGCTATACCTATGATTTTGGCAATTTTTCAGAATTTTTTTGCAATTTGTACAAAAAGTACAAAAAATTAGCAGAGATATTTTATACAGAAATCAAAGATAGACATGTGCTCTAAACAAAAGCTAGGAAAAACCAGGACGATATAGCTTGGTTAACTGCCTACACTGCCTTCAAATCAATGTTCCCATTTGGGAACGTTGGGAAAATAAAGGTTAAAGAGGATCTCCTGATTCATGAATCACATCCTCATTTTTATCGCGTGTTGATGCTCGAAAACAACTATTTTTATAACTAACTGTTTACCCGTCAAAAATGACGGGAGAGAATGGCTAATTTATTACCTAATTTTTGCAAATGCTATAGCATTTTGCGCATTTAATTCGTCTTATCTCGCCGCCTTTCCTTCAACCGAGTTAAAAGTCTCATTCACAGTATTTTCGGGGTTCCAAGAAGAAATGTGGTAATGTGGCGACCCCGCCGGCTCGCGGTCTCGTAGCGCGGCCGGCGGTCGGGCGGCCCCCAACGCCCGCTCGGTCTCCCGATCGCCATCAGCCGCCGACTCTGCCTGATCGGCGGCGTCAGTTTCCATTTCCGGCTCTCCGACATCAGAGGAGGTGTCCGCGGCTGCCGGGCAGGCAGCGCACTGAGGATGGCCGTTCCTCAACATAGGGTTCTCATTTTCCTCCTCTGATTCTCTATCCGTTCCGGCTCCGGCCTCATCCGAGAGACCCTCTAACTCATGCCTCTTATCGCTGGCCACCGCTTGGTCTCGGCGCCTTAAGCGATTTCGATAGGTATTCCTAGTCTCTGACTTCGACTTGGCCCCACGTCTCTTCATTCTCGGCAATCTAGCCGTTTTCCGCTCTCTTATAGACAGGCGGCGTTGTCTCTTGGCTTCCTCACACGCTTTCACCAAACCCGAGGTTATCCGTGCCTGAATGGACGGCGGTCCACTCTTTTCCTGGCCGTCGATTCACTCAAACTGTCTCCCCGCGCCTTTACGACAGGCGGGCGTCTGTCTCCTCCCTTGGCTCAGAATTGACCTCCTGGGCACTAACGTGACCTCAGGTAGGCGAGGTTCATCACAGCCAAGGCTCACCTTCACGGACAGTGCGCTGAGACTCCGGCGTCACAGCGACTTTCAAAGACACGAACACAACTTGCCTTTATTGGTTTATTTTTCTTTATTTATTAATAAACCGAGCAACAATGACAACAATGGCTACAGTGGCAACACTGGTAACACGGACAAAGACGCGGTAGCTAGACGCAGTCCGGCAGCCACAATAACTAGCGCACAGGAACTGCAATCGATAGCCTTTGATACGTCAGTATGAAACGATAAGCTTTAGCACTTTAAACGGGCTCCAAATACTCGCTTTCAATCGCTGTGCTTTCTTTACTCTATCGCCTCACAGTATAAGCGAGCATAGTACGAAATCCTCATGTCATGACAATAACTAAAATTTTCAGAGTTTTGAAACTTTTTGACGGACACTTAGGCGGATTTTTGTCAGCAGTCTGTATTTTCGCGTAGTTGCCGTCAATAGGAAAAAGTAGGGACTTGCTTAAGAACGTTTTCCTTAGCGGTGATCAGGGGCTTCGTCTACGGCTAAGCGACGCGGCAATAGCTCCTGCCAGCTGGGCGCGCGTCTCAAGCGAACTTTAGTTCAACAGCCGCCTGCGTCCGCCTACTGACGCGGGCTACATAAATTCCCATATTTCGGAGATTTTCGATTTTTAGAACCAGCCCTTGAGGGCGCTCGCTCCCAAATGTCTCCATCTACGCGTTTTATCCGTCAGGAAGCTTAACTTCGGACCCACCCCTCTAGCGTCGTCGGCAGCGGCGAAGGGCGCCTCGCCGCCGGCGACGCGCATCGCCGTCAGGACCTTGTTCCCCGGGCGCCGCTCTTTAGGCGGAATTTCAAGCTGTAGGGCCACGTCCGCTTAGATGCCGTCAGAGCAGGGAAACCTAGGCAATGGTGTCGTCGTTATCGGTGGTAAGCGACCCCGTCTACGGGCCCAGCCTTTCGCTAACCACCCCTGGTAGCCCGGGCGCCGGTGTTCAGGCGTACGCATCGACTACACAGCCGGCCGACCGCTGCGTTCTCTCTCCTTCTTTCCATCGCTCCAACCGCCTGTTCCCTTCGTCAGCAGCCAGCCAGCCGCCGTCTCCGCGCTGCCTCTGTCAAACAGGCGACGATCTTTCAGCGGCCAAACTCTCTACTTGCTAAAGACCGAAGGCTCTCCCGGGAACCTATATAATCGTTGCCGGTTTTTATAGCCCATCTCTCGGTCTTTGGGCGGCCGTGGCGATTATAAAATTTTTACCGAAGCCTTAGCGTCTTAGCCTAGCGCGTGCTCTGTCCGTTTTACATGAATTAAAACTTTATTAATTAATCCAAATTAGTACAAAATACATTATTATAACGCTAATTAATTAGATTAAATTATTAACTAACAAGTTTATACAGTTAAGCAATCAATAATAATAATAATAATAATAATAATAATAATAATAAATAATAATGAATAAATAATAATAATGAATCGCTCAGAAAACAATGCGCTACACTCGAAGATGCAATTAAGCGTCTCTGTTGTCTTCCTACACAACATGCGATTATTCTCCTCAGATCATCGTTTGGAGCATCTAAACTTACCCATCTGTTAAGATGCTCTCCGTGCAGCGAACACCCGCTTCTCGAAGTTATTGATAAAATCATGCGCACCGGTATTCAGAATATCTTGAATGTAGACTTGGATGATACGCAGTGGCTCCAGGCAACTCTACCAATCCGCGAGGGTGGACTTGGATTTCGTGCGGTGTCGACGCTGGCTCCTTATGCTTACTTAGCTTCAGCCGCGTCAACTGAACGTACGAAGTCGGCCATCCTCGGGCCATTAGACACGCAGGATCCACTCGTATCGCAGCTGATCATCAAGATCAAAGCACCCTCCTCAATTATCGAATCTCTACCAACATCACAAAAAGCGTGGGAAAGACCCGCAATAGAATCAACACGCAAACAAATCTGGGACAGCTACACTGATCCTTTCAACCGAGCCAGGCTTACCGCAGTCGCTGCCCCACATGCGGGAGATTGGCTGCACGCCTTACCATTAGCTTCCTGCGGCCTATTTCTGGACAACGAAGCTATTAGAGTGGCGGTTGGTCTCCGACTAGGTCTTAATATCTGTGCGCCACATAAATGTCAGTGCGGAGAAATCGTCGATCCATGCGGACAACACGGCTTTGTCTGCAGACTGTCCGCCGGCCGTTCTATCAGACATTGCACACTGAACGACATCATTTGGCAGGCTCTTCAAAAAGCCGGTGTCCCGAGCACGAAAGAACTGCTGGGTCTCCTTCGATCCGATGGAAAGAGACCAGATGGAGCCACTCTCATTCCTTGGGCCAGTGGCAAATATGTGGCGTGGGACGTCACATCTGTCCACACCTGCGCCAAATCCTACTTGCATCTGACCTCACACTCACTCGGGGCCGCAGCGGAAAATGCAGCAACACGCAAGCATCACAAATACTCCGGCCTTCCCGTCTCATACAAATTTATTCCGATTGCATTTGAAACTATGGGACCACTCAACGCAGAAGGCAGCGAGTTCATCGCCGAAATTGGTCGTCGAATTGCTTGCGTTACAGGAGATCCGAGAGAGTCATTCTACTTATTCCAGCGTCTCTCAGCCTGCACACAGCGATTCAATAACGTAGCTTTTAAAGGAACATTTTCATCGAAAACCAAAAACCTGCCAGAGCTGCATTCATTCAAGTTTATGACTGACGTCGAGACGAACGACGTCGAAATCGAAGAGTCGAATGAGGAGGCGAGCGAACTGTTCATCGTCGACGACAAAACCGCTAGACAGAAGAAGAAAAAGCAGGAGGAATACAAAAGCAAGAACGCCACCAAAGCAGAGCAAGTTATCTACGAGAATGAAAACGACATAGCTGGGGTAAATGAGCCAGAAATGCCGAAGGAGACAGAGAATGAATCTCCACCTAAAAATCTGAAGCTACTGAGGAATGGACTGAAGATGAAAAAGACGAAAAGTCTCGCTTTGGAGAAAACATCAAGAAGAAAATGAATCGGAAGAAAACGCCAAAAGCAGGAAAACCAGAGCAAACTGTTCCACCGTCTATTCCAATTATCGACCTGTTGCCTGATGGAGGTCCGGTTGGAGCAATACAGGAGCATGACGTCGGCGCCGACAGCAACATGGCTAAAGATATATTCACGTCGGAAGAGGCAAGAGCTCGCGATCGAGTTCAGAACGACACGTACAAGGAGGTCAGGATAGCTGCAGAGTCTCACAGACAGACGAGAAAGTACATGCAGACGATTTTTAATCCAGGACCGAAGCTGATTGATCTCTGCGAGACTCTGGAAGGCATCACCCGAAAGCTGATAAAAGAAGACGGTCTCCGTGCCGGTTTGGCCTTCCTAATGGACCTTTCCATTAACAATTGTGCCGCGCAATACACTCCTAACAACGGTGACATGACGGTATTCCAGCATGACGATTTGATGAAGGTCGACTTTGGAATCCACTTCAACGGCCGGGTCATTGATTGCGCTTTTACGGTGGCATTCAATTCACGATACGATCCGCATCTTGCCGCGATGAAGGATGCGACAAACACGAGGATCCGTGAGAGCAGGATCGACGTGCGTATCAGCGACGTCGGAGAGGCCATCCGGGAAGTCATAGAATCCTATGAGGTTGAGTTGGACGGAAAGATGTACCCAGTGAAGAGCATGCATAACCTGAGCGATCACTCGATCGCGCCGTTCAGGATCCAAGCCGGTAAGACGGTTCCGATCGTCAAGGGAGGTTACACGACCAGGGCGGAGGAAGGCGAGTTCCTTGCCATCGAGACCTTCGGAAGCACCGGAAAGGCTCACGTTCACGTCGTCATGGAGACGTCTCATTACATGAAAAACTATGAAGCCGGTCATGTTCCGACCCCAGTGACGAAATCGATGCAGCTTCTCGGAGTGATCGACAAGCATTTCGGCACGCTTGCGTTCTGCCGTCGGTGGCTCGATCGTCTGGATCAGACCAAGTTTCTGATGGTGCTGAAGAATCTGTGGGATCTGGGAATCGTCGATCCGTATCCTCCACTCTGCGACATCAAGGGCTGCTACACCGTTCAATACGAGCATACTCTCCACTTACGACCGACCTGCAAAGAGGCTGGGGAGACAGCAAAGCACTCTAAAAAACCACCTGCAGCTTCAAAGAAGAAGCCTCAGTCACTGGTGGAAAAAACAGTAGCTGAAGCCAAAGCTGCATTTGTTGACATTGATCTGTCGGAGGGAAGGAGTCTGAGGAAGCGGACAGCTGCTCCACCCAGCAATGCTCCAAAGACATCAACGAAAGCTGTCACGAAGAGATAATAATAATAATAATAATAATAATAATAATAATAATAATAATAATAATAATAATAATAATAATAATAATGATAATAATAGTAATAATGGTAATAATAATAATGATAATAATAATAATAATTTGAATATGAGTAATTATTATTATTATTATTATTATTATTATTATTATTTGTTATTATTATTATTATTTATTTTTTATTATTATTATTGTCGTTGTTGTTGTTGCTGTTGTTGTTGTTGTTGTCGTCGTCGTTAAAGTGACCATAAAGCATTTTAAAATTATATGGAATCATCAAGTAGAAAGGATGTGCCAGATAGGAATTACCCTCTAGGCCTATTTTATTTGAGACAAACATTTTCAGTCTTTCTCTGCGTAGAGGCGTACCAATATAATAATAATAATAATGCTATCTGTGGCACATGGTCGCCACAGTAAACTTGTCCAGATTTCTCCCTAGAATCCCTTAAATGGTTTAAATAACATTCCATACAGAAACTCATTATCTCTTTTCGCATAATTCG
This sequence comes from Metaphire vulgaris, assembly GCA_018105865.1. Classification (NCBI taxonomy): domain Eukaryota; kingdom Metazoa; phylum Annelida; class Clitellata; order Crassiclitellata; family Megascolecidae; genus Metaphire; species Metaphire vulgaris. The sequence continues at coordinate 23,618,366 of CM030832.1, read as the reverse complement.
TTTTATTTTACAACAGTTTTCGAAAATTAGTAGAAAACTTCTTTATCAACACTTTTGCTGTTTCTGTACCAAGTGTCTCCAGTCGATTCAGCTGTGAATGGGCGTTGACTCGGTTGGAAAAAAGGCGGCGAGTTAACAACAATTATTCATTGCGCAAAATGCTCTCTCTAATATTTGCAATAAATCGGATAGTAAATCAGCCATTCTCGCCGTCATTTTTGACGGGTAAACAGCTAGCTATTATATACAGTAATTGTTCTCGGCCTTCAAACCAGTTTTGCGCCTCTTCAGTAGCAGTCAAAGCTTTACAAGCCAATATTCATCAAATGTACAGTTATACCTACATTCGGGCTTGTGAGAAACCTGGGCTGCTAATCGAGCAGGATCAAAAGCTACTGCATATTCTTCACAAGCATTTCCAAATATTTATTTCAAAATAACATAACTATTGTTAGTCTTCTAATAATTTTCAAATTCACTAGGACTAACAGAAAGCTGTTTGCGGTTCAGTATAATCTCACTCGCTGGTTGACCGTTATCTAAAATGGAAATATGGAAGAAACTACTAATAGACAGAAATTCTGAATTTTGGAACAGAGATTTAACATGTGGAAAGCATATATATATATATATATATATATATATATATATATATATATATATATATATATACGTTTTATATGTTCTGCCTCTGATATAGATCTTTTAGCAAAGAAAAGCAAATCACTGATATTGCTTCAAGCGTTTAGATACTGCACATATTTACTATTGACCAAAGACACTTACTATAGGAGCCTACCACAAAACCTAGAATATTATTAAGAGAAGAAACTCTGGAGTAGTCTGCGTGTATTTGAGCCAACTATTGTTTAATGGACAATTGAATCCTAGACAGTAAAATTTGGCTAACTTGGTATCCACATGTAAACACGATGGAAGGCTCGAGACTTCCCAAAAAGCACTCTACACATACAAGGAAGGCAAAAAAAGGAAGAGGAAGGCCCAGAAAAAACCGATAGAAAACATAAAAAGGAGATCCCAAAGAAAGACAACTGAAAATTGTAGAAGGAAGAAAACTAACATCGGACAAAAAAGCCTGGAAACGGAAGTAAATTTAGTGCAATAAAAAACTAAAACACATAATTGTTTCAAACTCACAGCCATAATTAATGTCAATTATGATAGAGAGGCGTAGCTGTCGAAAAGTATAAAGCTTGGCCATAACAAAAATGACGCCGGGGGCAGTTAGATGTTATAGACTGCAATAGAGTAGCGCTTGTCACCGGATGAATATAATCGCTGCCTGTCAGGAGACTTCTGTGGAAAATCGTGAATCAGATTGGAAATTAGGCGCTCGCTCATAAGGTGAAGATAGTAGGTGTCTTGATTGTGCAATATTCTATGATTAACCACAACCGGATAAGATTTGTCATACATTGCCATACAGTGTACAATCTGTACATCATCATCATCATCATCATAGTTGCTTTCTGCCAGCTCATTAGCGGCAATAGCTAGACACAAAACTTTTCCATTTATCTTTTTCCGTTGTTAATCTCATTCCATCTATTATTGTCATTTGATATCTTTCGAAGTCTTCTTTGATGTTATCCATCCACTTTTTCCTGGGTCTTCCTCTTCCTCTTTTTCCTTCTTTGTATGTGTAGAGTGCTTTATATGGGAGTCTGTTGCTTTCCATTCTATTTACATGTCCATACCATCTAAGTCTTTTTGTTGTGATTTTATCTATTATTGTCTCTTTCATCCCCAGTCTTTTCCTGATGTCTTCAACTTTTACTGTTTTTACAGTGTACATAGCTGGATTTAAAGTGGCTTAGAAGCATTACTCGTACGTAGAAGTGATGTTGAAACGTTCAGAATGTCTTCATTTCTAGGCCTTTGAGGTAAGCTGGTGGTCATGTTAAACTCCTGTTGGCGAGTGGAGTTTAAAAGATGGATATAGGTATCATTTTTGCAGAGTTTAGAAGAATTTTGAAAAAGAGACGATGTACAGTATTTGAGATTAATAGGAGAACATAGCGTGAAATTATTAAAGAATTTAGCAATGTTCTTAGTTTTCAGCCTACTTGGTGTTGTGTTACCGGTTCCCGTCAGACAGTGGCGTAGCATAGGGGAACGGGCTGCCGCCATGGGCGCAACATTTTGGGGGCGCAAAACTCCAAGTGAAAACATAGAAAAGTGCAAATAGTAAAAACCTCAATCATAGGACTCAGGTAGACATAAAAATAGTTTTTAATAAAATCGACAGAGGTGAAGACCTGCTTTGCCTGTTCAGATTTTAAAACGTTTTAGGGAGACAATAAAAAGATGGAGGCGTAAATCCCTCCTTTGCCCTGGGCGCTTCCAACCCACGCTATTCCACCACCGTCAGAACACCTAAATAAAAAAGCGTCGATGCGCGATAACTACTTGGCTGGGTGGCTCTGGTAGTTGTGTCGGCAGACGGCGGACCAGTGTTTTATACAGACCTGTTATCCTCCAGCAGTCCAGCTAAGCCAATTTACCCCTCTCCCCAACGGCCTGGAGTCTGGATAAAACACTGCGGCGGACAACCATGCCATACATCGCCTGATTGCCTATAAGTTGCGAAGGCATAACGCTAGTCCAGAGAAAGCAATGGTAAACTAACATAGTGGCCTGTATTAATAGCGTAATCCACTTGCGTCGCTGCTTGCCTAGAATACTGTGCTGCCAACGAGGCGCGTTTTATCGGTCGTTAGCCTCCGTTAATTCTGTCGTTTATTTGAATGCGGCGTTCGAAAATGATGACAAAAACTTGCACTTGGCGAGCTTTTTATGTTCTGCCTCCTTTGCACAGTAGCGTCATTCGGATCCTTTTGTGACGGGATTATGGTTGTACTTAACATCAAAGCGAACACCTCGCGGTCGGATCTGAATTGTAGTCGCCATCTTGGCTATACGGTGGATTATCGCTTTGTGTAGCGCAATACACTTCCTCCGTGCCGAACAGTTCAGAAAGTCCGATTCGTCTACGCATATGATCGTCACAAAAATCGTTCAAACCAATGGAAACTTCCACCAATTTTCTACTAACGACCGGTCCCCTGCAGAGCCGCAACGTCATCGTGGCTGCACCCGACATCACCCAGTCGTCCTGCTCTATGGCAAGCCACTGGAATCCTGATGCTCTAGGCGAGAGAGTGCCGAGGGGCACTGTGCAAGCCCCACGGCACTATAATATATCACGCACTTGCTAGAAAGCCTGAGAAAAAAAGAATCCGATACTTGCAACCTGGGACTATGGAGTCAAGTCGGATAAGTCTAACTGAAACTTCACTACAACGAACTTATTTGCAACCTCTTAGAAAAAGCGTGCGTGGCGAAATCTGGACTTTATAGCCACGTGCACATCCACTTATGAACACTATTCATGAACACTAACAAGCTAAACAAACTTTATCTGGATTCACAGGCGCTCTGTCATCATCGAATCGATGGACTGCTTACTACAAGAATACTGTATACGGACATATTAAACTCGCTCCACTGCCTTTACTTTCTAATGTTCCTCTTATTTGAGCAATAGCCACAAATGGCATCCAATTCTAATTATTCTGCGGTTGCTGTAAATTTTTAGTTGTATCATCTAGGTAGTTCAATTGAGATTTAGTTGCGTAGGCCTAAATTAAACTGTATAGTACAAGTGAGATTTTACGGTCAGGAAAGTCTCGGATGAAATATATCGTGGACATTGATGCCTTTTGATTTTTTTTAAATTTTACTATAAAACGCGTTTTCTGCGTTTGCCATTTTTGAGTTTTTTCATATTTGATACTTTTAGGAAGTTTTGCAGCGCAAAGGAAACTCCCTTGCTTACGAAAATCAGGACATATTTGGTATTTAACAACTAAAAAAATGACAATCTTAAACTAGTTTTGGCTCCTGACACCACAATAATCCCTGTTCCAACTGCTAGAAATCTAGGATTCAAATTTGATTTTTTCTAAACTTCGAATCACAAATCTCCCAACTATCAAAAGGCCTGCTATGTTCATATTCGTGACCTTCTCCGCCTACGCCCTTGCCTAGATACTACAACTGCCTCCACAATTGCCACCTCAATAGTCCACTCCAAATTAGATTATTGTAACTCCCTCTACATGGATTGTTGACACTGGTCAACAAATTTTATGCAAGTTTTTGTTTCCTCTACAAATTTTGGTGAAACTAATAGATTTTGACTTACTGAACACAAATATGTAATTAGAATTTCTGTATCACGTAAGGTTTTTAAGAAATCGACAATTTAGCATTTAGTATTGTAACGTCTTCTGCAACATAATCCTACAGAAGGATCTAGGCAATAATGACAAGACATGAGAAAATTAGAAATGTTTTGCTGTAGATTTTCGTTTGTAGTCACTGTCTTGTGCTTCACGTATCAGTGACCAACAGTAGTCTCCGAGCATAGACGGACTCCACTTTCCCTGGTAGCGTTTCTCGATACTGGCAATGTCTCTGTGAAATCTTTCACCATGTTCATCACTGACGGCGCCGAGATTGTCCGGGAAGAAGTCCAAGTGAGAATGAAGGAAGTGTATCTTCAGTGACATGTTGCATTTCATTGCCTTGTAAGCTTGTAGCAGATTTTCAACGTGTTCAACATAGTTTGGCGCCTTGTAGTTGCCCAGAAAGTTAGCAACAACATCCCTGAAGGCTGTCCAGGCAACATGCTCGGCACCCTGCAGAAGGCCCTCAAAGTAACTGTCCTTGAGCATCTCTCAAATCTGTGGGCCAACAAAAACGCCTTCTTTTATTTTAGCATCACTGGTGCGTGGAAACCTCTGTCGTAAGTAGGCCCCTATGTAAAGGCTTCACTTTCTTTGTTTATTGCTTTGCCAAAGTTTTTCATTAACCCAAGTTTGATGTGCAAAAGTGGGAGATAAATGTTCTTCGGATCAACGAGAGGATCATGTTTAACGTTCTTCTGTCCTGGAACCAAGTCCCTGCGAGGTGGCCAGACCTTTTTCACATAATGTGAATCTCTAGCTCGGCTGTCCCACTCCCAAAGAAAGCAGCAGTACTTGGTATAGCCTAGCTGCAGACCGAGTAGAATTGCAACAACTTTCAGATCTCCACATATATTCCAGTTGTATCTCGAGTATTCTATGTGTTTCAATAGCAGCTGCATGTTCTCATATGTTTCCTTCATGTAAGCAGCATGTCCAATGGGTACTGAAGGGTATGAATTGCCATTGTGCAGCAAAACAGCCTTTAAACTTAACAGCGAAGAGTCAACAAAAGTCGCCATTCGGATGGATTGTGCTTACAGCCGAAAGCAGAAAGCAATCCATCAATGTCAATGCAAAAAGTAAGACTGTCGATTTTTTTGAAGAATCGAGTCAAGTCTTCATGCCGTTTACAAAATACTGAAATTTTTGTACCTGGAGAGAGCAGATTCCATCCTTGCAACCTAGATCCAAGCAATTCTGCTTGATTTTTTGACAAATCTAAGTCTCTGGCCAGATCATTGAGCTCTGCCTGAGAAATCAAATGAGGATTGCTAGATGTCGATGGCTCAAACTTTGGGTCTTCCGTAGCTGAATCATCAACTATCTGCAGCATTTCATCTGTCTCTGCATGCTCGTCCTCGTCCTCCAGTGTCCAAAACTCGGGGGGGTTGGAACAGGAAGACTCTCGTCGTGTGGAACTGGTCTCATTGCCGAGGCAAGGTTAGGATACTCAATAGACTTCCTATTCTTTGAAGAAAATCCTGTAACATTCGTCATGCAGAAATAGCAATCCGTTACATGATTATTCTGCTCCCTCCATATCATTGGTATGGCGAATGGCATGGATGGACGCTTACCTGCAAGCGAAGCTCGCAGACTGGTAGCACAAGATGAACAATATATATGAGGTGCCCATACTTTGTCCTGGTCGCCAATTTTGCATCCAAAGTATAACTCATATCCTTTCTTTATGATTGCTGTCATACTCCGCTTCAGTGATTTCAGCGTAAACTCTCCACAGATGTAACAGAACGTGTCAGTGCTATTACGACATCGAAGCGACATTTCAGAAACTTTAATTAAATTAGTTAATATATTCAATTCACAGCCGTTAACTAAACAGTTATATCTCATCAAATAGAAAGACTGCAGCTGCTTCCTAGTGCTACTTGGTATTTATATAGGACTGCGTAACCATAGCAACAATACATGCTAGGCATGTAGTCTTGAAGACAGGTTTGGGCGCGTCTGGGCATGTCTGGACATGCCTAATTATACTAATTTTAAAAATCCATGTAGTTAAGTGAGCCAGCAGTGCATATTACATCTGTTATGGCGGTCACATAAGATTCTTGCCTAACCTGAATACCCATAACTCAGATAACTCTCGAAAACCACGATTTTAAAATTCTTATAATTTTAAAATTTAAAATCAGCTTTTTCTCAAAAAATTTACGTGATAGGAAATTTTCAAAATTATTCCTGTAATCAGCATGACAAAATCTACATGGAACACCAGAAATTGCACAGGAAACAAAAACCTTGTTGACCAGTGTAACCTTCCCAAAGCCTCTATCAACAAATTGCAATCAATACAAAATGCACTTGCTCGTGCTGTTACTAAGTCACCTAAATTTTCCCATATTTCACCCATACTAAAATCATTACATTGTCTTAAAATAACTGAACGTATCCAATATAAGATAATAACACTTACATATAGCTCACTTCAGTCATCAAAACCTGTCTACCTTAGATCACTTTTAACCCCTCAGCCTCCTCGACCCACACGTTCATCATCTTACCTCACTCTGTCACGCCCACTCAATCAGTCATCCCTGAAAATTTGCAACCGTGCCTTCTCATACGCCTCACCTGAACTTTGGAACTCGATCCCAGCTTCCCTCCGCAGACTTGGACACTTTCAAACAATAAAATCTGAATCCTCATTTCCTATAATTCCCGCATTATCTCCTCAAGTCTTCAGGTCTAAGCTCAAATCATTCCTTTTTCTAAAATCATATCCTCCATAGCTGTAACAACATAGCCTCACTGCCCTTTGTCTGCTGACTATTGCCTAGCTGATAACATACCTTCCCCATAGCTATTTTAAGAGAGGCTGAGCGCCTAAGAATAAGGAGCTACTGTTGTGCTGTTTCTCGAGGCGCTATAGAAATCCACGAGATTTTACTTTACTTTACTTTATTTATAGCGGAATTCTGTCCCTTAAAAATGACAAGGCAGTGATTACAGAGATCAAGGCTCGATCATACGTATTATATTTTTCGTATCATACGCACGTATTTTAACGTTCTTAGTAGTATTCTGCCCTTAGGCAGGTTTTGTATTCCAATTTCGCCATTCATTCCTGTTCATAGCTTTCTCCTTTATCTCTTTATAGTCCAGCGGTTCTCAACCTGTGGGTCGCGACCCAAAAGGGGGTCGAATGACGATTTGCCAGAGGTCGCCCGAGACCATCAGAAATATGGGGTTGTCTCTGTTCTTGTTATTGTACTAAATTTTCTCAGTGGTAGCTATGACGTACTAGTTGTTTTACTATAATTGTCATTCGAGGATAGACATGGAGACAATCAAATAATAACGATTTCGAACATTTCGAACATTTTGATTGTCGTAGCATTATTATTTTTAGCAGTTTACATTGTGAACGAAAATAATTTGAACGTTGCGGGGTCGCCACATAATGGGGAATTGAATTAAAAGGGTCGCGGCACTAAAAAGGTTGAGAACCGCTGTTATAGTCCTTTTCCATCATCCAGTCGAGTAGCATCTCTCGTGTACTTCCTTTGGTCTTTTCCCCTCTAGCTGTCCTTCTATTATTTCCTTAGGAGTGAGTCTCCTCTCATTATATGTCTCATCGAGGTCTTTTTTTCTTTTTCTTATTGTGTTGATCATCTCTTTCTTTTTCTCCACCTGTTTCAGCACTTCCTCGTTTGTCTTATGTTCTGTCCAGCTGATATTCTCCATTTTTCTCTATATCCACATTTCAAAGGCCTCTAGTCTTGTTATTTTCTCTTTTTTCGAAGAGTCCATGTTTCCGATCCATAGAGTGTCACGCTCCATATCTGTGTTTTGATAAGTCTTTTCTTCAAGTTTCTGTCTAATCCTCCTCTCATCAGTTCTTTTCTTTGATAGAATGCCTCTTTCCCCATCGCTATTCTCCTTTTCACTTCCTCCTTGCATCTTGCATCTTCCGTTATGAGACTCCCCAGGTAGCAGAATTTCTGGACTTGTTCTATTATTTCTCCATAAGTCATGATCTTCACTTCTTTTTCTTCTTTCTTACTTATGATCATCGTTTTCGTTTTCTTTGTATTTATTCGCATACCATACTCCTCTGATACTTGAGTTAGTCTATCCATGATTTTTTGTAAGATTTTTAAAATTGTTAGCTATCATTGCCTGATCGTCAGCAAAACTCAGAGCTGGTATTATTCTTCTTCCTACGCTCACCCCTTCTCTTGTCCACTCCATCACCCTCTGATTAACTCATATATATATATATATATATATATATATATATATATATATATATATATATATATATATTAGTGGTCCTTATTTTAGAAATTTTGAAATGTTTAGGTCTGACCCCCATTTTTGTTCCTTTATATAAGTAAATTATTAGTACAAAATTGCAGATCAATATTCAATTGTTAACTGGTCGCTCAAGCGCATCAAAGTATTGCGCAATATAGGCATTATATGTTCTATTATGAAATTATGCTATTTATTGCATCATATGCTAAACAACTTGAAACATTGAAGCAACGATCATGATAATTACTTAAAATGAAGGAGCCTGTGTGATACAGTCTAACTATCAATAATTAGGTTTTAAAGATTTTCTCCTATCACAAAGAGAGAAAGGGCGCAGAGGGACCATGGCTTACCTGTACTAGCGGGTAAAGAGAGAAGACGTCAAGAAAGAGCTGAGAAAGAAAGAAAGCGACATCTGAAGGCACAAGAAATTTTGTTAAACACCTTAGACGCTGACCGTTCTTCATGTTCAGATGATGAATCCTCAAGTAATGAGGGTGGTGCTCAATATTCTCTTCTGCAGCATCCCCCATGCGCCAAGCGTGGACGACAGCAAATATTAACTCCTCAACTGTCTGCTGTACTGGATCGCAATAAAGTTTCAGATAGATCAGCAGTTTCGGTTGTTGCAGAAACTGCTAAAAGTATTGGTTGCGACATTCAAAGTTTGGCTCTTAATAGAAGCACTATACGCCGTCAGAGGCAAGAACATAGACGAGCTGCTTTTTCAAGAATTCATGGAAGCTTCAAACCTGGGGTAAAATTGTTGGTACATTGGGATGGAAAGCTGTTACTGCATCTTTCTGGAAAACAAAAGGTAGATCGCCTGGCTATTCTGATTTCTTTGTTGGGTGGTGGCTCACAGTTGCTGGGGGTACCTCAAATATGTTCAGGCACTGGAAAGGAGCAGGCTCATGCAGTCTTTGCTATGTTGAACAAGTGGAACATATCTGATAGTGTATGTGGTTTATGTTTCGATACAACTAGTTCAAATACTGGAATGAGCAATGGAGCATGTGTTATACTTCAGGAACTGCTTGGTCGTAGTCTGTTGCATCTAGCCTGCAGACATCATATCTTGGAATTGGTTGCTGCCGCCGCATTCAATGAAGCCATGAGCGTTACCTTATCTCCAGAAATTCCACTATTTAAGAAATTTAAAGATCAATGGAAGAAAATCGATAAAACTCATTTTCAAGATTATTCGAGTGACATTGAAGTTTTTGAGGCCTTATCTGACATACAAGTGTAAGGGATGATGTAGTTCAGGAGCTTCAAACTGCATTATCACAACAACAACCACGTGACGACTACAAGGAGCTGATTGAGATAACTTTGATCTTTTTGGGTACTCATGCATGTCGTGGCGTAGTATGGTCGACACCTGGTCCCACGCATCTAGCTCGCTGGATGAGCAAAGTGATTTATACCTTCAAGGTATGGATGTTTCGTTCTCAACTTAAACTGGCACAACGTAAATTACATGGTCTTCGAAGCCTCTGCATCTTCTATTCTAGAATCTATATGGTCGCGTGGATAAGAGCTCCTCTTGCAGTGGGCGCACCCTATAACGATTTGAATCTACTGAAGTCCTTAGTTGATTACAAGAGAGTTCACAAGCCAATTTCCTGCAAAACGTCAATGAAACTGGCAGGTCAGCTTTGGTACTTATCTGAGGAGTTGGTCGGCCTCTCTTTGTTTGATGACAGAGTTTCTAATGATACAAAGGAGAAAATGGTGATGGCAATGCTATGTACTGATGGTGCCACAGTTCCTTCTAAGCACGTTAACCTCTTGCTAGATGAAGTTCAAACTAAATCATTGGAAGACTTTACAACTAAGATGACTATGTCACTTTTCACAAAGCTCAACCTACCTTCTGATTTTTTACACACTCCGGTATGTCAATGGCATGACAGGGATGATTACAACCTAGCCTGTAATACTGTTAAGACTCTTCAAGTAACAAATGATCATGCTGAACGAGGGGTTGCATTAGTTTAGGAATTTACTGGTAGCTTGACTAAAGACGAAGAACAGTTGCAGTTTTTACTTCAAGCCGTTTCTGATCATCGTAAGAGATATCCTGGGTGCCTAAAGCGAAATTACTGTGGCGATAGTTCAGAAACTGAGTAACAGTAAACTGACTGCGATTTTTGTACATTTCGGTTAACTTTTAAATGTCAATTTATAATAAATGTAATGCCATCTAAAAGAGGACATGTCCGAATTTGACGTTTTTCTTCTTATTAAACACTACATTCGTCTGAGACCTTGAGCGACCTCTTACAAGTAAAACATTTGTACTAAATTTGGTACGTGTACTTCCTATACCAGATGGAAACGTTTCAGGGGGTCAGACTTGAAAACTCTCGAAAAATATTCTCTTCCATAGGAATAAGGACCACCCTAATATATATATATATATATATATATAGAATAGTAGTGGTGACAGTGGACATCCCTGTATCATTTTAACGTATGATTTCTTATCATACGCGCTATCATACGTGAGCAAATATACTGTACATTAGGCCTACATAGCCATGAAATTGCGTCAATTACCGCAGTCTCTTAACCATTTACCTGAACAAAGAAATTAAAAGGGGAACCCTTTACAAAGAAATTTTAGAAAACGGAGGTCTCGGGTTAAAAAGGTCAAAAAGGTCATATTCTAAAGCACCTGCAATTTTGCTTCAAATACAAGTCTTCAGAGAGCATTTCTAGCACATAAGCACAGACCAAAGATACCTCAGCTACCTACGATCTCTGATATCAGTCACCAAGTCATAAATCTTTAGCGTCTGCGACGCTCGTACATGTACGTCGTGCGCCTCATAGAACAGAAGGCATCCACCTCCAGGGTGCCAAATACCACCTTAGATTAAGTTTCAGACTCCACTCCTGTAGAAGAAGATGCAGAGGCAAATAAATCGTCCATACGAACAGGCGATTACCGCCATAACTGAAATTTGATATATCAAGTAGATCCGCGATTCTCAACCTGTGTGTCGCGATCCTAACAGGGGTCGAATGACGATTTGCCAGGGGTCACCTGAGTCTCCCTGTGACCATCGGCAATATTGGGTTGTCTCTTTTCTGATGGGCAAAACTTGATATTGTAGGCCAAGTAAGCAAATTTTAAGTAACCGAGCGGACTTATAAAATACGCGTATAATACGCGTATTTTATTTTGTTATTCATACGCACGTATTTTTACGTATTTTATTTTGTCATACGCGTATGATCGAGCTTTGACAGAGATGTCCATGGTTCCATTTTTTTATAACCCAATCCAACCCAACCCAACAAATCTCCAACCCAACCCAACACAACCCATGCCGATAATAGGTTTACTTGACCCAACCTAACCCAACCCACTGTAATACATTATAGTTTCTTAAACTATGACTTATTTTCTGACCCAACCCAACCGACGATTAATTTGAAAAAGTCTGACCCAACCCAATCCAACCCAACCCAACTCATGGGTTAACCCAACCCATGGACATCTCTGAGTGATTATCCACGATGTGCCCTGACGGGAGTCAATTAATTATTGCACGTTTTTCAAGAATTAATAGGCAGCCTGAAAGACAAGTCACAGGCAAACAAAAACCCATCCGAAATTGCATGACAGACTGGAACATATCACTTTTGTACCACCTGCTAATTTTAGCTCATACTTTTTATTAGCGCAGAAGCACAGAATATTTTTTGAATTGTGAATTTTTGTGATATTGACATACGCGTGTATTTCAGCTGATAATTTGAAAATGTCCCGCTAGCATTAAACATACCCTATCTTCAGTTAGCAAGGTAAGTAAATGTTTCGCGAATAGGCAGTCTCTGGCAAAACATACTTATGTGAGTGTTTATAAAATGTCATTAAAGTTTATGAGGTGGACGATGACTAACACTACGTGACGACGATGACATCGACAGAAGGCAAAAGATGACGCTAAAGAGTTATCTGCCTTATAAAAAAGAGATTCGCGTATGTGGCCTTTGGCTGATTTTTCAGAAAGAAGGAGATATCTGCAGATTATCAACCGATGCAGAATTTTCTGAACGAATCTATTTCTAGAATAAACGTAATCATTTCTCATTTTATAAACACAGTCACGGAAAATTCAAAATATTTGCAATTGCTACGATGAAGATGCGATGCTTACGATGAAGATGATGATAAAGAAAAACGGCGATGATTGATTGGGAAGGAGATGACTGAGGTGGTTTCAATTGTCTGAATGGAAAAGTAACGGAATTAAATGAGTAAATTAATGATTTTTGATTTTTGGTTCAATCAGAAAACGCGAAAATCCGGTACTGCTAGCTAGATCCACCGACAACTTATTAAATCCTATTTAATTTTAAAGTAGTAGTTATGTTTGCATAATAACTTATTGGATCAGCATAATGTCGATTAATTGGATCAACATGCTCTCAATTTATTTTAATAAGCATACTTTCAATTGATTGTTGTGTTAGTTCAAAAAGTTCTTATGAATGACCAACGAATGAAGTTGTTATTTTGGATTTAAGACTTAGATGCAACCGGACCATGGACTACTCAAAGTTTCGTCGAAGAAGTTTCACAGAACTGCAAGCTTATTACACTCTGCCATGTGGAAGTGAGTATGAACTTCCGAGAAAATGTTGCGCAAGCAACCCCACTGATAACGATACTTTGTTCTACTGACATGATTCTTGCGCAATTCCATGGAACAGAAATCCTCCGTCAAACATAAGATGCAGGATTTTTAAAATAAACAGCAGGGACACTTCTCCAGGATTTACTAGATTGACGATTGATAAAAACAATACGGACGACACACCGACATACTATCATCGACCACTTATACTAAAGAAAATAAGCACAGGTGGCCCATCCGTGCAACATGAGACGATATTTGCCAATGCAGTTCATAAATACTTAAGAGAAGATAGTTGTGTTGTAAGTGTAGACCGAGTCTTTTCAGTCTACTGTCCGTATTGGCCAATTGAAGCCGAAGAATGGAGGAAACGCAAAAGATTTCACGGATGGCCGAATGAGAAATTGATCGCCAGGATAACAAGAGGCGGTTGTCATTTTGTTTCTGAACTTCGTACATGGAGCTCTTGTGACGACACAGAATGGCGATTCTCATTCTCAAAAGCGGAACTTCTTTTGATTCACAGTTGGTCGAACATTCAGAAGCTCATTTATCACATTATTCGAGTCATCAAAAGAAATATATTCAAATTCTTGCACTAACGATGATGAAGAAAATTTACAAACGTACTATTTCAAGACGCTCATGCTGTGTGCTTGCGAATAATTCCCTCCATAATTTTGTAGTGAACAAAACATGTACAACTGTGTAAATATATTGCTTTTTCGGTTTCTCAGATGTCTAGATAAGAAATACTGTCCGATTTACTTCATTCCTGAATGCAATATAATGAGTAATTTGAGAGATAAAAAAGAATTTAGGGAGAAACTGCAATTGCTGCTGAATCAATATTTTCAAAATAGACATGAAATCGCACTCTGTTATTGACAATCTAGTTTTTGAAATGTCATTCGATTGCCAATGTCTTCATTCATTGCCGATGTTATTTCCGATCAGTGAAGAATTAAACGGACGATTTGGCGAATATTTGTCTGAATGTGAATGGTTTTTACCGGGAATGAGATATCTTCACGCAGCAGTTGAAGCACATCTTCGTTTAATGTCCATCGACAATGTTACTTCAAGAAAAGAAAGCAAAGACTGTGTTGCCTGTTTTGAAAATTTGGAATGGGCTTTGAGTAAAATTAATAATTTTGTTTCTTATCCTAATTTACACGATGACCTATCACTTTCCGAAAGCCTTAATGAGATTTTACTTCGGAAGCGGTTAAGAAACTCAGTTTGTGTCAATCGCCGATGTCTTCTAGGTCATGAGAATTATGCATTTCATGCGAAGTTAAATATCTTGCCACTGCAGTGCGCTGCATTTGCTTGCCGGGCTAATATCTTCTTTACAGCAATTGAATCTTACCACGAATCTCTTAATGAAATCACCAACTGTTTCGACCTGATTAAGAATACTGAGACTATATTTATTAATTCAGGCGCAAGGAGGCTGTGTTCGTTTGTACCAATATTGGTTTGCAACAGTTTATCACAGATGTATGATGAATATTTACAAGTCATCTTAGGATTTGCTACTTTACACATAAATATTTCTTCCTCAGAATCGCCAAATCCTTCAACTATTCACGAAGTATGTTTAAAACTGGACGCCTGGGAATTTTTGAAATACCTTTACATTCAATGTGAGCACAAAGTGTCTCTGAAACGCATGATCACTGTTCTTTGCACCGACTCAATTTCCGGTGAACTTCAACAGTGCATGTTTCTCTTCGTTGAAAATGATCTTTTTAGCGCAGCGATACTCTTTGCCGCATTACGACAGAGCAGAGCTTATAAGACTCCTCTAAATAGCAATCTTTTACCCCGCCATATTAGGCACGATTATATAGCGTCAGACGATTTACGCTTACTTATGTATTAGCCTCTACGTGTACAGTGTACACCCCATATATTATACCGTCTTATCAATTTTAGACTCGAAAAAATAAAGAAATGCCCTGAAATATTCACACGCGCAATGAAATTTGATCATATTTAGCTCTACCAATTTCTTATCAGCTCTTACTTAGACTGACTCGATATGTTTTGAAACAATAACTTGCAGACGGACATTGTAGAGAACAGGAAAGTTAGTTAAATCATAAGTTTTGATTTCTTAAGCACTGCAGATACTTTATACTGTTATACTTCTCCCAGATTAATTATCTTGATATTTTAAATTTCTTCCATCTGGATATTACTTGAGCACATCTGACTCATTGAAGAATGTTATGGAATATAACGTTTTCGAAACGTAGGAGAAGCGCGATGCAGGGTTCACCAGGTTGCGTGATTACTAAGCTGACTTTGATACCAGAAATATTCCTCGAAGAGTTAAGCAGAGGTTAGAATGGAATAGAGAAGATTTTCATAACAGGCATCATTAAGATTCATAGTAGAACACCATGTGAAATTATTTAAGAATATCAGTAACGTGTTTTAGTTAATATCCAAGAAAGATGTTTAACATAATGTTTCATCCTAAGGTTAGCGTCATTGTACAGCTGTACCGGTATATGACATGTGGATAAATCTCTGTTAACCTATAAACCTGATTGGCACAGAATAAAAAGTATTCTGTTTAAATGTTAACGAATATTTCATAGAATTTATGTTGCATTTACCGAACAACGCTTATGCTCTGCGAAGACCTCACCCATGTTCCGACTGAAATGCGAAGAGGAGGAGGACTGAGCATTCAAGCTTAGCGTCTATGCTCTCATATTCTTCTAACATCCTCAGGCACGTCGGAAAGAATTTTCAGCATGGGGGTGCAGATTAATTATCGGAAGATAAAAGTTGTGGCAACGGGGAAATATCGTCTCTGAAAAACCCTTGACAAGCAAAAAAGGTAAAAGGTCGTCGCTAACTTTCTTAATCCTCCAAATACCTTGACAAGCAAAACATATCGTCTGCGTTGCTTTATCTTCTTTCTAGGAGGTGTAGCCAGGGGGTAGCGCATATTCCTTCCAGGGGTGCGCTGCAACCCTAAGTTTCTCAGAAGTGCAGATGCGCCCCCTCCACCACCCCCCACTTCCTACGGGCCTGAACATACTCGCTTAATAGCAACTCCACACATGAAGTTAATAAGCCGTCACACATGCATAGGTCCTGTTTCAATAATTATTTTTCAGGCTCATACAGTACCTACAAGCTTATTTGCTCACTACTGTGGCGTAACCAGAGTCGAAATGTAACCCGGGCAGCTGACCATTGGCTGTCCATAAATAACATAAACAATTTTTGGCGAATTTTGATCCCCCCTTGTCAACAGCTCAAACTTGTTCAAATCCCTCCCTATTTTGCTTAAGTCATTTATGAACAGCCACTCAACAAAAATCATTAATTAAAAAATTAACACCCGGATTTTAAATTGATCCTATTCCGCGAGGCAGCGCAAGTGCTCAACAGATGAGTTGTAAAGAATGAATTCGTAGGCCCGACCTTTGACCCGTTTCGTGCTGCCAATCTAAAAATCCTGTAGGTTCACCAAATGGTGAACTTTCTTAGCTCTAGTAACGACACAGAAGCAATATGCAACATCTTGCTGAACAGAATGTTTTAACAAGGGAAATTTTGCAAATAGTAACCTTGAAATCGACGTTTGACAATTTTTGCTCCAAAATATTTCCATGGGTATGTATGCAATTTAGGCAACACTGTGTTATCTAATTCTACTTTGGACATGTCCTCTGGGAACTCATTTAGAGGCTGTTCATTTCTAGAGTTCGCAACGACGCCAATATTTTAACTGTCTGGCAAATGATGACTAGTTGCAATCGACGAAGAAATAGTTTGGCATACGTCATCCGATATTTCTAAGCATGAGTCAGTTATGTTCAGCTCTTTAGAATTCTTGAGATATCCAAACGCAGGCAACTTTGCAATCTAGACGATGCTGCTGCCAACTGTTCTTGAGTACCCATTGCTGATCAGCGAAAATATGCCTTTTTTACGCCACCCTCGCAGGGACTCCTAGTTATCTCCTCAACCGTCTTCAGACAGTGCTGAACGCTGCCGCGCGTTTGATTCACCGATCTGGACGGAGCGACCACATAACACCTCTACTGGTAGATCTACACTGGCTTTCAGTGCCAGAACGTATCAAATACAAGCTGGCGTCACTGGTGTTCCGGTATCTGAATGGCATGGGCCCAGCATACCTAAAGACAGAACTGCATCGTATTGTCTCAGATCTCGATGGTCGACAACGTCTGAGATCGGCCTCCACTGCAGCGCTACTCGTCCCACGAATGCGTCTTTTCACCGTGGGTGATCGCGCATTTCCCGTGGCAGCACCACGGGTCTGGAATGGTTTACCACTGGCCATTCAACTATCACCATCACTAGATGCGTTTAAGAAGCGCTTAAAGACCTGGCTGTTTCGAACTAGTTGTGATTCTGTTTTGACATTTGTAATGTGTTCACGGAGTCTTTATGGATTAGTTACCACAGTAATCTTAACTTTAATAATAATAATAATAATAATAATAATAATAATAATAATAATCTGACTATACGCGAGATTGTGAGAAAAACAATAAATTTACTCTTGACGCGAACTTGTACTAAACATAAATTCTTAAAGCACACACACCTGCTCCGATGATATTATTCAAAGAAATTTTAGGAATGTTCTCTTGATGTCAATTTACCTTGTTGCCCAGTGCCAACCTTACCGTTTTCGACCAAATACACAGAGAAATCGGGGTAATTGTCGGGTCAAAAAGGTCAAATCTCAAAGCAGCTGCGATTATGCTTCTAAGGCGAGTCGAGCCGACCCGACGAGGCTCTTTCGAGCGCACAGGTCAGAGCTAATTCAGCTACCTGCTATCACTGGTATCAGTCACCAAGTCATAAATCTTCAGCCACTGCCAGAGCGCCAATTATCGTCTTACACTGTAGATAGCGTCAAATTCGGTAGAGGAAGATGCAATTGGATTGAATCGTCCATACGGACAAGCGATTACCGCCATAACTGAAGTTCGATATATCGCATAGATACATGCTGTATAATTGCCAAACACAATGACTGTAGTAATTACTGCACTTCTAACTGATACCTGGATCCTGTGAAACACGTTTTCCACAAACTAGTTTTAGACTATTAGAATAGTATTGCGATGACATACATCGCAGTGCAAAAGTAAGCAAATTCAAATATTAAAGGCATAATTTTTCACCCCGGGAAGAAAGCAAAGTAAACCGAGCATTGCCCGTAATTGTATATATATATACTAGCTGTCAACCCGTCAAAAATGACGGGGAAGAGTGGCTATCTCCTTCCCGGATTTATTGCAAAAGTTCACATTATTAAAGATAACAATTTTGTAAAAATCTGAAAATGTAAAGTGAATGCGTATAGATTATCATAGAAAATGTTTCCTATGTGCTCACTCGGTGGTCTTACCACACCACAGGGTGTTGCAAACCATAACGAAACTTACGACTACGGTTTGTGCCTACGATTGCATTGGGATTTGGTCTCCCACGGGGGGATGCGCCCTCCAGTGTTACCTACGGCCTCTTTGGGCATACGGCTCATTTTGGGCTTACGGAGGGCAGAGACTTTTCTCCCCTGGGGCTGTACCAGAGTGGAGCTTACGGCCCCCACGGAGGGCTGAGGCTTGGTCTCCCACGGGAGGCTGCGCCCCAGTAGGGCCTACAACCCCACTACAGGCTACGACCCAGCACGGGGACTGCGTCCCCAGTAGGGCCTACGGCGCCACACGGGGCACTGCACTCCCAGTGGTACCGTACCACATGCAGGCAATCAGGACGATTCGTCAAGCTGCATTGAAGACGCTTCGTCAAACGCTCCTTCGATAATAAAGTTTGGTTGTCAATGGCAACGTCATCTTCCAACTTCTGCCGTGTATCGTGACTGACAGACAAAGGAAATTATATATATATATATTATTATATATATATATAATTATATATATATATATTTGAATTCTCCAAGATTGGAGAGAAGGTCTTCGAGGCGCAATGCATTCTGAAGCGCAGAACGCGAAAACGAAAATTCGAATACCTGGTGAAATGGAAAGGTTGGAGCAGAAAATATAATTTCTGGGAATCGGAGGAAACATTTTGGACAGTGTGCTGATTGAAGAATTTCAAGAGGGTGGTAGAAAAACAAGGAGTGGAGATAAAAGACTACAAAAGAAGAAGTCTAAGCCTCAAAAGAGAGCTGTCTTTATTAAGATCGAAAGTGAAACTGGAAAGAAAGGTCCATATAGTGTTTTACTAAGAATAGGGCACCTTGAGCACTTTAATGAGAGCACCTTAGGTGGAGAGCACCCTGAGATAGGAGAGCACCTTAAGCGGAAAGCACCCGGGGATAGGGAAAGCACCTTAAGCAGAGGGCAACCTAAGATAAGTAGGCACCCTGAATTTGAGCGCCTTGAGGTCGGAACCCTCGAAGGATTAAGCACCCTGAGAGCGGAGCTGTTAAAGTCAGTGACTTTACAGGGATTTGATAAAAGATGACTCGTGAGTAATATGTACTCATCGTTTAAAAATGGTTGACATTGGACTTTTCTGATTAATGTTAAATTCTACTATATGATTCTAAACTCTTAAATAA
This sequence comes from Metaphire vulgaris, assembly GCA_018105865.1. NCBI lineage: Eukaryota > Metazoa > Annelida > Clitellata > Crassiclitellata > Megascolecidae > Metaphire > Metaphire vulgaris. The sequence continues at coordinate 23,598,561 of CM030832.1, read as the reverse complement.
AAGATAAATAACTTGTACTGGTCATGTGCCCCAGACGCTTATAACTAGAGTTTAGAGCGATTTTGATTAAAGAATAAAATAGGTCGCATAGTCGAAGGATCGAACACTTATCGAAGCGAACTAAGCGTTCAACACGTGGAAGAAAAAGATCGCGGTATTGTTCTTTGTTCTGGTTGAGAATTTTCTTTTGAAATTGAAATGGATATAACGAAATTTCAAATCAAGCAGTTAGAAGGCAAAGCGAACTGGCTGAACTGGGAAGGTCGAGTGTCAATTCTATTACGCGGAAGCACGGATGCTTTGGACGTTGTAGAAGGCAAACTTCGAAAGCCAGAAGAACCTAACGATGACGATGGCTACAGAATTTATGTTCAAGAAGGAAACAAATCTTATCGTTCGAGAGATGTTGTATTTGATGAAACTCCACTATGTTCATCATCAAGAAATTGGTCAGCAATACCTGATAATGAAGAGCCAGGAACAGAAGTTGAAGCACAACAAGAAAATTCTGAAACCAAAGATGATGCAGATCCTTAATCAGAAAGTGATGAAAAAAAAGATGAAGAGAACGAAACTGGAATAAGTGAAAATCAAATTGCCCAGACTCTCCAAATGCAATTGCGTGATCGAAGATGTATACAGAGACCATCAAAACTCAATGACTATGTGATGTCTGTTGAAGAGTTGATGACAGAATTAAAAGAACCTCAAACATACTTTCTTGGTATTGAAATAAATCAACAGTCAGATGGATCAATCAAAATCAGTCAAGGAGCCTATGCAAGGAAATTGTTGGAACAGTTTGGCATGAGTAACTGTCGTCCATGTCCAACTCCTATTATTAAATCTGAGAAGGAAATAGAACCAGATGAATCTCAGAGTGAACAACTGAAGTTTCCATATCGATCAGCAGTGATGTACCTCATGACAGGAACTAGACCTGACATTGCCTATGCTGTCAGTGTTGTTTCAAGGAAACTTGAAAATTCAAGTAACTCAGATGTTGTTCAAGTTAAAAGAATATTTCGGTATTTAAGAGGTACTGTAGATGATGGAATTACTTACAAGCCTGATGAAAATAAGAATTCTCTAATTTGCTACAGTGATTCAGATCATGGAGGAGACAAGGCAACAGGAAGATCAACCTCAGGAGTTGTCTGTATTTATTCTGGAGGTGCCATTAGTTGGCAAAGTAAAAGACAAGCAACAGTAGGTATCTCAACCACTGAAGCAGAGATTTTTGCTGCAAGTGAGGCTGCTCGGGAGGCTGTTTGGTTGAAGCTAAGGGTGGGTCGATTAATCGAAATCGTAATCGAAATCGCGATTTTTGGAAAAACCGAAATCGAAATCGACACGATTATTAAATAAATCTAAATAATCGATAATCGTCGAAAAAATAATCGAAATCGCGATTAATTTTCGATTATTCCCGTAAGTTATATTATACAATATTTCCGATTCAAAGAAAGATCAATTTACCGTTGATTCTCAGATTTTCATTGAAAATGGATTCAACTGCGTATAAAGACAGGCACCATCTTTCTGGGTTTGACAGCAGCTTTCGATGCGGTGTGGCATGCTGGTTTAATGTACAAACTCTCGCTCAATTTGCCACCCTGGTCCTGTCAACTTGTGGAATTACTCATCTCTGACAGACGGTTCTTAGTTCACTAACTTCACTTGGGAGTTGGGAGATGTCAGCTCTTGGAGACGTCAGCGAAACATTCTGACACAGTGTTCAGTTCTAGCACCTATGTTATTCAATTTGTAGGCTTATAGGCCTACACCCGACTTACCGGATACCATAGGTAGGAAGTTTGGATACGCTGACGATATCGGTCTTGCCACCCAGTCTCGATCCTTTAAGGAGATTGAAGACCAGGGTTATTTCTAGGATTGTGAATTGGGGTTGGGTGTCGGGAAAATCTGGGGTGTGTTTATTTCTAGGATTGTAGGATTGTGAATTTGGGGGTGTCAGGAAAATCTGGGGTGTCGAAATTTGGAAATCTCTACCGAAAAAGGCTGACAAGCAAAAAACCTTATAGAGAGTAGAGACTCACAAAAAGTCTGATAAGCAAAAAAGTCATCCGAGGATAAAAGTTGTGGGGTGTATTTCTCCATTTGGGGCAGGCCCTTTCAGAGGCTGAAGGAGGCCCAGGCCAGTTTGAATTTCGAGAACTCTCCTAGCCTTCCCAACAATTAAAATTTTGACAAGCGAAAAAAGGTAATCACCAATTTTGAGGACCGCAGAATACCTTCCAAGCTTTTCCAAAATCCCAAAATTGTCAACAAGCAAAAAAGGTCATCACCAAATTGTGAGGCCCCTTCTAGTAGTAGCTATCTAGCTTTCTAGCTCTCCCAGAATTCTAGACAAGGAAACAAAGGGAGGCCTTCAAATGATGGAGGCCCGGGCCGAATGGCCCTCCTGGCCCCCCTCTGAATGGGCCTGTTTGAGGGTGTTCAGGGCTAATCAATATGCATTCTGTATGCATACCATTGTCGCATTACCAAATTTTAGGGGGTCCGACCTCAATTTGGGGGTGTTAGGGGTGTTATGGGTGTAGAAATATCCCTGTTGAAGACCAACTGAACATCGATACACAGAGGATTGCCGAATACTGTAAAATATGGCGGGAAAGCCAGTTTCTAAAGGTACTGTGAAATAATTAATCGAAATCGAAATCGCGATTATATAAAAAATCGTAATCGAAATCGTAATCATGAAAAATAATCGAAAATAATCGTAATCGTAATCGGAAAAAATAATCGCAATCGACCCAGCTCTAGTTGAAGCGATTGCTGAGCGACATCACAGACTTCACTGGAATACCATAAATTTATGTCGACAATGAAGGACTGGCACAAATTCCAGAATTACACAGAAGGACAAAACATATCAAGACACGCCATTTTTTGTCAGAGTAAAGGTGACCAATGGAGAAATTAATGTCACGAAGATATCTTAAAAATTTCAGGTCGCAGATGCTTTGACGAAGGCACTTCCTTGCCCAAAACTGTTGACTCTCATGAAAACTTTAGGTCTTGGGTGAAAATAACATTCAATCTTTTTTTTTCAAAATGAGAAGGTGTTAAAGTCAGTGACTTTACATAGTTTTGATAAAAGATGACTCTTGAGTAATATGTACTCTTTGTTCAAAACTGGTTGACATTGGACTTTTCTGATTAATGTTAAATTTTACTATACGATTCTAAACTCTGAAATAAATGAGAAATAACTTTAACATTCCCGACCGTCAGCTAGCTAGGCTACAGTCAATCTTCAGCGCTTGATATTCAGGGTGCGTTGGCGCGACCACGTGACCTCTCTACTTCGTGACAAATTGCATTGGCTTCGGGTCCCGGAGCGTATCGTGTTCAAACGCTGTTCGTTGACTTTCCGGGTTCTACACCATCCTTTCTGCCTGGAATACCTTGCGACGCTCGTTCGAAGGCCGGCGTGGAGCAATCGATGGCGTCACCTTCGTTCCAGGAGGTGAATCGAACTGTACGTTCCACCTCTGTCGAAGACTGTCAAGTTCGGAGAACGTTCATTCTCGCACGAAAATTCCCTCCTCTGGAATTCCTTGCCGGACAGCGTTTCGTCCGCCACTTCCTTTGGAGAGTTTGCGAGCAAACTAAGGACGTATTTATTATAGCCAGACGAAGGAGCTGAGTTTCTGAATGCTGACTTCGATGTTTAGGATAAGTATTTGGGAAGAGATGGGTTGCATCTCAACAGGTATGGTGCAGATAAAATATCTAGGAAAATATTTTCATGTGTTAAATGCTGCTGTAAGGATTTAAACTAAGTAGGTTGACAGTTAGGGACAAAGCCATATGATAATAAATATAGAGATAATACGGACGTAATTAGGCATAAATCTAGGGGTGACAAGAATATGGTCTCTCTAGCTTTCACAATTATAATGCAGATGAAATTATTAGTAACGGTAATGTAGGTAGTATGTCAGGGTATGGAAAACCACTGAAATGTTTTTATGTAAATGCCAGGAGTTTGATTGGGGTTTATAAAATGGCCGAGTTGGAGATGCAAGTAAAAGTTATGAGTCCAGACATTATCGGAATCACAGAATCGTGGGCCAAGTGTGACACTGATGCTAGCGAACTAAATTTAAAGGGATATGCTATGTTTAGAAAAGATAGGGAAAATCCGAGCAGCAAAGTTCATAGAGCAGGAGGGGTTCTACTTTACATTAAAGAAGGCTTGCATGCCGAGGGAGCGAACAGACATAGAAAATGATAACTTCAAGGAGCACATATGGTGTGAAATCAGAAGCCACCGAGAGAAAATATTGGTAGGGGTTTGTTACAGAACACCAAGTGCTATGGAAGAATCAGATAATGGAATGTTTGCTTTATCAAACAGGTATCGAGTGAAAATGTTGTTATAATGGGTGACTTCAATTATCATGTAGACTGGGATACGCTGGATACAGAAATACCGTGTGACAGGAAATTTCTAGGCTGTGTCAATGATAACCTTCTGTTTCAGCATGTGACAAGGCCAACAAGAGGCAACAACATATTAGACCTGGTACTAACAACATCGGAGAATATAGTTTCCAATGTGGAGGTTGGGCAGAATTTTGCAGCAAGTGATCACCAAATGGTTAGTTTTACTATTAACTTTGGGAGAGGTCAGCAAAAGCAGTTTCTAGAAAGACATAACTTTTTTAAAGGGAGAATATGACATGGCAAGGAAGATTATCACATAAATGGATTTGGAGAGGGAGATAACAGGAAAAGACAAAGAGGAAGGCTGGAGCATATTTACTAAATGCATGTCCAAAGTCATAGAATTGGCCATACCAAACAGAAGAAAGACACGGACAAGATATTAAAAAGAGAGCAGCAAAGAGACTACAGACAATGGGAAGACTTATACATATTTGAAATGCAAAAGAAATAAAGATCAGCACAAAAATTCAAATATTCAACACTATCATTGTTCCACAAATGCTTTATGGATCAGAAACATGGATACTAAAAAGAGCAGATGAAAACAGACTGTTGGTGGCAGAAAGGAGTTGTTTGAGAAAGATATTGGGAGTAAGTAGATTACAAAGAATAAGAAATGAAGACATCAGGAAAAGACTGGGGATGAAAGAGACAATAATAGATAAAATCAGAACAAAAAGACTTAGATGGTATGGACACGTAAATAGAATGAAAAGCAACAGATTTCCATATAAAGCACTCTACACTTACAAAGAAGGCAAAAGAGGAAAGGAAGACCTAGGAAAAGTGGATAGATAACGTCAAAGAAGACTTTGAAAGATATCAAATGACAATAATTAATAGATGGAATGAGATTAACAACGGAAAAAGATAAATGGAAAAGTTTTGTGTCTAGATAATGAGCTGGCAGAAAGTAACTATGATGATGATGATGCTAATGATGAAACAGAAGAAAATGAATAACAAACTTCCTTGGATAACAAGAGAAGTGCAACCGAGAAGAGCGAAAAACAAAGCGTGGAGGAAACTAAGTAAACTCAGATTGGCTAGTAAAGGAAATGTGCAGAATCAGCACAGACTCAAGATCTTGGAGGAACAGTATACCCAGAAAAGAAAAGCGTCATTAGTTACTAACAAGATGGCTATTGCAAATTTTGAGGGCAAGTTGGCAAAAAATATATAACAGATTGTGACGAATTTATAAATAGCCATAAGTAAGATGTAGCAAGTAATTAATAATAATGAGCTGAGGCCCAATGCAATAATAGAATGACCGCTTATAGTGAGGTAAAGCATTAGATGCATGCGGCGAGCCATTAAAGAAAGCGAAGCGCATGCAAGTCAGTGAGTAGTAACCCCTTCTCCTTGGCCGGCAAAACAGTATAAATAGCTGATCTCACGACAGATCAGGACCGATTGCCGAGGCGGCGTGTGGAAGAAAGGAAGGTGTGTATAGATCTAAAATAAAGGTAGAAGCACCCAAGCACCTTTAGTCGAGCACATTTAGTCGGGCACTCAGTTAAGGAAGGCACCCGTAGATTAGGAGGGCACCCAATCAAGGAGCACCCTGAGGCTAAGCACGTAGAGGTTAGAGCACTCTGAGGAGCACCCTGAGTGGAGGCACTATAGGTGCGGTGCTTGAGCGTAGGGCTGTGCGACAGGTGCAGAAGCACTGAGCGTAGGGCGGTGCGACAGCCGAGGTGCAGAGGCACTGAGCGTAGGGCAGTGCGACAGCTAAGGTGCGGAGGTACTGAGCGTATGGCGGTGCGATAGGTGGGTGCGAGGCACTGAGCCGTAGGGCGGTGCGATAAGGGCAGTGCGATAGGTGCACGGAGAGAGGTAAGGTGCACGGAGAGTAGAAGCGTAGACAAAGGGACGATATAAAAGAGGAATTGAGTGTGGAGCATCGAAGGGAAGTACAGAAGCAGTGCGCGAGGTACAGGTGGTAGCGAGGGAGCCTGAATTCTAGCCAAAAAGCTAGGACGAACGACCACGTGCCTTAAAGTGAGTCAGACCCCGTGTGCGCCGAACCGGGCGGAACCATCTGGAGTTTAGAAGGCCTAGGGACCTCGACAGCACGGTTCGCCACAAGAACAGTAACAGTTTCCACAAATATTGCAATAGAAAGTTGAGACAAAAGGACACAGTCGCCCCTCTCTTGGACAGCGCGGGATGTGCAATAGCAGACGATGTAGAAACTGCATAGATTCTAAATAACTATTTTTGTTCATTATTTACAGAATAAAATACCAAAACTATACCAGAAGCCAAAATCGTGTTCGATGGAAACGAAAAAGAAATGCTAACAGATATAGTGCGTACAAAAGAATGTGTTATCAAGGTTTTGACTAATTTAAAGACAGACAAGAGCCCAGGATTAGATGGCTTACATCCGAAGTTTCTTTACGAGGTTCGAAATGAAATAGGACATGCAATTGCTTATATAATCAATGAATCACTCAGAACTGGAGTAGTACCACAAGACTGGAGAGATGCATTAGTCAGCCCACTGCTCAAGAAGGGAAAACGTAGTGAACCAAGCAATTACAGACCAGTGGGCCTAAATTCTGTAATTGGTAAAGTAATGGGAAAATACTGAAAGAGAGCATTTTGGAACATTTGACTAGGCATAAAATTGTTAAAGATAGTCAGCACGGATTTACAAAGGGGCGTTCTTGCCTGACCAACCTGTTGGACTTTCTGGAGAAGGTTTTTGATAAGCCAGATGAAGGCAAGGCAGTAGACATAATAAATTTAGATTTTGCCAAAGCTTTTGATAAAGTGCTGTGGCGACCATGTTCCACAGATAACGAGAGCATTATTATTATTTATTATTATTTTCTATTGTTATTAAATGTTTAATTACTCTGTATAACTTGCTAGTTAATAATTTAATATAAATAATTAGCGTTTATTAATAATGTAAATGTGTAATAATTTTAATTAATTAAGTTTTAATTCAGGTAAAACGGACAAAGTACGCGCTAGGTTTGAAGGGAGCTTAAGACGCTAAGACTTCGGTAAAATTATTATAATCGCCACGTCCGCTTGGGATCGCTGGGACTCTTAGAAATACCAGCTTCACCTTGACGAAGCCGACATCCAACCGTCGACGGAAGTGCGTCTGCTCGGTGTACTTTTAGATGAGACGCTGTCGTTCGTGGGCCATGTCGAGAACGTGACCCGAGCGTGTTTTCGGCAACTCCGAACGATTAGAGAGGTACGTCGATTCATCTCAACGGAGGCCGCCATACAAATGGCTCGCGCCTTCGTTGTAACACGAATCGACTACTGCAACGGGACACTGCTGGGCCTTCCTGATCGTCAGCTCGCCCGGCTCCAATCAATCCTCAATGTCTCCGCCCGGGTGATCTTCAGGGTGCGGTGGCATGATCACGTGACTTCACTACTCCGGGACAGGTTGCACTGGCTACGTGTCCCAGAGCGAATCGTGTTCAAGCGCTGCTAGTTAACATTTCGGGCTTTACACGACCCATTCTGCCCGGAATATCTTAGACGCTCGTTCGAAGACCGGCATCGACAGATCAACGGCTCCACCTTCGTTCCAGAAGTCGAATTCAACTTTATGTTCCACCTCCGTCGAAGACCGTCAAGTTTGGAGAACGCTCTTTCTCGCGCGGAAATACTCTCCTGTGGAACTCACTGCCGGACTGCGTGTCGTCCGCCACTTCCTTCGGAGAGTTTGCGAACAAGTTAAAGACGCACCTATTCAACATCTCGTTTCCACATTTATTGTAAAGCACCCTTGACTTTGGCCTTGCTATGTTACGGCGCTATATAAATTATCATGAACAATAACAATAACAAGCAACTCTTATTAAACCACCGAACGCTACGCGCTCGGTCATCGACGCTGCTAATTTTAAGTCCGCTGCGCGCAGCTGGCTTAGGTTGACGACGGACCGGACGGACTGAGGAACAGACGACTGCGGGGACCGGTAGCGATGGAAGACCGACGCGTCTGACTGTTCGATGCGAGCAGCTAGCGGAGACGGCGACGACAGACGCTACGCCGATGAGGCGACTCACTGCGGCAACGGTGCCACGAGAGACAGGACTGAAGGGCTGGCCAGCTGTAGTCACTGCGTCTGCCTGAAGACCGGCTCGTAGTTAGGCGGCCGTGTGTACAGCTGCTTTCATGTCCGCTTAAACACCGGCGCCCGGAGACAGGCACTGTCGGCGTTTCGCTTCGCCGGCAGCGGAACTTCTTATCGCCGCTGCCGACTACGTTGGGGGGTGGGTGGGCCCCAGTTTTGTCTTTCTGACGGCTGATACGCGGATTTACAGACAGCAGTAGCCGATCCCCCTCAAGCGCCGGTCTTGAAAATTTGAAACTTTATGAAAATTTTCCATGATGGATAAGAGATCTTGTATTCGTGGTCGTTTTGCTATTATTGTGGAACGAAGAGCAAAGCACAACGACTGAAAGAGAATGAGAGTATTGGAGCCCGATAAAGTGCTAAAAGCTTATCGTATCATATTGACGTATCAAAGGCTTCCAGTGGCGCTAGTTTTTTGGCTGCCCGAAAGTGCGTCTAGCTAACGCGTCTTTGTCCGTGTTACCAGTGTTGCCACTGTAGCCATTGTTTTCATTGTTGCGTGGTTTATTAATAAATAAAAATAAACCAACAATTATCGGAAGCTGCATTTGAGTCTTATAAAGCGAAGGTGAATCTTGGCTGTGATAAAAATCGCCTACCTGAGGTCACGTTAGTGCCCAGGAGGTCAACTCTGAGCCAAGGAAGGAGACAGACACAAGCCTGTCGGGGCGCGGTGAGTCAGTTTAGGTGAATTGACCGTCAAGGAAAAGAGTGGGCCGCCGTCCATTCAGGCACGGTTCACCCCGGTTTTTGGTGAAAGTGTGAAGAAACAAATAAACGCCGCTGCCCGTCTAGAAGTGACTGCAGGAGGAACCCAGCGTGCTAAGAAGCCGCAACAGATGATAGACAACGCCGCCTGTCTTTGAGAGAGCGAAAGACAAGTACGTTACCGAAAAATGAAGAGGCGTGGTATAAGTCGAAGTCAGTGACCAAGAATATGTACCGAAATCGCTTAAGGCGCCGAGACCAAGCGGTGACCAGCTATAAGTGAACCAGATATCGGAGCTCCCGGATGAGGCCGGAGACAGGACAGACACAGAGAGAGACGTCAGACGAGAAAAATCAGAACCCTGAGTTGAGAGTTGAGAAGCGGCCATTCTCTGTACGCGGCCGGCCCGGCAGCCGCGGATACCTCGTCTGATCATCTGATGTCGGTGAACCGGAGAATCGAACAGGCCGGGTCGACGGGAGATGGCGATCGGGAGACCGAGCGCGCGTTGGGGGCCGCCCGACCGCCGGCGGCGCGACGATACCGCGAGCCGTGGTCGCCACAGTTCCCCGCATAAAGCTGGCTGACAAACTGAAGGCCTGTGGAAAAAGGGGGGGATATTCTCAGATGTATTCAAAATTGGTTGAAAGGAAGAAGACAGAAGGTTTGCATTAGGGCAGGCCATTCGGAATGGGCAAGAGTTATTAGTGGAGTGCCTCAGGGCTCAGTACTGGGGCCATTGCTTTTCCTAATATATATAAATGATATCGATGAAGGATTACTGTCCAAAATTTCAAAGTTTGCTGATGATACAAAGATATGTAGAAGTATAGACTCGGAGGATGATGCTCAAATTTTAAAGGAAGATCTAAGGAAATTGTTTCAGTGGTCTGTGGACTGGCAGATGCTTTTCAATATCGATAAATGTTCTGTAATGCATGTTTAGAAATCTAATAATGGTAATGAATATTCTTTAGGTGGGAAGGTTCGAACCACAACAGAGAAAGACAGGGGTTTGGAGGTAGTCATCCATAGAAGTATGAATCCATCTGACCAATGCATGCTGTCAACAAAAAAAGAAACCAAATGTTGGGAATGATGAAAAGGACAATAGTGAGTCGAGACAAAGATATAACCATAAAAATTTCTAAATAAATAGTAAGGCCTCATCTAGAATACTGTGTTTCGGCATGGAATCCATTCTTGAAAAAAGATATAGAGCTTTTAGAAAAAGTGCAAAGAAGAGCAACGAAGATGGTCAATGGGTGCCATAATTTAAGCTACGAAAAAGACTTCAATATTGTGGACTGACAACATTAGTAAGGAGAAGAGGGAGAAGGTATTTGATAGAAACATACAAAATAACGACTGGGAAAGTAGATGTGCCATACGATCGATTCTTTACATTGGCACACTATAGCAGCACTAGAGGCCACAAATGAAAATTATATATTTAATCAGAGGGTGGGACCAAGAAAGAACATTTTTAGGTGCAAGGATTGTGGACAAATGGAACAGTTTGGACGGGGTGGGAGTGACAGTTGAAACAGTAAACGGATTCAAAGGCTATTTCGATAAACTAGGTTATTGATTGCAGATTGTTACATCAGTGGTTTTCACACAGACTTATTTAGCCTCCTAAACCACTTAAAATCACATTATTATTATTACGTTCAGCTGTGCCGTGACCTCCGTCTTTTTCAGGTTTACAGAGAGGGGAAAGCGTGCAGCTGTTCTGTGTTTGTCGAACAACGTCTGAGCGCTTGGTTGATCAATGATCATGAGCCAGCAGAGCACAGTCATCAGCAAACAGGAGATCTCGTATAACGGCTGAAAACGCGTTTGTGCGTGCCTGTAATCTTTGTAGGTTGAAGCTAAGCCATGACAGAAATGACGCAGTTAACGCCAGGCGGTAGTTTGAGTTTAGGCTGTAATAGAGTAACACCTGTTACTAGATGAATACAATCACTCCGTGTAAAGAGACTTCTATAGAACTGTTATATAGTAGGAGATCAATCGAGTAGAGCACAGAACATTATTCTGACCTGGGCATACGCTTATGTTTCAGCTGATAATTTGAAAATGTCCCACTTGTATTGTTCGTTAAACGTACCCTATCTTCAGTTTGCAAGGTAAGTAAAAGCTACGCGAATAGGCAGTCTCTGGCTATACATACTCATGTGAGTGTTTATAAAATGTCATTAAAGTTTATATGAGGTGGACGATGATAAACACGACGATGACATCGACAGAAGGCTAAAGATGACGCTGAGGAGTTATCTGCCTTATAGAAGGTCAAATTTACATTAAATCAATCTGAAGTTGAGAAGAGTGCGATAGTTTTTAATTGGTCTCTTAATTTACAATCCATCTTTATCACAGCTATCTCAATAACCGTTTATGCCTAATGCCTTCGAGATAAATTGAAGCCTTGTCAGTATTCAAAAACACATTAATTTGTTGGTCATGAATTTGACAAAAAATGCAAACGGGAAAGAGGTTCGTGTATGAGGCCTTGGGTTGATTTAGCAGAAGGATGCGGAGATCTGCGGATTAGCAATCCATTTAAAATTTTCTGAATGAATCTATTTCTAGAATAAACGTTTTCATTTCTCATTTTATACACATAGCCAGAGAAAAGTCTAAATTTTCCTAATTTCTACGATGAAGATACGATAATTACTGCAGAGAAATCACAAATAGGCTAATAAAAAATAATAATACGATTCAGTTAAACCTCTGATGTTCAATAATAATAATCATCAGTGTTTATTCTAGCCCCCTGACATTGGGGCGATTTTGAAATGTTTGGGGGACAAGGTCTGAGTCGCCACACTTTGAGGGGGGAATTTCCATCCCCATGCAACATTTAAAAAAATTGGGGGGGGATTTTTTACTTTGTGGGAAATTCCCCCCTAAGAAGGCCTAGAATAAACACTGATAATAATCAATATTTAGGCAATATCTAAAAAGTATAGAAAGTGAGTGTTAAAGATATTCGGTAGGTGGCGCTAGTAGTTCATTAGATATAAGGAAAGAACAGAACGAATTTTAGGCACCATCGTTTTAGAGGCCACCGAGTTCCATATGAGGAGGGCCGAGAGTGGGCACAGGGCCGATAGCTGAGGTCAGCGTGTTTTCGGAAAGGGAAAAGACCGTATACCCTTGATTGAGGTGGTACCAGCGGTACCAGCTGGAAGAAAGAGCTGTACCAGGCGATACCAACGGTGAATAAGGAGTGGTACAAAGCAGTACCAACCGAGGATAAGAAACCGCACGGGGCCCTGCTGAGATTATGAGCGGTACCAAGAGCTGAGATAAGGAGCGGTACCGAGGCCCAACTAAGAGAAGGAGCGGTACCAGGCGGTACCAAAGGCAGATATATAGGCCTAGTGGTATCGACAGGGAGGAATAGCGATACCGGCTGAGAGAAGGGAAGCGGAAGCAAGTGGTACCAACAGTAGAGATAAGGCGGTACCAAGGATACCAACGGCACCAGCAGTTAAGGAGAGTGGTATCAACGGTACCGAGGAAGAATAGGAGGTTGGTACCAGAGCCTTAAGAGGGTCGTTACCAGAGCTGTAGAGCGGTACCAGAGGCAACGGTACCAACGGTACAAGAAGTAAAAGAAGTTGGTACCAGCGATATAGATATAAAGGTACCAAAGGTGTAGGTGGTTCCAACGTACCGAGGGACATAAGAAGAATGGTACCTAAAGGAGATAGAGTAATACTAAGTCATAAGAGGTTTTACCGAGCGATCATTGTGTGAAGGTACCAGAGAGCCGAAGAGGAAATTGGTAGAAAGGAGGCCCATAGTCCTAATTGTACGGGGGAAAATCCTAAGTCAAGAAGCCTTGGTCAAAAGTCTAGATCAGGCGACCACGTGCCTTAGTTGAGCAGATAAACGCCGACTCGTGTAGAGAGCCGAGCTGGCCATCTGGTGTCAGAGATAAATAGCCCTTAGCAAACGAGTGGGCCCGCGTTTTGCCACATTGTGATGAAGATGGAGCTAATGAAAAACGGCGATGATCAATTCGGAAGGAGATGAATGAGGAGGCTTCAATTGTCTGAATGGAAAAGTAACGGAATCGAATGAGCAAATGATTGGTTTTAAATTTTTGGTTCAATCAGAAACCGCGGTCATCCGATATTCATTCGTAGACCGACCAACAACTGATTCAATCCTCTTTCATTATAGTAATTTTTGAATACAACTGATTGGATGAGCATACTGTTAATTAATTGGATGAACAAGCTCTTAATTTATTTTAATGAGCATACGTTCTATTGATTGTTATGTTAGTTCAAGAAGTTCTTATGAATGACCAAAGAATGAAGTTGTCATTTTGGATTTAAGACTTAGATGCAACCGAACTATGGACTACTCAACGTTTCGTCGAAGATGTTTCACAGTACTGCAAGCTGTTTACATTCTGCCTTGTGGAAGTCAGTTTGAACTTCCTATGAAATATACCGCAAGCAGCCCCACAGATTATGATTACATATTCTACTGTCAAGATTCTTGCGCAATTCCATGGAACAGAAATCCTCCGTCAAACATCAGATGCAGGATTTTTAGAATAGACAGCAGGGACACTCCTCCAGGATTCGTTAGACTGATGATTGAGAAAAACAACATTGACGATACACCGACATACTACCATCGACCACCTATACTACAGAAAATAAGCACAGGCGGTCCATCAATGCAAAACGAACTAAGATTTGCATTTACAAATGCAGTTCCGAAAAAAGGTGGCTATGATATAGGCGAAAGTGTAGACCTAGTCTTTTCAGTTTACAGCCCATATTGGCCTCTTGAAGCCGAAGAATGGAGAGTGCGTAAAAGATTTCACGGATGGCCGAATGAGAAATTGATCGCCAGGATAACAAGAGGCGGTTGTCATTTTGTTTCTAAACTTCGTACATGGGGCTCATGTGACGACACAGAATGGAGATTCTCATTCTCAAAAGCGGAACTTCTATTGATTCACAGTTGGACAGACGTTCAGAAGCTCGTTTATCATATTATTCGAGTAATAAAGAAAGATATTTCAGTGTCTTGCGATGATGATGATGAACAAGAAAATTTACAAACGTACTATTTCAAGACGCTTATGCTATGGGCTTGCGAAGAATTCCCTCCAACATTTTGGAGTGAACAAAGCATGAGCAACTGCGCAAAGATATTGTTCTATCGGTTTCTCAGATGTCTAGATGAGAAATACTGTCCTAGTTATTTCATTCCTGAATGCAACATAATGAGTAATTTGAGAGATAAAAAAGAATTTGGAGGAAAATTACAATTACTGCTGAATCGATATGTGCAAAACTCTATTAAAATCCGACTTTCTTTTACAGACAAACTAAGTTTAGAAAGGTCATTCGATAGCCAATGTCTTCATTCATTACCGTGGTTATTTCCGATGAATAAAGAATTAAACGGACGTCTTGGCGAATATTTGAATCAATGTGAATGGTTCTTATTGGGAATTAAAAATATTCACGCAGCAGTTGAAGCACATCTTCGTTTAATGTCTATCGACAATATTACCTCAAGAAAAGAAAGCAAAGACTATGTTGCCTGTTTTGAAAATTTGGAATGGGCTTTGAGTCAAATCAATAATTCTGTTTTAAATCGTAATATCAGTGTTGACCGCTCAAGTTCCGAATGCTTTAATGAGATTTTACTTAGTAAACAGCTAAGAAACTCAGTTTGTGTCTATCGTCGATGTCTTGTAGAAGGTCATGATAACGATGAATTTCATGCGAAGTTAAAAGCCTTCCCACTGCTTTGCACTGCGTCTGCTTACCGGGCAAATATCTTTTTTACAGCAATGGAATCTTACCACGAATCTCTTAACGAAATCAACAAATGCTTTGAACTGCTTAAGAATATGAAGACTATGCATATTAATTTTGGCACAAGGAAGGTGCGTTCGCTCATACCAATATTGGTTTGCAACACTCTCTCTCAGATGTATGATGAACATTTACAAGTTATCCTAGGATTTGCTACTTTGCACAGAAATATCTCTTCTTCCGAATCGCCGACTTCCTCAACTGCGCAAGAAGTATGTTTAAAATTGGACGCCTGGGAATTTCTGAAATACCTCTACATTCAATGTGAAAACAAGCTGTCTCTCAAACCTATGGCCACTGCTTATATCTGCGGCTCAGTTTCTAGTGATCTCCAACAAAGCATGTTTCATTTGGTTCATAATGATCTTTATAGCGCAGCGATACTCTTTGCCGCATTGCGACACAGCAGAGCTTATAAGACTCCTCTAGAGGGCATTCTTATACCCTACCATGATAGGACGCTAGAAGATTTACTCTTTTTCAAGAATTAGCCTCTACATGTAGACCTTATATATTATACCGTCTTATAGATATTAGTTTTGAAAATAATAAAAAAATTCGCCAATATATTGACACGCCCCGTGGAATTTAAACATCAGCTCTAACGTAGACTGAAACTAGATGTTTTGAGACTATAACATTGCAGAAAACATACATCTTATTATATAATTCTCGATGTCCGGCGAATCGGTCTGTCGGTCACGATACACGGCAGATTTTGCAAGACGCTGTCGCCATAACAACGAAATTGTTTAATCAAAACTGTATAATATAATCAACGGAGCGTTTAATAAAGCGTCTTAATTGCAGCTCAAAGCCCCGTTCCACTTCCATCTCCCACCCCTCTCCCAATCGCCACGGCCCCAATCCATTCCCGCTCCGGCCCCAACCCATCCCCGACCCTCCCTACCCCACAGGCCCCAAACCCCCGTTCTCTTCCTCGCCCCATCCCTCTCCCAATCCCCTCCTTCCCTCTCCCCATCCCTCTCCCAATCGCCCCGGCCTCAGCACATCCCGCCCAGGTCCCAACCCATGCCCGCCCCGCCCTATTTCACAGGCCCCAAAGTCCCACCTCTTCCCTTTCCCCATCCCTCTCCCAATAGCCCCAGGTCCCAACCCATACCCGCCGTACCCCACAGGCCCCAAACCCCCGTTCTCATTCCCTCTCCCCATCTCTCTCCCAACCCCCATTCCCTCTCCCCATCCCTTTCCCAATCGCCCCGGCCCGAACCCATCACCGCTCCGCCCTACCCCACTGGCCCCACACCCCGTTTCCAAACCTACACAACGCTGCTCCGAAAACCCGTACAACCCACTTTCCTCCTGCCAAACCTCCCTTCCCTCTCCCAATGCCCTGCCCCGCCCCCGTTATTATTTATATTTACTCCTTCCTAATCTCAATACCTATTGTTTTTAAAGTTAACCCCTCAAGTGACCTGTCCTGTTCCTTCTGTATGTGTCAGATGTATTCAACATCATTGCTGCCTGTGGAATGTCTGGGCACGGATACGCTGATGACATCCAAATCTACAGCAGCGGGAATGCAACCTGGGAGCAAGCATTAATGGACCAGTTAAGTGACTGCATCACTAGAATCCGGAACTGGATGGCGGAGAATTGCCTAAAGCTGAATGAAGATAAGACACAAATTATCTGACTGGGCACAAGACAACAGATTCAAAAGATTACAATAAATGCCTTACGCCGTCCTGACGCCACCATTGAATGTGCTACAGTGGTCAATAACCTTGGAGTGTTAATTGATAGTCAGCTGACAATGGCCGACCACGTTGCATCAGTCTGCAGGAAGTCGTTCTTCCAGCTTCGCCAGCTGCGGGCAGTGAGGAACTCGCTGACCCCTGATGCATCTAGGATGCTGGCTCAAGCATTCATCAGCAGCAGACTCGACTACTGCAACAACATCCTCTATGGCATCAGCGACCATCTGATACAGAGACTTCAACTCGTCCAGAATGCAGCTGCACGCTTGGTGTTCCAGAGAGGGAAGTTCGATCATATCACACCAGTCCTGCGGGAGCTTCACTGACTCCCGGTCGGTCAACGCGTGACTTTTAAACTCGGGACCATCCTGTTCAAGGCCCAACACAGCTCTGCTCCGCCACATCTAACTGATATGTTCTGCTCGACGGCTAAGTTGCTTGGTCGGTCGCATCTGCGCTCCGCCCTGACTAGCACACTCGCAGTGCCTCGAACTCGGACAGGCTACGGTGACCGCAACCTGGCCGTCGCTGGCCCGGTTGTTTGGAACAGTCTGCCAGCAACATTGCGTCCCTCTGACTCAACCATGACGCTGTTATCTTTTAGGAAAAAACTGAAGACATTGTTTGATTGATCCGGTTCGCAACCGACATGAGCGCATTTGCTGCTTTGCGATTATTTGCGCTATAAAATGCTCGTAATAATAATCTTATTATATAATTCTCGATGTCCGTCCGCCCGTCCGACGGCAACACGGCAGGTATTGCAAAACGCTGTTGTCATTGACAACCAAATATTGTTTAATCAAAACTGTATAATATAATCAACGGAGCGTTTAACGAAGCGTCTTAATTGCAGCCTAAACCCCCGTCCCCTTCCCTCACCCCACCCCTCTCCCAATCGCCCAAATATTGTTTAATCAAAACTGTATAATATAATCAACGGAGCGTTTAACGAAGCCAGCAAACCCCCGTCCCCTTCCCTCACCCCATCCCTCTCCCAACCCATTCCCACCCCGGGTCCAAACCCTCTTTCCCCCCCTTCCCCATCCCTCTTTTCCCTTCCCTCCCCATCCCCCTCAATCGCCCTGGCCCCAACCCATTCCGGCCCCGTCCCCAAAACCCCGTTCCTCTTCCTCTCCCATCCCTTTTTTCCTCTCTCATCCCTCTCCCAATCGCCCCGGCCCCAACCCATTTCGGTCCCGACCCAAACCCCCGTTTCCCTTCCCTCTCCCCATCCCTTTCCCTCTCCCCCTGCCTCTCCCAATCGCCCGGCCCCAACCCATTCCCGCCCCGGCCCCAACCCATTCCCACCCCGGCCCCAAACCCCGTTCCCCTTCCCTCCCATAACCTTCCTTCTCCCATCCCTCTCCCAATCGCCCAGGCCCCAACCCATACCCGCCCCCTGCCTTGCCCGACAGGCCCCAAACCCCGGTTCCTTTCTCTCTCCCCACCCCTAACCCAACCCCCGTACCTCTCTCCATCCCTCTCCCAATCGCCCCGGCCCCAACCCATCACCGCTCCGCCCTACCCCACCGGCCCCAAATCCCGTTCCCAAACCTACACAACGCTGCTCCGAAAACCCGTACAACCCACTTTCCTCCTCCCAAACCTCCCTTCTCTCTTCCAATGCCATGCCCCCCGTTATTATATATATATTTATTCCTTCCTAGCCTCAATACATAGTTTTTAAATTTAACCTCTCAAGTGGGGATTAAATTTTCAGACGCCGTCACCGTACTGGGGATTTAATTTTTGGAAAAGCGTTCTTCAGAAATGATTGCTGTAACGTTTTAAATTTGCTATATCTCAGGCTATATAGGAGCTAAAAAGATGAGGTTTGCACCATTGTTTAGATTGTTTATTCCTCTTTCTAACCGTCTAGTTTACGGCCTAAAATATCGCCCTCTCGCCCCTGAAAAATTTTTAAAGCCCCCTAGCAAAATATTTTCAGCGGTAACCCCACTTTGGTCAGCGGCAAAGTTGTAAAGGGATGTCAGAGGAACAAAATAAGCCAAAAGGTGTGAAAATCGGTTGACATTTGGCAAAGATCTATCAATTCTAACCCGATGACCCCAATGTTTGAGCATAAGTATTATCGGTGAATTTCGCGAAAGTTTTGAATGTTGAGAAAATTTCTAATTTTTTTGAATTTGCTATATCTTAGGCTATATAAGAGCTAAGACGATGAGGTTAGCACCATTGTTTAGCTTTTTTATTCCTCTTTCTAACCCTCCGTGAAAACCAAAAAAGTCCAGCGTTCAAAAGGTTTGCGACAATCAAGTGAGAATGAGTAGCAGGCTGTTGCTCGGCGTGAAAAAGCAGCACAGCAAACAAGAGAATCAAGCACTGCATGTCGTTCGACACTGCCAAATCAGTGCACTTACGTTGACTATCAAGTTTCAGAAAATTCATGCGAATGGGCGTTAACTCGGTTGAAGGAAAAGGCGGCGAGTTAAGGACAATTAATTGCGCAAAATGCTATTTCATTTGCGCAAAATCGGGTGGTAAAACAGCCAATCTTCCCCGTCATTTTTGACGGGTAAACACCTAGTTTTATTAGCAAAATCATATCAGTTTCTTTCAATTTCTTCAAAACTGAAAATAGTTGATACTGCAGACTTCCTCCCAAATCATCTGGACATTTTAAATTTCTTCTAAGTCAAACAGGTACGCTACGCGATGCACTAGCCCCGTGTCCGTGGCCTTGCACACGCCTGGCTGAGGGCGACTAGAAACGGAGATCAGCGCCGCCCTATGAGCCTGTGGCTCGGGAAGGACTTTGACTTTTTTTCTATCAGAATATTATTTGAACACATCTGACTCATTGCAGAATGTTGTGGTTTATAACAGTGGCGTAACCAGAGGGGACTGGGAGTTAACCTTCCCTGGTTGGCCAACCAACAAAATGCATTGCTTATTTTTATTCTATTGGTGGAGAGCTGCGCCAAAAATCGGGTTTAAGGTAGCAGAAAAAGAATATAGTTATATTATAACTGGCTTAGCCAAGCAAAATAATAGGTGACGACCTTTTTTGTTTGTCCGGATTTTCGAAGTCGGAAAATAGTTGGTCGTAACCCTAACCCTTCGCTAAAACCTTGCTACGCCACTGATATAAAACGTTTTTGAAATGTAGGAGTAGTTCGTCGCAGTGATTGACCAGTTTGCATAATTACTAAGTTCACTTTGATACCAGAAATACACCTTGAATATTAGAGAGGAGCTATGAAATCACGCCAAAATTGACTCAAAGGCTAAACAAGACATTGCAAGCATTAAGCTTATTTGCAACAGAATACATGTTATTCAGGAAATGAAAGCACTCTGTAAATGGAGAGAGAAGATAATTATATATATATATATATATATATATATATATATATATATATAGAAAGTTGCTCGCTTCTTCGCTCGCAGTGCAGGGTAATAGTAAACCCAATCATTGATTTCATGCTGCTGAACAACGTTTCAATGATGTACATAAGCCACGTAGCCAAGTTCTGACGCTGCAACGTACGCTTCCTCAAACGCTTCGCGTGGCCGTTCGCTTCGCGTGGCCGTTCGCTTCGCGTCGCCGTTCGCTTCGCGAGTTGGACACATTATGACGCTGCAACGTACGCTCGTCAAACGCTTCGCGTGGCCGTTCGCCTCGCGAAGCCGTTCGCTTCGCGAAGCCTAAGGTTCTAGAACGACCAATCAGAACGCTTGAAGGTAACGAATGAGAACGTCACACAGCCAACCAATCAGAACGCTCACAGTCAACCAATCAGAACGCTTGAAGGTAACAGAGAGACATACAGAGCAAGGATCTTAATATTATACTAGAAAGATGCTCGCTTCGCTTGCGCTCGCTTCGCTCGCAGTGCAGGATAAATACTAATCCAATACCTTTACCTAATACCCAATCATTGAATTCATGCTGAACAACATTTCAATGAAGCACATACGCCACCTAGCCAAGCTCTGCGCCACGTAATAATTAGGCCTATGTACGTTAAAATCACGCAACTGTGACCATTTGTGACGCTGTACACGTATTTTTTGTGTACGTTAAAATTGCGCAACTTCCTCGAGCTACGCCCATCAGCGCATCGCGACGTTGTACACATTATGACGTTGCAATGAACAATTGAACGTACACTTCGTCAAACGCTTCTTCGACTAAACCGTTTGGTTACCAATAGCAACGTCGTCTTCGAACATCGTCCACCAACGCATCGCGACGTAAGGACTAAACCGTCTAGCAATAGTCAACGCTCGCCCACCAACGCATCGCGACGTAAGGACTAAACGGTCTAAACGGTCTAAACCGTCTACCAATAGTCAACCAATCAGAATGCTTGAAGGTAACAGACAGAGAGACATACAGATAAGGATCTTAATATTATAAACTAGAAAGATGCTCGCTTCGTTCGCAGTGCAGGATAATACTAATCCAATACTTTTACCTAATACCCAATCATTGAATTCACGCTGAACAACAATTCAATGTAGTACATACGCCACCTAGCCAAGCTCTGCGCCGCGTAATAATTAGGCCTATGTACGTTAAAATCACGCAACTGTGACCATTTGTGACGCTGTACACGTATTTTTTGTGTACGTTAAATTTGCGCAACTTTCTCGAGCTACGCCCACCAACGCATCGTGACGTTGTACACATTATGACGCTGCAATGAACAATTGAACGTACGCTTCGTCAAACGCTTCTTCGACTAAACCGTTTGGTTAACAATAGCAACGTCGTCTTCGAACATCGCCCACCAAGCATTCGCGACGTTGACAGAACAATTAAACGTACGCTTCGTCAAACGCTCGCCCTCCAACCTCTTGACGTTGTACACTTATGACGCTGCAATGAACAATTGAATGTACGCTTCTCGCCCGTCTATATATATATATATATCTATATATATATATATATATATATATATATATATATATATATATATATATATATAGAGAGAGAGAGAGAGAGAGAGAGAGAGAGAGAGAGAGGGAGGGAGAGAGAGGAGTCAAACAGAGATAGGCAGGCAGAGAGATAGAGAGACTTCCCGCAAATCAGCGGTCCGATCGAAAATGTTGATTTCAAGTTTATGAGGCGATAGTAGGTGATAGCAGAATACTATCTTAAAATATCGACCAGACCTCAGTTATACCGAATGAAAAATTGATGTTGAAACAACCCGCCTGATATTGTAACTGCGTGCTAGAAATCATGAAAGTCTTGTTGGATGAATGTAGTTCAAGAGTTCGAGATAAAAATTTAAAGCCATGTTCATAGAAGCCCAGAAGGGCTTTCATGAACATGACTTTGTGGATATAGGACCTATACATGCATGACGGTTTATTTACTTTATGTGTGGAGTTGCTATTAAGCGAGTGTGTTCAACGGATTTGAGAAAGCATTTGCCTGTGTAAAGCGCTCTTGTTTTTGACTATTATCATGATACTGCGCTGTATAAATTGTCTTGATAGAATAGATTAGAAAGGATTTCTAGTACATGCATCTTTGAGATTCATGGTAGAACACCATGTCAAATTATTACAGAAAATCAGCAACGTGTTTTAGTTAATAGCCAAGAATGATGTTTAGCATAAAGTTTCATCCTGAGGTTAGCGTCATTGTACAGCTGTACCGGCATATGTCATGTGGATAAATATCTGTTAGCCTATAAATCTGATTCTATTCTATTTAAATTTGAAGGAATATTTAATGGAATTTATGTTCCATTTACCGAACAACGTTCATGTCCTACGAATACCGCACCCATGTTCCGGCTGAAATGCGAAGAGGATAGGACCGGGTATTCAAGCTTAGCGTCTATGCTCTCATATTCTTCTCGCTTAATAACAACGCCAAACACAAAGACATGCATAGGTCCTATGTCCACCCCCTGCTCCCCCACTTCATACGGGCCTGAACATACACGCCTAATAAGCCGTCTCACATGCATAGGTCCTTTATCCAAAATTATTGTTCAGGGTCATACCTACAAGCTTTGCTCGCTAACGCCCCAGCGAGTATCTTCTTAGTCGTCGTTAGTAGTGGCTATGCACTTATACAACATTCGAATTGAACCGAGAGACGAAAATGATATTGCTACTGCCTGTAAAGTGCTTGATATAGGCTACCTGTAGCTGCCGCATATTTTGCATTGACTTCTGTTTTTTCCCTCTAACCAAAAATAAATAAAATTAAATAGTCATGTGACTTTTATGACTTTGCTGTCAATCACAGTCAGTGTAGTAATAATCATCTTTATTCGAGACAAACACAGCATAAAAAAGTAGTACACAACCAGTAGTACACAACCAAGGAAAACACAAATCAGCTGAACAAAACTAAATAATAAAAGATAATAATAAAATAATGTTTTCAACCCGAATATTTAACTTCTCATGAAAATTTTCACTCACAAGTCGTTACTATGACAATGTACGTCATAAATATTTATCGTGCTAAAACGGAGAATGTTACAACTGACAAAGTACGTAATTCATGAAGCACGAGCAGAAATTTGAACCAGGGGACCTGAATTTTTACGCACTCTAAGATTTTCTCGGCTAAGAGGCCTGAGGGAGCGTGGTGAGCTATCAGAAACATGGGTGTCAGGAGTGAGTGAAAGGGGACACAACTGCCATAAAAATGTGGGGTAATAGTAAATATTCACCCCTAGAAAATAATATGTCTATAAATATGTGAGGGTATGCAAATAAATCCTAAAATAGGCTGGCATATATAGATAGGTAGTGTAGTTTCTGTAGTTTCATGCACGAGGACCTTTTCTTGGTTGTCAGATATTTTGGGCTGAACATAGGACACTACTACTACTACTCTATGTTCTTTCTATAATTTTAATTTAAGACCAATTGGCAGTGCTCTGTCTCCAGGTAAATAACATGTTAAACTCTTGCACCTCTGGAGAAATTTCGGCAGCTGTCGGCTAATTCACCCGCAATAGTTTATTCACCGCCAATGGTTATTAACCGCCGGCAGTTTAGAGTTAACAGTAATCCAAATCGAGTTTTATTCATTTTGCCACAATAGCGCTATTTTAAAATGGCGCTATAGAAGTTGAACCTCATGTTAAAGCCTAACACTAAACCTGACCTTAACCCCCTACATAGATTTGAATGTATGACCATAACTTAAGAATTCGTGTCCCCTTGTCTCTTACAATGGTTTCTTGTTGACGGTGAATTAACGGTACGCGGACTATTGACCACAGGACGATTGACCATAGGACGATTGACCACTGGACGATTGACCACAGCGGACTTTTGACCACTGGACGATTGACCACAGCCGTGATTATCAGGCTTAGCACGCTGTCTGCTGCATGCATGCATGCACGCATACAAAAAAAAAACCAAATGCTATTGTCTATATATATATATATATATATATATATATATATATATATATATATATATATAGACAATAGCATTTGTATATATATGTATATATATGTATATATATGTATATATATGTATATTAGGTGTGACAAAAAGTACAAACTATATCCATTCAGTACTAAAAAGATGCTCTTTGATCTACTGATCAAGAAAAACCCCTATTTCAATATATTATTTTTATGTCTAGGGGTCCCAACTTTGAAAAAAACTGATTTATGAATAATATGTATATTGCATATTTCATTGCAAAGCAATGGCTTCTTAACAATAACTGCATTAACATAGTTGCTGGGATATTATAAACTGTTTTGTTGAATCTATTGATAGTTTTTGATTAAATTTGGCAAACTTGGGTGTTTGCTATTAAAATAATACAGGCTTTTCTACAATATCCTTCATAAAGTGATCCACTTCTTGGCAAGCTAGTGGGTTCTGCTTTCTTCTCATGCCCATAGCAACCATTGTATTTATGATTTCTAATGATGATCATTAAGTGGGTTTAGAGGTGAATTGTAGTTAAATTATGGCAAGCTTTAGAACAGTGGTTCTCAACCCTTGTTCCGCGCGCGGACCACAGGTGGTCCGCAAGACGGGGTCTAGTGGTTCGCGGCGAAGTCTGAAAAAACGTAAATAAAAATTAGACATATTAATTTTCCATGTGAAAAATCTGAAAAGTGA
This sequence comes from Metaphire vulgaris, assembly GCA_018105865.1. NCBI lineage: Eukaryota > Metazoa > Annelida > Clitellata > Crassiclitellata > Megascolecidae > Metaphire > Metaphire vulgaris. The sequence goes on along the minus strand of CM030832.1, from coordinate 23,573,573 downwards.
GACGATCAAAACAAGGTCATCAGCACAAAAAGGTTATCGGCACATTTCGTGTGTATTCTGTGCATTTTCTACGTGAAAAAGCATGACAAGCAAAAAATAACAAAAGGTCATCACCGCCTCTTTGGAGTAGATGACTGCTCAAATTAGCAGGTGGTCCATGAGATATTTTTGAACTTCAAAAGAGGTCCATTATTGAGAACCACTGCTCTAGAACACGAAGTAAAAGTTGACATTCAGTATTTGGGTTTCCAAAGCCAAAATTTTCTAAAATGTGCTGCCAACGTGTGAAGATGTTCTAAGAGCGTGTTATTTTTAACAGCAAAAAGAGAGACATAAGACTGTTGATGTTGTAAAAACTTTTGCATCTGAAGTGATTGAGATATATAATAAGGCCAGCATACCTACTATTGCATTTGTCAGCATAGTGAAAAAAGTGAAAAGGTTATTTGAGAAATGGAATGATCTGCAGAAAAAACTACCTGAAAACTGGATATTGAAAAATTGATCCAGTTACATCAAGTAGGCTGCAATAACTAGAAGACAGAAAATGAAAATTAACAAAGGTTGAAGGCAAAACAAAAAGAGAAATGGGAGAAAGTAGTACTGCTTTAGAAGAGTTTGAAATGAATTACAATTCAGAAAACAGTCCAAATGACCTTTGCAGTGATGTCAGTTACACGGGCAACGATAGGGAGACAGAAGAGGAAGATAGTGACAACCAGTGCTGTTTTAGCAGTGGTCCACAGAATAAACATCAGTATCTAGCTGCTGTCGGTGATGAGCACGAAAATATAAGAAAATTTGCTTATGCAAAATTTCACTAGTTCGGAGTAATCATCAACGCAGTGGTATGATTCGTTGTTTTGACAAGAACAATATTACAATCAACTTCACTTCAGACTCTTACATCAACATTGATTGGGAACGGGTGAAATTTGACATCCCTCCACTCGTGCATGACGTCACTTCAGGAGCCATTGAAAATCATGCAGAAATAAGTATGCCATATTATCCATGTCATGCACAAGATGTGGAAAGACATATCAAGGATGTTTCTGTAGCCTTCCATAAAGTTTATGGACATGATTCACGCCTTCGAGTTATAATTCAAATGAAGAAATCAAGATCAGGGTTGCCAACTATAGAAAGCAAATCACATTTACTGCACTAATAGTTAAACTGCAGCACTGTAGCATACGTATGGTTATGTTCTTATTCGGTCAGTTTTGTTCAATTTAGAAGATGATATGCTGCTTGACTCAGAGCATATAAGTTAGAATGGTGCAAAAGTATAAGTAAAATCCTTCCCGATCACTCATGGCTAACTTCAGGGCTCATAAGGCGGCGCTGATCTCCGTTACCAAGGCCCTCAGCCAGGCGACTGGTGCAAGTTACACGATACGGGGCCAGTGTTCTCATGAAACGCGACTGTTTACTCCGCGGATTAATCCGCTACTCATTTGCCATCGCCATCTGGAGAAAGAAGGCTGAATTGACCTTAGGGCTCCTGCCAGAGTTGAACCCGCGACCTTCTGCTCCATCGTCCAGTGTTTTTATCATTCTGCTAACTTCTTGCCCCTGTCAACTTCCTACCCCTGCTAATTTCCCTATATTATATATATTTCCCTGCTATATTACACCATGGTGTAATGGTGCAATGGCGTAACTTGCTAATACTGTTAATGTCAGACTGGGTCGGAAAATGGCAATGCAATGCATAAATTTGGCAAAATTGACTTGCATTCTTAACAAAGTTGCTAGAAATGGGTGATTCATATGAAATATCTGTTTTCGATAGCTTATTTACTTTAATATGGATCATCGATTTCCGTTTGTACGGGATGTGAACTCTAAAATTTTGTACTTTTTGTCACACCCTAATGTATATATATGTATATATATGTATATATATGTATATATGTATATATACATATGTATATATATGCATATATGTATATATCTATATATAAAATTTTATATATAATATCTATAATATTAAGATCGTTATCTGTATCTTCAAGCGTTCTGATTGGTTGACTATTGCTAGACGGTTTAGACCGTTTAGTCCTTACGTCGCGATGCGTTGGTGGGCGAGCGTTGACTATTGGTAGACGGTTTAGACCGTTTAGTCCTTACGTCGCCATGCGTTCGTGGGCGAGCGTTGACTATTGGTAGACGGTTTAAACCGTTTAGTCCTTACGTCGCGATGCGTTGGTGGACGATGTTCGAAGACGACGTTGCTATTGGTAACAATTGTTCGTAGAATCGTAGTTTAACACGGTCGGCTGGGCGTGCGACGACGTTGCTATTGGTAACAATTGTTCGCAGCCTCAGGTAGTTGTGCAATTTTAACGTACATTTTAACGTACACAAAAAAATACGTGTACAGCGTCACACATGGCCACAGTTGCGTGATTTTAACGTACATAGGCCTAATTATTACGTGGCGCAGAGCTTGGCTAGGTGGCGATCATTGAAATGTTGTTCAGCATGAATTCAATGATTGGGTATTAGGTATAGGTCTTGGATTAGTATTATCCTGCACTGCGAGCGAAGCGAGCGCGAGCGAAGCGAGCCTCTTTCTAGTCTATAATATTAAGATCCTTATCTGTATGTCTCTCTGTCTGTTACCTTCAAGCGTTCTGATTGGTTTACTATTGGTAGACGGTTTAGACCGTTTAGTCCTTACGTCGCGATGCGTTGGTGGGCGATGTTCGAAGACGACGTTGCTATTGGTAACCACACGGTTTAGTCGAAGAAGCGTTTGACGAAGTGTACGTTCAATTGTTCACTGCAACGTCATAATGTGTACAACGTCGAGATGCGCTGATGAGCGTAGCTCGAGGAAGTTGCGCAAACGTACACAAAAATACGTGTACAGCGTCACAAAAGGCCACAGTTGCATGATTTTAACGTACATACTACATAGGCCTAATTATTACGTGGCGCAGAGCTTGGCTAGGTGGCGATCATTGAAATGTTGTTCAGCTGAATTCAATGATTGGGTATTAGGTATAGGTATTGGATTAGTATTATCCTGCACTGCGAGCGAAGCGAGCGCAAGCGAAGCGAGCATCTTTCTAGTATAATATATATATATCGACTCACTATTGTCCTTTTCATCATTTCCAGCATTTGGTTTCCTTTTTTTGTATGCGTGCATGCATGCATGCAGCAGACAGCGTGCTAAGCCTGATACTCATGGCTGTGGCTGTGTCCAGTGGTCAAAAGTCCGCTATGGTCAATCGTCCAGTGGTCAAAAGTCCGCTGTGGTCAATCGTCCAGTGGTCAATCGTCCTATGGTCAATCGTCCTATGGTCAATCGTCCTGTGGTCAATAGTCCTAGAACCGAATTAACCGACAAGTACCAAAATTTCTACCGATGCCCATGAGACCAGAAAGGGTCCTGGGACGGAAGCCCTACCGGAAAAATTTAAGGGCAATATTATATTCAAACCTTGGGATATGGTTTATATTTTCAGACTCATTGACAGGATATTGACAAACCCCACCCTAAAAACAGGTTTCCACTTTTCAACGTCATATGCTGTACCAGAACTTTGGAACTCAATTCCATCATCCATCCACTGTCTACACTATGGCCAAATTCTGAGTCAAATTTCCACACATTTCTTGCAGCATCTCAAGTTGTTCTTTCTAAACTCAAAGCATTATCTTCAAAAATCATTTCCTCCATAGCTGTAACGTCCTAACCACAACGACCCTTTAGATTAAATGACCTTGAACGAATGACTCACCACCTTCGACTATGACTTCATAATAAGATCAAGGGCATATGAATAAGGAGCTGCTGCGATGCTGCTTTTGAAAGCGCTATAGAAATTCGCGGGATTTTACTTACTTACTTAGCAGTCACCTCTCGGCGCTTGTGTTTCGTCCGGAGTCTGTCGCTCAGAGGGCGTTTTGCTTATTTAAATGATCGAGGGCTTCTTGGCGAAGACCGTATCTCCATATTTGTTTCCTATCGCGAGTCATGCAACATGTTGGACAGTTAGCCAAGAGCTGCTTCCATCACATACGATGTATCCGCCAGATTTGTCGAATCGCTGGCAAAGAAGTCGCCTTGCAACTGGTTTCCGCGTTTGTTCTGTCCAGACTAGACTATTGCAATTCCGTTCTTGCTGGCCTTCCAAAGTCTACACTGGCCGACCTGCAGCGCGTACAAAATTCTGTTGCATGCACGTCTGGTGCTGGGCCTGAAACCTCGAGACCACGTCATTCCGGCGCTTCGTGAACTTCATTGGCTTCCAGTCCAGTCACGGATACAACAAAACTATGCACGCTGATGTTCTGTGCACAAAATGGTCTTCGTCCGACCTATCTGGCCGATCAGCTCCAGCCAACATCAACCGCCAGTGGTAGACCAGGCCTACGATCAGCCTCTACCAGCCAATACCAGTAACCTCGTCTTCGGACAGTCGTGGGGCAACGAGCCTTCACGTACGCTGGACCCCATGCCTGGAACGCCCTTCCACCAGCGCTACGGAACATAAAGTCGCCCGTCGCTTTTCGTAAACAGTTGAAGACACATCTGTTTAATTATGCTTATAATAATTGACATTAATTGTAATTGATTATGCGCAATATAAATAGCTAATTAAATTAAATTAAAATTTAATTCAGTTTTCTAAATTTGATAACTGAGTATAGACGCCTATTTTCCCCAAGTTCTTCTATGATTGAGGTATTTGTTCTATGTTCTTTCCAGCTAATGGACATCATCCTTCTGAAAGCTGTCATCTCGAAAGCAGTGATTCTTTTCTGATCTGCCTTTTTCACCGTCCAAGCTTCAGCTCCATACGTTGCAATGGGCCAGACCAATGCTTCCATCAGGCGTTTCTTTATGTGCAGACTGAAGGACCGATCCTTCCAAACAGTAGTGAGTGTCTTTATGGTTGAACGCCCCATGCCAAGCCTTGATCTTATTTCAGAGCTGCAGTCATTATCCTCTGTAATTAATGAACCAAGATAACGGAAGGTTTCCACTTGTTCAATAGGATGCCCATGACACATGATATTGATTTTGATCCTTTTGTCTGCAGCTACCATTACCTTTGTTTTTAATGCTAATTTCAAACCAAGTTCTCTCGACACAAAATCCACTTTATCTATCAGTTCCTGCAATGAATTTGGCGAAGTTGCTATCAAAACAATGTCATCAGCGTATCTCAGGTTGTTAATCACTCGTCCACTGATGTTAATTCCTGTATCAGGGAGTTCATCTGCTGAACATCTCATTATGTGTTCCGAATAGCAGTTGAATGACATAGGGAGATAAGGCAGCCCTGCTGTAGACCTTTTCCAATCATAAACCAACCTGTCGTTTCTTTGTCCACTCTTACAGTAACTTGTTGTTCTTTGTACAATTTTTGAATTACGTCAACTGTGGCGTGGCATAATCCCATTCCCTTTAGTATTTTCTATAGCTTTGTGTGCTGTACTGAATCAAACGCTTTGTTGTACAGTAGTCTATGAATGCATGTACAGCGGTACTGACATCTCTCTAGCTTTTCCCATTATTAGTCTTAGATTGAAAATTTGGTCCCTTGTGCCAACTCCTTTTCGGAAACCCATCTACACATCCGAAAGCTCATTTTCTGCTTGTCTTTGCATTCTATTTAATAAGATTCTCAAAAGTATTTTGCTGGCGTGACTGATTAACGCTTTAGTTCTGTAAACCTCGCAGTTTGTTGTGCTTTTGACTTTGCAATGGGAACGAATATTGATCGTCTCCAGTCTTCTGGCCATTCTCCAGTTTCCAGTATCTTGTTGCATAGTCGACAAAATCCTTGCGCTATTACATCGCTATCCAGTTTTATTATCTCTGCTGGTAAGCAGTGATGTGACGTCTCGAGACACTGTCTCGTCTCGAGACAGTCTCGAGACAGTATTTTCAATGTCTTGGTCTTGGTCTTGCTGGTCAGTGTCTCGGTCTTGGTCTTGGTCTCGTCATTACTGTCTTGGTCTTGCGATTCAAGACCGAGACAGTGCGGAGACAGCGAGACAGTGGAGTTTCTCCACTGTGAGTAATAATGTTTTCTGTGGTTGATGTCTTCCGAATTATGGAGCAATAACAGATTTTCACCGTGAGCCCTTCGGGAATAATAATAATCAGTGCTTTTTCTGCCGGAACACGCCGGAACGGCGTTCCGAAACCTTTTCCTCCCGAATTTTATTAATTTTTAATATATATTAATTAAATTAAATTATTTTAATTATTTCTATAGCTTTTCCAGGCTGTTGATTATTTTAATTATTTTTATAGCTTTTCCAGGCTGTGTTTCGTCTGAGTTTAATGATGCTTTAAGTTTAACCATTCATACAGGAAGATGCGATCCGGCTCCTTTTTCCTAGAAAAAAGCACCGATAATAATAGTAATAATATAATATGTTTGTATAGATATTTCTATGTCATGCGGCATAAAACTGTTTTATCTGTTTTCTTTATGTTTAATTTACTGTCTCGGTCTTGGTCTTGATCTTGAGCCCTAGTGTCTTGGTCATGGTCTCGGCACCTAATGTCTTGGTCTTGGTCTTGGTCTTGGTCTTGAGGTTAGTGTCTTGGTCTTGGTCTTGCCACTTACTGTCTTGGTCACATCACTGCTGGTAAGTCATCATATCCTGCAGCCTTTCTCTTTGGTAATCTTTTAATGGCGTCCTGTACCTCATCTACAAGGATCGGGTTTGGCCTTTCTTCAGGTTGTTCCGCTGTGTCGGTGTTGTCATCTTGACTGCTGTGATCGCCTTCATATAGTTGCTCTGCATATTCTTTCCACCTACGCTTTATGTCGTCTAAATCTGTCAAAAGCCTTCCCATCTTGTCTTTGATGTTTCTTTGTCTTGAAGCAAAGTCTCTCCTTAAGTTTTAACCTCTTTTAAAGCATGTGTGGTGTTGTTAGATTTAATTCCTTGTTCAATCTGTTGGCACTGTTCCTTAGGGTGCCCGTCTAAACTGAAGTTCTTAATTTCTACTGTGGTACCCTCCCATTTTGTTATGTGTTGTGAAAGACGTTCTTTGTATTTTTTCAGATTTTTAGAATCAAATCTAAAGGTTGCTCAACGGCTCTAAAATTATCAGATTTCTATATTGATGAACATTTTTACACATGGAAATTCCATATAAGTTCTTCGACAGTTAAATGCATACTTTTAATACTGTGAGGCACCAAGATAACAATTAAGTTGTTGTAAATATTCTCAAGAACTAGAAGGTTCCATTGCCTCAAAGAAAATTATCAATAATTGCCATTCTATTAAGCCCAGTGCGTCTCAGGTCTCTAGTGCAGACCACAGTCTGCAAACATCAACATTGGCACCGACAAACAGCAACTTTCTTGCTTCTAGCTACTTTGCTCTGTGTCTTGATACAAAATACTTTTCTGTTCTTTATTTGTCGCAATATAGTTGTAAAGTCCTGTATCAGTTTGACGGCTCACTCTGTTCTGTCATTTACAACTGCCAAACTGTTGAGATATTTTTTGGTTACCTGAAATTCATCATGGTTTTACAGTACCAGCTGTCTTGATCTGTGCGTGTGTGAGGAAATCAGCATTCAGGTCAAGAGTATTAAAGAACATAGTATTGTTTATGACAAAGACGCTGAGTTCCTTTTCAGAAATGGTGCTGGGCTGGAACTGAATTTCTTTAGGTGTTTCTGTTTACTAAGTGCATTGCTCATCTTTCGTTTGATGCGGCTGTCTACAGTGTCATTAAAAAAGCAAAGGCTACTACTACCTCACTCAGGTACCATGTATGCATGTTGATCTGCAGCATCGAAAATGCCCTTGTTCAAAGCCACATAGTATTTTGCTAGCTTAAAAAGCTCCGGTCATTGGCAGGAACAGCTGCTGGTCTTGGACATAATGTCCAGGTTTTTGAGTACAGCAGGCATCCAAAAAGGCTCATATCCTTCAGTGCAGTTTCTTCATGTGCTGTTAGTTTGAACTGCTCTATAAACATCCACACTTTTACACAGAGCAGCAGCTTGACCATCCACTGGACTCTGTACATAGACCTGGGTGCCATGTGAATAAGCCAATATCTGGACCAGAGATGATCGGCCACAGCAGTCTCTAAAAACATCACCAACTACTACTTCATGCACATAAAGTTGGCAATGTCTTGCCAGATGCAAAAGGTTCTTGTAAAGCGTGGTCTCCATTATTACACAAACTCAACTTCATATACCGGCATTCAAAGCTGTTGAAGCATATAGCTTTCACGTGACTTTGAATGCCCATTCTGTAATCATTGTTGCAATTGCAATACTCTTGTACATATAGGTAGGTTTGGGAAACCAAGTCCCTGCTCCACTTGAAAACTTGATACCAAGATTAGCAGTCTATCAACTTGTTCATAGCCTACAGAATCTGGCCACGTCTTGCCATCCCAGTATACTACTGAAGGTAAGGATGGATCAAAATTAGATTTGCCAGCCTTTATCATCTGTTCACAAAACTTTAGTCAAGCTATTTTAATTACTTTAAGCAGATTACAGGCTGATCTAAAATGTAATAATTTCATTTCATATTATAGCAACATTTTGCCAAGAATATGCTTACAATATGCTTATTACAAACAATAGCTTCATCACACAATTCATACATAACCTTAAATTTGTACTATCACTCATATTATTAACCATCTATAATATTAAGATCCTTATCTGTATGTCTCTCTGTTTGTTACCTTCAAGCGTTCTCATTGGTTGACGAAGAAGCGTTTGACGAAGCGTACGTTTAGCACGGTTTAGTCGAGTCATTGCAGCATCAGAGGGGTGGGCGTGCGACAACATTTCTATTGGTAACAATTGTTCGTAGCGTGCGACGACGTTGCTATTGGTAACAATTCATTCATTCATTCATTCCTAGACATTTTCTATAGCGCTGTAACAAGGCTGAGGCCCACAACAAAAGCGCTTTAACATCTCAACTATAACCCAACCTAAACAGATGCGTTTTTAATCTCGTGATGAAATGTTCGGGAGTATCAGCCATGGTGGTCTTATCAGGAAGAGAGTTCCACAAGATAGGATTACCCCTAGTGAAGGATCTCTCGCCGAACTTGGCGGTCTTGGATGGGGGAGGAACATGAAGTTTAACGCCACGACTCGAGCGGAGCGAAGATCTCCTGTCATTACCCTGCGGTCTCTTTACAAGAGAGGCAAGGTACTCAGGACAGCACGGGTCGTGCAGCGCTCTGTACGTCAGCCAGCATCTTTTGAACACAATCGGCTCAGGGACTCGAAGCCAATGTAGACGATCCCTGAGAAGTGGTGTTACATGTTCGCGCCAGCGACATCCGAACACAATCCTCGCCGAGAGATTCAGAACAGACTGCAGCCGTTCAAGTTTGCTAATCGGGAGGCCCAACAGGACACTATTGCAATAGTCGATCCTAGTTAGGACCAAGGCCCGGACCAAGTGTATCACTCCGAATACAGGCAGATATCGCCGGACTGATCGGATCCTTCTCATTTGAAAGTGGCATCGCCTGATCACATCGTTTACGTGTGGCTCGAATGAAAGAGTCCCATCAAAGTGTACCCCCAACAGCCGTACGCACTAGGAGGGGACAATGGTAACATCATCCATAGCGAACGGTTTGCGACTCACCAGCATCCTTCTCCGAGGAGTGCTGACCCACAGGAAGTCAGTTTTTCCCACGTTAAGGGCCAGTCGATTTTCCTCCGCCCACTTCGAGACAGCAACTAAACACTCGATGAACCGTTCCCGAAGCGCCTCCACATCACCAGGAAGGCAGACGAGTAAATCTGACTGTCATCAGCATAGCTATGGGGTGCCAGTCCAAAGGCCGCAATAATTGATCTCAAATCAGCCGTGTACAAGATAAAAAGTAATGGACCAAGTACTGACCCTTCAGGAACTCCACCGCCAACGCTCCACCCCATAGAGAGTTTCCCACCGCACATTACAGATTGCACTCTATCAGAGAGATAGCTGGCTATCCACCGCAAGGAAGAACCACACACTCCGAACGATTTCTCAAGCCAGGCGTACTAAGGATATCATTTTCGACTCTAGAGTCCAAATGCCGACGAGATGGACTCTAGAGTTGTATAATACCTAGGTATGATGTAAACCGTCCGAATCGAAACACGATCGTCGACAGGATCATGGACTTGAAGATCTTAAGAGTCCGAACACCTGTTCGAGGGTAGCTTACGGTGGACTCTTGATACAACGTACACTTAACGTACATTTTAACGTACTCAAAAGTACATCATACCTGGTAGTCACATCATACCTAGGTTGCGTGATTTTAACGTCATATCTAGGTACAACGTACATTAGAGTCCATTGTACCTGGCGCAGAGCTCTAGGCGTCGGTGGCGTACTCTAGAGTACGTCATTGAAGTGTAACGTTCAGCATGAATTCAATGATTGGGTTGTACCTAGGTATGATGTATTGGATTAGTATTATTCTGCACTGCGGACTCTAGTGTACGTTGAGCTAGATATGATGCACCTTTACGTTGTACCTATAGGTATGACGATCCTAGAGTACGTTGTATGTCTCTAGTACAGTGGACTCTAGAGTACGTTGTGATTGGTTGATGTACTGTGTGAGCGTTATGATTGGTTGGCTCTAGAGTACGTCGTACATAGGTACAATATGGACTCTAATGTACGTTGTACCTGATGATGTACTGAGTACGTTGTACCTAGGTATGATGTACTCTAGAGTACGTTGTACCTGGTCAATGGACTCTGGTGTACGTTGTAGCTAGATATGATGCACCTAGAGTACGTTGTACCGGTATGACGTACTCTAGAGTACGTCATACCTAGGTACAATGACTCTAATGAACGGCGGCACAATGGACTCTAATGAACGTTGTACCTAGAAATGATGTACGAGTACGTTGTACCTAGTTATGATGTACTCTAGAGTACGTTATACCTAGGCCGACGTACTCTAGAACGTCGCCTAGGTACAATGGACTCTAACGACGTTGTACCTAGATATGATGTACATAGAGTACGTTGTACCTAAATGATGTACTCTAGAGTCCATTGTACCTAGGTACAACGTACTCTAAGTACCTTGGCCTAGGTACAGTGGATTCTAGAGTACGTTTTACGATGCACCTAGAGTACGTTGTGCCTAGGTATGATGTACTCTAGAGTACCTCGTACCTAAGCGTACTCTAGGCGACCTACAAATGATGCACTCTGCGACGCGTTGTGCCTGGAGTCCACCATGCCTAGGTATTTTGTACTCTGACGATGCTACCGCCAGTTATCGTCTCTAGAGTGCAGTGTACCTAGGCATGGTGTACTCTAGGGTACATTGTACCTAGGTATGATGGACTCTAGAGTAAATTGTACCTAGAGTCCGCCATGCCTACCACACCGGCGTATAAGGATATCATGATCGACAGAATCAAATGCCGACGAGAGGTCGAGAAGACATAGGAGTGCAAACCGTCCGTTCGACACATCGTCGACAAGATCGTTGAAGATCTTAAGAATTAACAATTGTTCGTAGCTTAAGGAAGTTGCGCAATTTTAACGTATATTTTAACGTAACAAAAAATACGTAACTGCGTCACAAATGGCCACAGTTGCGTGATTTTAACGTTTATAAGGCCTAATTATTACGTGGCGCAGAGCTTGGCTAGGTGGCGTTAATTTATTCATCATTGAAGTGTTGTTCTGCATAAAAATGATTGGGTATTAGGTATAGGTATTGGATTAGTATTATTCTGCACTGCGAACGAAGCGAGCGCGAGCGAAGCGACCATCTTTCTAGTGTATAATATTAAGATCCTTGCTCTGTATGTCTCTCTGTTACCTTCAAGCGTTCTGATTGGTTGGCTGCGTGAGCGTTCTGATTGGTTGGCTGTGTGACGTTCTCATTCGTTACATTCAAGCGTTCTGATTGGTTGGCTGAGTGAGCTTTCTGATTGGTCGTTCTGGAACTTTAGGCTTCGCGGAAGCGAACGGCGACGCGAAGCGAACGGCGACGCGAAGCGAACGGCCACGCAAAGCGAACGGCCACGCAACGACGCGAAGCGAACGGCCACGCAAAGCGAACGGCCACGTGAGAGAAAGAACGACGAAAGCGTTTGACGAGAGACGTTACAGCGTCAGAGCTTGGCTACGTGGCGTATGTACATCATTGAAACGTTTTTCAGCAGCATGAAAAATTGGTAAATATGAGGGGATATATATAGATACTGTATAATGGTGTATATATGTTACAGTCAAAGTGTGAAATCAGGCAATGTTGACATTGCCTGAAATTTTTAGGCAATGTCGACATTAGCCGTTTCACTCTGGCAATGTCGACATTGAGTGAAATTGTTAGGCATTGTTTAACAATGCCTGAAATTTGCTCAGATTTTCTACACACTTTGCCTGAAATCTTTATCTGTGATGGAATAGCAGCAGGTAAATGTCGGCATATGTCGACATTGCCTAAAAATTTCAGGCAATGTCAACATTGCCTGATTCCACACTTTGACTGTAACATATGTGGCGACCCCGGCTCGCGGTCTCGTAGCGCGACCGGCGATCGGGCGGCCCCCAACGCCCGCTCGGTTTCCCGATCGCCATCTGCCGCCGACTCTGCCCAATCGGCGGCGTTTGTTTGCCTTTCCGGTTCACCGACATCAGATGAGGTGTCCGCGGCTGCCGGGCAGGCCGCGTACTGATGATGGCCGCTCCACAATACAGGGTTCTGATTTCTCTCATCTGTGTCTGTTTCGTTTGTTCCGTCTCCGGCCTCGTCCCAGAGACCCTTTAACTCATTCCTCTTATCGCTGGCCACCGCTTGGTCTCGGCGCCTTAAGCAATTTCGATATATATTCTTGGTCACTGCATGGCTTCGACTTGGTCTCACGTCTCTTCATTCTCGGTAATCTAACCGTCTTCCGCTCTCTCAAAGACAGGCGGCGTTGTCTCTCTTGCGGCTTTTTAGCACGCTTGGTAACTTCTGCTCTCGCTTCTAGACGGGCACTGGCGTCTATTTGCTTTGTCAGCGCTTTCACCAAAACCCGAGGTTAACCGTGCCTGAATGGACGGCGGTCCACTCTTTTCCTTGACGATCAATTCACCCAAACAGGCGGACGTCTGTCTCCTCCCTTGGCTCAGAGTTGACCTCCGGGACACTAACGTGACCTCAGGTAGGCGATTTTCATCACAGCCAAAACTCAACTTCACTGACAGTGCGCTGAGACTCCGGCGTCACAGCGACTTCAAAGAACACGAACACAACTTGCCTTTATTGGTTTATTTGTATTTATTAATAAACCAAGCAACAATGACAACAATGGCTACAGTGGCAAGTCCAGGGGCGTAAATCCTATGTGTTTTTCTGGGTCCGGACCCACCCACTTTTTTAGGAGCTGGGTCCGGCCAGGCAATGGACCCACCCACTTTTTTAGATGAATTGTTTATTATTATTCGCGAGACAATTATGTAAAGCAGTGAGAACAGCTAGATTTATTTTGCCCCCAATTATGTAACTCAGAAAGACCTGCGATGTTTCCTATCCTCGCGTCTGACTGGCTATCTAGGTATTATTTAGCTCTATGGATAAACGTGACGTCACATTTTCGCATCCGTACGACTCCATTTTGTCATTTTTAGGTCTTTGGTTCGGTCAACGTGAAAACGTTTCTGCTAGCAATTGTTAATTATTATTTACTGTCTATCCTGCATTTATCATGTAAGTGCTTCTAGATAATAATTTAACGTTTAAGTATGATAATTATAATAATGTATTGAATTGTTACCACTGAGCACTGGCAAGGCTTGTTTCAATAAACATTGTTTTGTGACAGCACAATTTAAAATTTTCATTTGGACCCACCCACCTTTTTACACAGATCTACGCCTCTGGTGGCAACATTGGTAACACGGACAAAGACGCGGTAGCAAGACGTACCCCGGACAGCCACAATAACTAGCGTCAACGGAAATGCAATCGATAACCTCTTGATACGTCAATATGAAACGTTAAGCTTTAGCACTTTAAACGGGCTCCAATACTCGCTTTCAATCGCTGTGCTTTCTTTACTCCATCACCTCACAATATAAGAGAGCACAGTGCGAAAAGCACATGTCATATCAATTACTGAAATTTTTAGAGTTTTGAAACTTTTCGACGGGTACTTAAGCGGATTTTTCGTCAGTTGTCTGTATTTTCGCGTAGTTGCCGTCATTAGGAAAAAGTATGGACCTGCCTAACAGCGTTTTTCTTAGCGGTGATCAGGGGCTTCGTCTACGGCTAAGCGACGCGGCAATAGCTCCTGCCAGCTGGGCGCAGCGTCTCAAGCGGTCTTAGCTACAACAGCTGCCTACGTCCGTCTATTGACGCGTGCTACATAAATTCCCATATTTCGGAGATTTTCGAATTTTAGAACAAGCCCTTGAGGGCGCTAGCCCCTAATGTCCCTATCTATGCGTATTATCCGTCAGAAAGTTCAACTTCGGACCCACCCTCCTAGCGTCGTCGGCAGCGGCGACAGGTGCCTCGCCGCCGGTGACGCGCATCGCCGTCGTGTACTGCTCCCCAGGCGCCGGTCTTCCAGCGGAGATTTTAACTGCTATGCTACGTTCGCTTAGATGCCGTGATTGGAGAGTAAACCAGGGAGACCCAGGAGGCGGTGTCGATGTTAGCGGTAGTAAGCGACACCGTTTAAGGCTTAGCGACTCGCTAATCACCCCTGGTAACTGGGAGCCGTGGATAGGCAGACTTAGTGACTACACAGCTGGCCGGTCGCTGCCGTCAGCCTGAGCCAGCCGCGCGCAGCGGAACTAACTAACTCTAGCTCGAAACCGCTTGTTCAGCGGCCGTCAGCGTTACTGGTTTATTTGGCCTATATCTCGGTCTTTGGGCGGACGTGGCGATTCTAAAAATTTTACCGAAGCCTTAGCGTCTTCCAGCCTAGCGCGTACTTTGTCCGTTTTACATGAATTACAGCTTTATTAATTAATTAAAATTAATAAAATATACATTATTACAAACGCTAATTGATTAGACTAAATTTTTAACTAAAAGTTTATGCAGTTAATCAATCTATAATAATAATAATAATAATAATAATAATAATAATAATAATAATAATAATAATAATAATAATAATAATAATAATAATAATAATATATATATATATATTTATATATATATATATATATATATATATATATATATATATATATATATATATATATGTGTGTGTGTGTGTGTGTGTGTGTGTGTGTGGGTGTGTGTGTGTGTGTGTCTGTGTGTGTCTGTGTGTGTCTGTGTGTGTGTGTTATTAATGCTGTAGAACTGTTTTCTATTACTGCTTGTTCCTTTATTTCGTTTGAACTTAATAAAGTTTTTGGCAGTTATTAATGTTTAAGAACTGTTTTATATTACTGCTTGCAACGTTTAAGGGGCCATCCATATAGTACGTACGCAAAAAAGTCATATTTTCAACCCCTCTCCCTGTTGCACACTGTACATTTTGGTTAACCCCCCCTATACATACGTACAAATTAGCAAACCCCTCGCACGGTGAAAATTTATTTTTAGCCATGGCCAAAAAGCATTTGTTTACTATTAAATTAAAGGTTTTTAATATTTAGATAACCGTGGGAACAATAGTCGGGACCCTTTCTTTGACCGTGAGTAAGTAATTTTGTTCAAATCAAATGTTTGTGTGATTAACCAGCCTTCTAACTATTTATAAATTTAAATGTGCGTACGCACAAATTCAGTCGTGACCCCCTCCCTCCCGTACGCTTCCGTACGCAAAATCGCCTAAATCTCAAGTCCCCCTCGGTGCGTACGTTCTATGTGGACGGCCCCTAATTTGCAATTCATTTAATGTTTGCTATGTTACACATTGGTGCATGAATAGCTCCATATACAGTGCTAGTCCATCACGGATAAAGATTTCAGGCAAAGTGTGTAGCAAATCTGAGCGAATTTCAGGCATTGTTAAACAATGCCTAAAACTTTCAGTCAATGTCGACTTTGCCCGAGTGAAACGGCTAATGTCAACATTGCCTAAAAATTTCAGGCAATGTCAACATAGCCTGATTTCACACTTTGACTGTAACATATATACAGGGTGAACAATTGAAAAGTGGCCCCTTTATGATATTTAATATCTCGGCCGCGTGTTTAGCGATTTCAATGAAATTTATAGACCATATAGGCCTATCTGGGGATGTTTCGGATGTAATTGTCAAATCTAATGCTGATATCTTTAGTATTTGCTGAAATATGGCCACAAAAATTTAAGAAACACGAATTTTGAAATTGACATTGGAATATAACGTCATAATAAAGTGATAAAAAATTAATTTTTTTATTTCTTGGCCCTGAAAAGGGCCGTTTTAAAGGGGTTTCAGATGATTTGCTACGGGAGCAGGTGCTCAAAATGCCCCCCTCAGACTTCACACATGCCGACAAGCGCTTCTTCACTGACAGTATCGACTTCTTGATCTGGTCCTCAAGAAAACCCAGATATTCTTCAGCACAGTCTTCAACTCCGTGATGTTCTATGGTTTTGGCTGATACTTTTGATATATGTCGAGCATGATTCCCCAGACTTGGAAGTCAAGTGGATTGATATCTGGGGAGTTGGGTGGCCAGTCATTTTTCTTGATGAAATCTGGACAATTTTGCTCCAGAAAATCTTTATCTTTATCTTCTTGACGACTTCTATAGCGCCGTACGCACGATGAAGTTTGAAGTCAAAGGCGCTTTGACATAATTTGGCATGCCGATGGCGAACGTCGGATAACAGAGACAGCGTAAAGTCAGCCCTGATGGAAACGACGGAAATCGCCGCCCAAACGCCCACGGCAGCAATCCCGTAGAAAGGAGCCTTCCGCTGTAGAACCGTCCGCACCAGGCACGTCAAAGGAACAAAAACACTGGATAAGATGTTGAAAATTCCGCAGATGTTGTAAGAACTGTCCGCGAGGCGAGCCACACGGAGAATTTCTGAGATGCGGACTCCCGTTAGTAGACCATCGCCGAGCTAGGTGAATCCGACTTTGGATGGAATTCCAGGTTACAATTAGAACGGATGTCGGAGCATTCCCGCACGGGTATCTAGTCTGCAGTTCTGCCAAACCGCGTTGATAGAAAAATCGCAAAACAAGATGGCGGACCAGACAGGCGACGAATCAGCAACTAAAACCGTCCTAATCCACCCGAGAAATGCGCAGAGGACCTCCCAAAAATGACGGGAGGGTCACTACTCGCTCATTTTGCGCTAAAACGAGCGCACTCGCACATTTTGCGCTAAAACGAGCGCAAAATATCGTCGAACCGCCCAGAACGACGCTTTTCCGAGGCATGCACAGGAACATGCTTAGCCGCCGGAAACGGCGCCACCGAAAATCCTGGGTCCTGAGAGCAGAGTGGGCAGGTGTTCCGTCTTTCTGGAATATAAAATCTCCTCCAAGCAAATCAAGACAGTCCTGCAGCCAATCATAAAGCTGCTGTGTTTATCTGTTGGCCGTAAGTAACCATTGACCTTGTTCTGGCGCGATGACAACGACGCTATTTTAGACTTAAAAATTATAAATTTTATTATGACGTTATATTCCGTTGTCAATTTCAAAATTTGGGTATCTTTAGTTTTGTGGCCATATTTTAAAAAATACTAAAGATCTCAGCATGAAACTTGGTAATTACATCGAACACATTCACAGGTATATGGCCTATAAATTTCATTGAAATCGCTATACACGCAGCCGAGATATTAAATATCATAAAGGGGTGCCCTTTTCACTTGTTCACCCTGTATATACAAAGTTAAAAAATTACATAGCCTATAAGATATACAGATGTTAAAATGTTATACAAATGTTAAATGACTTTCGCTCTCATAATGATGATAATGATCATTAGGCTCCGTTCATTACAAAGTTTTATTACCAATAACAACGATTATAAAATATCAGCGCATCGTCAGATGAGAACAGCATTAGAGGACGTTTAACGAAGCGTCTTAATTGCAGCTTAAACCCCCGTCCCCCTACCCTCACCCCATCCCTCTCCCAATCGCCCAAGCCCCAACCCATTCTCGCCCTGCCCCGCCCTACCCCACAGGCCCCAAACCCCCGTTCCCCTTCCCTCTCTCCATCCCTCTCCCAATCCCCTCCCTCTCCCCATCCCTCTACCAATCGCCCCGGCCTCAACCTATACCCGCCCCGCCCTACCCCACAGGCCCCAAACCCCCGTTCCTGTTCCCATTCCCTATCCCAACCCCTCTTCCCTCTCCCAATCGCCCCGGCCCAACACATCCCCATGCCCAGGCCCCAACCCATACCCGCCCCACCCTACCCCACAGGCCCCAAACCCCGTTCCTCTTTCCTCTCCCAACTTCCTTCCCTTCCCCATCCCTCTCCCAATCGTCCCAGGCCCCAACCCAAACCCGCCCTGCCTACCCCACAGGCCCCAAACCCCGTTCCCAAACCTACGGCCACAAACCCCGTACCCAAACCTACACAACGCTGCTCCGAAAACCCGTACAACCCACTTTCCTTCTCCCAAACCTCCCTTCTCTCTCCCAATGCCCTGCCCCCCGTTATTATATATATCACTGGTCTACATTTTTTTAAAAAATTCTGCTGACCTAAGTATTTTTGCTGATTTTACCCAATTGAGAGGTGCTGATTCCAGATATGAAGTCAAAAATTATGCAATACGTCAAATTTTTTCGCAAATGAGGAATGCTTAATTAAAGGTGTTAAAGTCAAATATAAGTGAAAATGGAAATTCTGAAGAACTGATAGCACGTAATTTTTTTATTCAGCCAAAATATTAGTCTGTCATCTAACCAAGAGAGCAATAAGAACAATTGCTAGTTGCTTAAATTTAAGTTTTGAGGCAGGAATCTTCTCTTTTTGGATGCTCCGGGAGTCCGGTATATAGTTATGATCACAGTTGTCACTCTGTACACACCAGCAGTAGTCTGCCATCATGTTCGAGTTCCATCTGCCTTGATATCTACGTTCCATGGTCTTGATGTCTTGATGGAAGCATTCTTCTTGTTCTTCACTCATTGCTCCAAGATTTGAAGTTCAGGTAGCTATGAAGGCAATGCAACTTGACACTCATTGTTTGCTCCCAGCCTTCGAAAAGCAATCTTCGAATTTTGAACTGAAGGTCATAATTCTCAGCTCTGAAGTTGCCAAGAAAGTCAGTAATCCGGTCGTAAAAAGCATCTTGTCTACAACTATAGCATCCCATTGATGCAATAAGTCCTTTGATGTTGATGCAGTATGCAAACTCCTCCTTCCACATGGAAATATTTCAGAAGATCATTCTCTCTGTCAAGATACATAAGCGTGGTTACCCGGAGTCAACACTCAACAGGTTCTTTTCCCTCAGTCTTGAACCCAGTAACTATGCTGACGACTTCGGCAGATCTAGGTCTCATACAAGGTCATTCAACTCAGCTTGGTTGAATGTTTGGTGCATTCCAGCGTCAACTTCTGACGCCACGAAATCTTCACTATCGGTGTCTGTTCACAGACAAAATTCATCGTCGTCAGAAACTCCCAAAGTAGTGCAAATAGGCACAGGAACTTTGTCACAGTGAGCAACCGGTCTCAGAGCAGAGGGGGGAATTTGGGTACTGGATGGAAGATTTTGTCTTTGTGGACATGCCCGCAATAGTTACAAAGCAAAAGTAGCAGTCATCAACATAGTTTCGAGGCTCTCGCCACACCATTGGAACTCCAAAGATAAGACTTTTTCTTTGACCTTCAGTCCATTGTCTGACCTATAGTCACATTATGAACTGTCTGAGGCTTTCAACACATGTCCTGCACACTTTATGTGGTGTCCAAGGTTGTTCTGGTCACCCAATTTAACTGCGAAATATGCATTATAAGCTTTATGCACAAATTCAGACATATCTCTCCTTTGTTTAGGTGTTGTAAACCAGCCACAAATGTAGCAAAACTTGTCAGGATCATTCCTGCACCGTCTACGAAGTGTTCGAGTGCTGGTTGACATATTCCACAGAAACCCATTTAAAAGAATTAAATTTGCTGTGACTTGTAAGCCTTTTGAACGACTGAATGCTGCCGTCGATTTCACGCTGCTTATATAGGCCTATATCCATAAAATGCTGACGTCTGCAGTTTAAAACTGCCTATTAAACTGTTGTATTATTAAATAGTTATGTCCACTGCATATTAAGCATATCTTTTTGCACATCCTTATCTTTTTGCATATTCAATATAGCTAAAGAATTATAATACATAATGTTACGTTATTACTGTAAATAGTAAATCAGTAAACAGCGTTTTGCGGAAAAACTGGACGTGATAGGAGGAAATGGGTGTGAGTTTTTGATTCAGCACACCAAAATACATAAAGATCACATGTTGTCTTCAAGTCAACAAAATTGACGTAAACCAGTGTATTTATTCATTCCTACTTTCAATACCTATTTTTTAAATTTAACCCCTCAAGTGGGGATTAAATTTTCAGACGCCGTCACCGTACTGGGGATTTAATTTTTGGAAAAGCGTTCTTCAGAAATGATTGCTGTAACGTTTTAAATTTGCTATATCTGAGGCTATATAGGAGCTAAAAAGACGAGGTTTGCACCATTGTTTAGATTTAGTCCTCTTTCTAACCGTCCGTGCAAAACAAAAAATTTCGGGGTAGAGCCCACTTTACGGCCTAAAATATCACCCTCTCCCCCAACAAAATTTAAAGCCCCCTAGCAAACTTTTTCAGCGGTAACCACACTTTTGTCAGCGGTAAAGTTATAAAGGGATGTCAGAGGAACAAAATAAACCAAAAGGTGTGAAAATCGGTTGACATTTGGCAAAGATCTATCAATTCTATCCCGATGACCCCAATGTTTGAGCATAAGTATCATCGGTGAATTTCGCGAAAGTTTTGAATGTTGAGAAAATTTCCAAATTTTTTTGAATTTGCTATATCTTAGGCTATATAAGAGCTCAGAACATGAGGTTTGCACCATTGTTTAGCTTTTTTATTCCTCTTTCTAACTCTCCGTGAAAAACAAAAAAGTATAGCGTTCACAAGGTTTGCGACAATCAAATGAGAATGAGTAGCAGGCTGTTGCTCGGCGTGAAAAAGCAGCACAGCAAACAAGAGAATCAAGCACTGCATGCTGTTCGACACTGCCAAATCAGTACACTTACGTTGACTATCAAGTTTCAGAAAATTCATGCGAATGGGCGTTAACTCGGTTGAAGGAAAAGGCGGCGAGTTAAGGACAATTAATTGCGCAAAATGCTATTGCATTTGCGCAAAATCGGGGGGTAAACAGCCAATCTCCCCCGTCATTTTTGACGGGTAAACGCCTAGTATCTATATAATTGCTGTGGTGAAGATAATTTTGCAGAAGGCGAAAATGCTGAAAAACAGCTGTGATCGACTGAGGAAGAAATTAATCATGTGGTTGCCAGAATGGAATATTTACGGAATTGGGTGGGGAAACAAATGGTGCTAGATTATGGTTCGATCCGAAAACGCGATCATCGGGTATTGCGTCGTATCGCCGCCATTAACTGACTATTCTATTCTCTTTGATGACTAGCTGTTTACCCGTCAAAAATGACCGGGATGAAAAATTACCGGCCATTTGACAACCCACATTTTTAAAAATGTTATAGCATTTTGCGCAATGAATTGTCTTTAATTCGCCGTCTTTCTTTCAGCTGAGTTAACGCCCATTCACAGATGAGTCGGCTGGGGGCGCTTTGTACAGAAACCAAAAAAGTGTTCATAAAGAAGTTGTCAACTATTTTCAAAAAATAATACGAATTCTGCGAAAAGAGATAATAAGTTTTTATATGGAATATTATTTTTAAATAATATTCCAATCAAAAACTTGTTATCTTTACTGGGTCCTAAGGAATAATTTGGGACATATAAAGTCACGGTCGTCAAATGGTTAGTACAATAATTCATTAATAATAACAACATTTTTGGTGAATTTGTGATTGTCGTCAAAAAAGTTTCCTTGATCCACATAGGTGTTGATGGGGACCTTTAAATTAGTATGATTGTGACATCTGGTGAGTGGAACGTACAATTGTCCATGAGCAAAAACTGGTTCTGGCAAATTAACGTCGCTGGGTTTGTTCGTGTTTGCGAACCGGGGGTAGGGTCGGTGGGGTAGGGCAAGAATGGGTTGGGGAGAGGTGCGGGATGACGTCGAGGTGTGAGGTTGGGGCGGGAATTTGTTGAAGAAGGTGGTTGGAAAAGGGGAGGGAGAGAAGAGAGGTTTGGGAGGTGGAAAGTGGATTGTGCGTGTTTTCGAAACGGGGGTTTGTGCGGGCCTGGAAACGATGTCAGGGCTGGTGAGGAAGGGCGGAGATGGGTGCTGAAGGGTGTGGAGTGGGCTCGGGGTGTGGGGTTTGGCAAAGAGGAGGGGTACAACGTGCAATCAATCAGGACGCCTCAAGTTGCAATAAAAACGCTTCGTCGAACGCTCCGTATATTATAAAATTTGGTTTCCTATACCAACGACGACGTCCAACCAGTGGCGTAGCCAAGGGGGTGGGGTTGGGGTTAAGTCCCTTGGCTGACGACGAAAATTGTTTATGTATTTCCACACATTTTAATTTTTTATTTAGACACCCCTAGGCTGGCGACCTAAAATAAATAAATTGCGCTGCAGAATGTGGATGTAAGGTGACGACCTTTTTTGCTTGCCATGAAATTTGTGAAGGGAATTTGAGACGGCGGCCTTCTTTGCTTGTCAAGATTTTTTCGAAGTTGGTCAAGATCAAAGCCAAAAACCAAACCACCCTTCCGGAAATCCTGGCTACGCCACTGCGTCCAACATCTGCCGCGTAGCGTGACTGACATAATTAATGGACAAAGGGAATTATTATATGAGATTAGTGACACAATTTGATATAAGAAATAGCCTATTAATTATGCATGAGGTTTTTGAAACGCGGAAGGAAAAAGACTGCAAAATCGCTATTTTCTGGTAAATATCTCGTGCGTTCATTTCGCTTCTCACCAGTTGTCAATAATTAATTAATTATCGGGTCAAAATGTAAGGCCTGATGAAATTTGGCCACGATTTTTGCAGCAGGCATAGCAATTCTTGTATGCTAACTAATATGTCGACGCCAACGGAATCAGACAATTGCCCCAGCCACTTTTGCCTAACTTCGAGATATGCGGCAATAGCCCTTATAGGCCTACTGTACATTTCATGTAAAGTTCGCGTATGAATTTTCAAAATCATTAATTATCAACCTTCGAAAGGAGTTTCGACTTCCTCTTAGAGCTGCAGGCTAGCCGATAAGGCAATGAATCACTCAAAATTAGCTTAAGTATAGCGTATAAAATTCTCGTATATTCGTATAAAAATTATACACATGTGACCTATACCCATGGGTCATTTTCTCTTTAGGTGCCCTGTATTACGACGGAAGGAAAGAAAGAAGAAGAAACTTCACAATCTTATATGCATGCACTCATTGACATTTAAGTCATTTTCGCTTTCATTTCTACTGCTTTCGCTCTCTAATTAAAAAAACATGTAGGTCCTGTAGGCATTTAGAACAGGCCGTTTTAAACATGATCTCCTGATTTATGAATCACATCCTCATTCTTGTCGCGTGTTGATCCTCGAAAACAACTATTTTTATAACTAACTGTTTACCCGTCAAAAATGACATGGAGAATGACTAATTTATTACCTAATTTTTGCAAATGCTATAGCATTTTACACATTTAATTATTCTTATCTCGCCGCCTTTCCTTCCACCGAGTTAAGTCCCATTCACAGTATTTACGGGGTTCCAATGAGAAATGTTGTAAACTTGTCCACATTTCTCCTTAGAATCCCTTAAATGGTTTAAATAACATTCCATATAAAAACTTATTATCTCTTTTCGCATAATTCTTTTTGTTTTACCAGTTTTCGAAAATTAGTTAAAACTTCTTTATCAACACTTTTGTTGTTTATGTACCAAGTGTCTCCAGTCGATTCAGCTGTGAATGGGCGTTAATTCGGTTGAAGGAAAGGTGGCAAGTTGACGACAATTATTCATTGTGCAATATGCTCTCTCTAATATTTGCAATAAATCGGATAGTAAATCAGCCATTCTCCCCGTCATTTTTTCGGGTAAACAGCTAGTTATTATATACAGTAATAATGGTAATTGCTCTAGGCCTTCAAACCGGTTTTGCGCCTCTTCAGTAGAAGCCAAAGCCTCACAAGCCAATTTTCATCAAATGTACAGTGAATCATGCACGAAGACCCCAAAGAAAGACAACTGAAAATTGTAGAAGGAAGAAAACTAACATCGGACAAAAGAGCCTGGAAACGGAAGTAAATTTAGCGCAATAAAAAAACTAAAACACATAAGTGTTTCAAAATCACCCAGCCATAATTAATGTAAATTATGATAGAGAGGCCTAGCTGTCGAAAAAGTATAAAGCTAAGCCATAACAAAAATGACGAAGATAACGCCGGGCGGCAGCTTAGAGGTTAGCCTGAAATAGAGTAGCGCTTGTTACCGGATGAATACAATCGCTGCGTATAAGGAGACTTCTATAGAAAGTCGTGAATCAGATTGTAAATCCAGCGCTCATAAGGCGAAGACAGTAAGTGCCTTGAGATTGTGCGATATGCTATAATTAACAAAAACAAGACAAGATTTACAGTCCTATTCCATCCATAGGGTGATTTAAAGTGGCTTTGAAGTTGCAATAGAGTAGCGCTTGTTACTAGATGAATACAATCGCTGCGTGTAAGGAGACTTCTGTGGAAAATCGTGAATCAGATTGGAAATTCGGCGCTCGCTCTTAGGGTGAAGATTTCTTGTATTGTCTCTTAGCCATCCTCGCTACGAGGGTAGACCCCATCATGAATGAGATTGTTCCACTGTTTTCTGTTGTCTGTCATTCGGATCGCCATTTCCATTGTCTTTCCAGTTCATTGCATGATGTTATCAGTCCATCTGGTTTTGGGTTTGCCTTTTTCCATCAGTTGTGCCTTGTATCATTTCTTTTTCCAAACAGGTACCTGTCTTTCTCGCTGATGTGGCCAAAGTACGACAGTTTTTTCTTTTGATAGACTCCAAAAATTCTCTTGTAACACCTCCCTTCTCTAATACCCATTCATTAGTTCTTTTTTCTGTCCATGATATATGCAGAATCTGTCTTAATCCTTTCATCTCGAACCCCTTGATCCTTGCTTCGTCTCTTTTTTTCAAAGTCCATGTCTCACATCCATATGTTGCCACCGGCCAATCTAGAGTTTTCCATATTTTGATCTTTGTTGTTATCGATATGTCGTGGCTTTTCCATAGATTCTGTAGTGCTTTGCTTGACCTTTATCCAACCTGGCGCGAATTTAGGTTTCACGTTCAGCATCTTCTTCTTGCGTCGCTGCTTGCCTAGAATACTGTGTCCGGAGATCTTAAACTCGCCCAATACCTTTACTTTCTAATGTTCTTCTTATTTGAGCAATAGCCACAAATGACATTCAATTCTAATTATTTTGCTGTTGCTGTAAATTTTTACTTTTATCATCTTGGTAGTTCAATTGAGATTTAGTTGCATAGATTAAGCTGTATAGTACAAGTGAGATTTTACGGTCAGGAGAGTCTCGAATGAAATATATCTTGGACATGGATGCCTTTTGATTTCTTTCAAATGTTACTTTATATTCAGTACTTTTAGGAAATTTTGGAGCGCAAGAGAGAATCACTTGCTTACGAAAATCAGGACATGTTTGGTATTTATAGCGAAATTCTGTCCCTTAAAAATGACAAGGCATTAATTACAGATATTCCATGGGTCCATTTTTAGAACCCAAACCAACCCAACCCATCAGATCTCCAACCCGACCCAACCCAACCCATGCCGATGATAAGTTACTTGACCCACCCAATCCACTGTAATACATCATAGTTTCTTAAACCATGACTTATTTTCTGACCCAACCCAACCCCACCATTAATATGGAAAAATCTTGACCCAACCCAATCCAACCCAACCCAAACCATGGGGTAACCCAACCCATGGACATCTCTGAGTGATTATCCACGCTCTGTCTTTACAGGAGCCAATTAATTATTGCACGTTTTTCAATAATTAATAGGCAACCTGAAAGACAAGTCAAAGGCACACAAAAACCCATGTGAAATTGCATGACAGTCACTTTTGTACCAGTTGTCGATTTTAGCATTCAAACCTAGTAGCTCCTGCTTTTTGTTCGCACAGAAGCACAGAATATATTGTTTGATTTGTGCATTTCGGCTGATAATTTGAAAATGTCCCGCTTTCATTAAACGTACCATATCTTCCGTTTGCAAGGTAAGTAAAGGTTTAGCGAATAGGCAGTCTCTGACAATACAAACTCATGTGAGTGGTTATAAAATGTTGTTTAAGTTTACATGAGGTGGACGATGATAAACACGACGATGACATCGACAGAATGCTAAAGATGACGCTGAAGAGTTATCTGCCTTTTAGAAAAGAGATTCGCATATATGTGGCCTTCGATTGATTTAGCACAAAGATGGAGAGACTTGCGGATTATCAACCGATGGAGAATTTTTTGAACGAATCTATTTCTAGAATAAAGATTTTAATTTCTAAATTTATACACACAGTCACGGAAAATTTCAAATATTTATAATTGCTACGATGAAGATACGATGCTTACGATGAAGATGGTGATAATGAAAAACGGCGATGATCGATTAGGAAGAAGATGACTGATGTGGGTTCAACTGTCTAAATGGAAAAAGTAACTGAATCGAATGAGTAAATTAAATATTTTAGATTATTTTATTTTATTATTTTAGCCGCGATCAACCGGTACTCCTTCGTAGATCCACCGACAACTGATTCAATCCTATTTAATTTCAAAATAGTAGTCATTTTGCATAGCAAATGATTAGATGAGTATACTGTGGCTACCATGTGCCACAGATAGCGAAACATTATTATTATTATTAGGCCTATTATTATTATTATTATTATTATTATTATTATTATTATTATTATTATTATTATTATTATTATTATTATTATTATTATTATTATTATTATTATTATTAAAGATTGTAACTGCATAAACTTGTTAGTTAATAATTTAAACTAATTAATTAGCGTTGGTAATAATGTATTTTGTACTAATTTGAATTAATTAATAAAGTTTTTAATTCATGTAAAACGGACAGAGTACGCGCTAGGCTAAGACGCTAAGGCTTCGGTAAAAATTTTAGAATCACCACGGTCGCCCAAACACCGAGAGATGGGCTATAAAAACCGGCAACGATTATATAGGTTCCCGGGGGTTTTTAGCGAGTAGAGAGTTTGGCCGCTGAAAGATCGTCGCCTGTTTGACAGAGGCTGCGCGGAGACGGCGGCTGGCTGGCTGCTGACGAAGGGAACAGGCGGTTGGAGCGATGGAAAGAAGGAGAGAGAACGGCAGCGGCCGGCCGGCTGTGTAGTCGATGCTTACGCCTGAACACCGGCGCCCGGGCTACCAGGGGTGGTTAGAGAAGGGTTGGGCCGTAGACGGGGTCGCTTATCACCGATAACGACGACACCACTGCTTAGGTTCCCTGCTCTCACGGCACCTAAGCGGACGTGGCCCTACAGTTTAAAATTCCGCCTAGAGACCGGCGCTCGGACCACCAGGACCTGTTGGCGATGCGCGTCGCCGGCGGCGAAGCGCCTTTCGCCGCTGCCGACGACGCTAGAGGGGTGGGTCCGAAGTTAAACTTTCTGACGGATAAAACACATAGATAGGGACATTTGGGAGCGAGCGCCCTCAAGGGCTGGTTCTAAAAATCGAAAATCTCCGAAATATGGGACTTTATGTAGCCCGCGTCAATAGGCAGACGCAGGCGGCTGTTGTAACTAAAGTTCGCTTGACACGCGCGCCCAGCTGGCAGGAGCTATTGCCGCGTCGCTTAGCCGTAGACGAGGCCCCTGACCACCGCTAAGGAAAACGTTATTAAACAGGTCCCTATTTTTTCCTATTGACGGCAACTACGCGAAAACACAGACTACTGATGAAAAATCCGCGTAAGTGTCCGTCAAAAAAGTTTCAAAACTCTGAAAATTTTAGTTATTGTCATGACATGAGGTTTTCGCAGTGTGGCCGCTTATACTGTGAGGCGATAGAGTAAAGAAAGCACAGTGATTGAACGCGAATATTTGGAGCCCGTTTAAAGTGCTAAAGCTTATCGTTTCATACTGACGTATCAAAGGCTATTGATTGCATTTCCGTTGACGCTAGTTATTGTGGCTGTCCGGACTGCGTCTAGTCAGCGCGTCTTTGTCCGTGTTACCAATGTTGCCACTCTAGCCATTGTTGTCATTGTTGCTTGGTTTATTAATAAATAAAAATAAACCAATAAAGGCAAGTTGTGTCCGTGTCTTTGAAAGTCGCTGTGACGCCTGTCGTAAAGGCGCGGGGGGACGGTTTGGGTGAATCGACGGCCAAGAAAAAGAGTGGACGCCGTCCATTCAGGCATGGGTAACCTCGGTTTTGGTGAAAGCGTGCTAAGAAGCCGCAACAGGCTAGAGACAACGCCGCCTGTCTATAAGCGGAAAACGGCTAAATTACCGAGAATGAAGAGACGTGGGGCCAAGTCGAAGCCAGAGACCAGGAATACCTATCGAAATCGCTTAAGGCGCCGAGACCAAGCGGTGGCCAGCGATAAGAGGCATGAGTTAAAGGGTCTCTCGGACGAGGCCGGGGCCGGAACGGAAAGAGAGTCAGAGGAGGAAAATGAGAGCCCTACGTTGAGGAGCGGCCGTCCTCAGTGTGCTGCCTGCCCGGCAGCCGCGGACACCTCCTCTGATGTCGGAGAGCCGGAAAGGGAAACTGACGCCGCCGATCAGGCAGAGTCGGCGGCTGATGGCGATCTGAAAACCGAGCTTGAACTTCCGATGAAATATACCGCAAGCAACCCCACAGATCGCGATTTGATGTTCTACTGTCAAGATTCTTGTGCAATTCCATGGAACAGAAATCCTCCGTCAAACATAAGATGAAGGATTTTTAGAATAGACAGCAGGGACACTCCTCCAGGATTTGCTAGACTTATGATAGAAAAAAACAATATGGACGACGCACCAACATACTACCATCGACCACCTCTACTGAAGGAAATAAGCACAGGCGGTCCATCAATGCAAGAGAAACTAATATATAAAAATGAAGTTCCGACATGCTATGCTTCATGTGTAGACCAAGTATTTTCAGTTTACTGTCCGTATTGGCCCCCTGAAGCCGAAGAATGGAGAAGACGCAATAGATTTCACGGATGGCCGAATGAGAAATTGATCGCTAGGATAACAAGAGGCGGTTGTCATTTTGTTTCTAAACTTCGTACATGGAGCTCTTGTGACGACACAGAATGGAGATTCTCATTCTCAAAAGCGGAACTTCTTTTGATTCACGGTTGGACGAAAATTCAGAAGGTCGTTTATCACATTATTCGAGTAATAAAGAAACATATTTCATTGTCTTGCGATGATGATGAACAAGAAAATTTACAAACGTACTATTTCAAGACGCTCATGCTATGGGCTTGCGAAGAATTCCCTCCAACATTTTGGAGTGAACAAAACGAGAGCAACTGTGTAAATATATTGTTCTCTCGGTTTCTCAGATGTCTATATGAGAAATACTGTCCGAGTTATTTCATTCCTGAATGCAATATAATGAGTAATTTGAGAGATAAAAAAGAATTTGGAGAAAAACTGAAATTACTGCTGGATCAATATTTGCAAAATAAACATGAAATCCCACTTTCTGGTACAGACATTCTAGGTTTTGAAATGTCATTCGATTGCCATTGTCTTCATTCAATGTCGATATTATTTCCGATGAATAAAGAATTAAATTGACGATTTGGCGAAAATTTGTCTGAAAGTGAATGGTTTTTACCAAGAATAAAAAATATTCATGCAGCAGTTGAAGCACATCTTCGTTTAATGTCCATCGACAATGTTACCTCAAGAAAAGAAAGCAAAGACTATGTTGCCTGTTTTGAAAATTTAGAATGCGCTTTGAGTAAAATCAATAATTCTGTTTTGTATCCTAACATCAGTGGTGACCTCTCAGGCTACGAAAGCCTTAATGAGATTTTACTTCGGAAACGGCTAGGAAACTCAGTTTGTGTCTATCGCCGATGTCTTTTAGAACGTCGTGATAATGATGGCTTTCATGCGAAGTTAAAAATCTTGCCACTGCAGTGCGCTGCGTCTGCTTACCGGGCAAATATCTTCTTTACACAATGGAATCTTACCACGAATCTCTTAACGAAATCAACAAATGCTTTGACCTGCTTAAGAATACGGAGACTGCGTGTATTAACATAGGCCCAAGGACGCTGTGTTCGCTCGTACCAATCTTGATTTGCAACAGTTTATCACAGATGTATGATGAACATTTGCAAGTTGTCTTAGGATTTGCTACTTTGCACAGAAATATATCTTCTTCTGAATCGCTGATTTCCTCAAATGCGCACGAAATATGTTTAAAACTGGACGCCTGTGAATTTCTGAAATACCTCTACATTCAATGTGAACACAAGTAGTCTCTCAAAAAGATGATGTCTGCTCATTGCACCGGCTCATTTTCCAGTCAACTTCAAAAGAGCTTGTTTCACTTGGTTGAAAATGATCTTTTTAGCGCAGCGATACTTCTTGCCGCATTACGACAGAGCAGAGCGTATAAGACTCCTCTAAAGGGCGATCTTATACCCTACCATTATAGGCGCGATGATGTAACGTTGGAAGATGTACGCTTGCTTATGACTTAGCCTTTACATGTAGACCTAATATATGTCGTCTTATTGATATTAGACTTGAAAAGACTAAAGAAATTCGATGAAATATCGACTCGCGCAATGGAATTTAAACTTACTTAACTCTACCAATTTATTATGAGCTCTTGCGTAGACTGGCACGATGTGTTTTGAACCAATAACTTGAAAACATTGTAAAAACGTGCAAATTAATAAAATCATAAAAGTTTATTTCAATTTTTTCAACACTGTAAATAATTT
Source organism: Metaphire vulgaris (assembly GCA_018105865.1). Taxonomy (NCBI): domain Eukaryota; kingdom Metazoa; phylum Annelida; class Clitellata; order Crassiclitellata; family Megascolecidae; genus Metaphire; species Metaphire vulgaris. Next base: position 23,542,515 of record CM030832.1, on the reverse strand, counting down.
ATGCTTTAGACTTTCTCCCAAATCATCTGGATATTTTTAACTTTTTCCATCAGGATATTACTTGAGTACATCCGATTCATCGAAGAATGTTACGGTTTTTTTACAGTGGCGTAACCAAGGTGGCGGTTCGGAGTTAACCCTCCCTGGTTGGCCAACCATAAAAATGCATTGCGTATTATTATTCTGTGTGTCGAGGACGGTGCCAAAATCGGGTTTAAGGTAACAGAAAAAGAATATAGCTATATTATAACTGGCTTAACCAAGCAAAATAATAGGTGACGACCTTTTTGCTTGTCCGGAATTTCGAAGTCGGAAAATAGTTGGTCGTAACCTCCACCCTTCGAAAATCCTGGCCATGCTACTGGTATATAACGTTTTCTAAAAGTAGGAGTAGCGCGACGCAGTCATTAGCCAGGTTTCGTGGTTACTAAGTTCACTTTGATACCAGAAATACACCTCGAAAAGGTGACTTACTGTATTTTAGAGATGAGCCATGAAACCACACCAAAATTGACTCAAAGGCTAAACCAGACATTGCAAACATTAAACTTATTAGCAACAGAATACATGTCAATCAGGAAATGAAAACACTCGGTGATGAAGAGACAGACAGAGAGAGAGAGGGGGAGAGAGACAGAGAGTCAAACAGAGACAGATAGACAGATAGAGACAGAGACTTGCAGCAAATTAGCGATCAGATCGAATATGCTGCGTTCAAGTTCATCAGAAGATAGTAGGTGATAGCAGACTATTATCTTAGAATAGCCACCAGATCTCAGAAGAATTTCTCCTGATGTAGTTGCTGCGTGCTAGAAATCACGAAAGTCTAGTGAGCATCTTCTTAGTCATCGTAAGTAGTGGCCATGCACTTATACAACATTCGAATTGAACCGAGAGACGGAAATGATATTGCTACTGCCAGTAGAGTGCCTGATATACCTGTAGGGGCTGTCCATTAATTACGTCAACAATTTTGGGGGAGGGGTCTGAAAAAGTTTGACAGTTGTTGACAGGGGAGGGGGTCAAGAGAAGTTGACGTCAACAATTTCACTTTTTACAAATAATCAAAAAATAGGAACTTTCATGGAATACTACTTATTACAATGGAAAAAGCATGGCAAAAAAGGTAATCACCACCACATTTTGACACTCGATGAGCAAAACAGAGAAAACATGGTCATCACCGCAAAAAATAATAACCTTGTTATTGGGTCCTGTCATTGATCTTGGGGGTTCAAAAGTTTTTGACGTAATTATAGGGGTAAGTGAAAGTTGACAGTTGTTGACAAGGGGAGGGGGTCAGAATTTGCCAAAAATTGTTGACATAATTAATGGACAGCCCTGTAGATGTCCAATATTTTGCATTGACTTCTGTTTTTTCCATTAACCGTAAAAAATAAAATTAAAAAATCATAAGACCTTTATTACTTTTGTCACGTGACCCTGATAAAGTATACGTATAACATTTACTTACTTGCTCTTCGTCCTAAAACGAAATTAGCAATTTTAAGTTAAAAGCGCGTGAAATATTGGCAATGTCGTAATTATATTAGGGGCTGTCCATTAATTACGTCAACAATTTAGGGGAGTTGAAAAAGTTTGACAGTTGTTGACAGGGGAAGGGGGTCAAGAGAAGTTGACGTCAACAATTTCATTTTTACAAATAATCAAAAAATATGAAATTTCATGGAATACTACTTATTATGGTGGAAAAAAGCATGGCAAAAAAGGTCAAAAAGGTCATCACCACCATATTTTGACACACTATGAGCAAAAATGGGAAAATGGTCATCACCGCAAAAATATTAACCCTGTTATTGGGACCTGTCATTGATCTGGGGGGTCAAAAGTTTTTGACGTAATTATAAGGATGTCACTGAAAGTTGACAGTTGTTGACAAGGAGGTCAAAAATTGCCCAAAAATTGTTGACATAATTGTTGACATGTTGACATAGTTGTTGACATAATTGTTGACATAATTAATGGACAGCCCCATTTTACTCTAGTTGTCGATGGAATCGAGAATGTAGCTTTCACGAGGTGAGGCTAGAGCCATGTAGATTGTTGCTGTCAGTGCAATGTTTTCAACCCGGATATTTAACTTCTCATGACAAATTTCACTCACAAGTCGTTACTATGGCAAACTGGCAATGTACGCCATAAATATTTATCGTGCTAAAAAAAAGAATTGTTACAACTGCCAGAGTACGTAATTCGTGAAGGGCAAGTAGAATTTTGAAGTAGGGGACCTGCATAACTGGTAAGCTATCAGAACAATGGGTGTCCGGAGGGAGTGCAATGGGGCACAACTGCCATTAAAAATGTGGGGTAATAGTAAATAAAAATGTGAGGAAATAATAACTCTTCGCCCCTAATAAATAATATGTCTATAAAAATATGAGGGTAGGCAAATAAATCCTAAAACAGGCTGGCATATGTAGATATGTAGTGTAGTTTCTGTAGTTTCATGCACGAGGATCTTTTCTTGGTTGTCAGATATTTTGGGCTGAACATATAAGGCACATCTAGGCCTACTCTATGTACTTTATATATATTTTTAAAAAGACAAATTGGCAGTGTTTTGTCTCCAAGTAAATAAAATGTTAAACTGTTGCACATCTGAAAAAATTTCTACCGATGCCCATGACCAGATTGGGGCCTGGGACAGAAGCCTCACCGGAAAGATTTAAGGTAATGTTCTATTCAAACCTTCGCCATGCTACGGCACTATAGAAGTTGTCCAGTACAATAGATTACAATACAATACAATAAACCTTGGGATATGGTTTATATTTTCAGACTCATTGGCAGGATTTTGACAAACACCCACCCTGTAAACAGGTTTCCACTTTTCATTTTTTACAATGCCACTGTCCTTGGCGTTCTACTTTATGGAGGTGAATGTTGGACCCTCTACAGTCGTCACGTTAGAACCTTAGAGGCATTTCATATAAGATGTCTAGTTTTTGTCTACGCTCCATTCTTTTAGTTCGTTGGCAAGACAAAGTACCTAACACGGAGGTACTAAAAAAGGCTAACTCTGTAAGTGTGGAGGCCACTCTCTCGAAAATGAGGCTTAGATGGACGGGGCATCTCTAACGCATGGAAGACAGTCGCCTTCCTAAAATACTTTTGTATGGTGAACTTTCATCCGGTCGTCGACAGCAATGCGGGCAGCTCAAAAGATACAAAGATCAGTTAAAGGTCACCATGAAGCAGTGCAACATTGATCCAAACAATTGGGAGACAGTGGCTGGTGACCTCATACAATGGCGCAAACTTGTCCATACTGGTCCTATAATCATGGAAAACAAACGCATCTCCAATGCTGAAAGAAGACGACAAGACCGGAAGAATCGCCTCAACTCAACATCTTTCACCACTGTCGGTTTTTCCTTGTGTTGACTGTGGCAGGATTTGTGCATCCAAAATCGGACTCATCAGTAACCAGCGAACACATTAATTATGCCTAAATATAGCGAACAAAACTACTGTACATTAGCCTATCATATAAATACTCTGGAAGTCATCATCGTCCCCGACGGACTGCTTACTACTACTACTTTTCAACGTCATATATGCACACAGAACTTTGGAACACAATTTCCATCATCCATCCGCTGTCTACACCATGGCAAAATAACAGATTCTGAGTCGCAATTTCCCTCACTTCTTGCAACAACTCAAGTTTTTCTTTCTAAACTCGAAGCATTTATCTTCAAAAATCATTTCCTCCATAGACTTTAACGTCCCAACCACAATGACCCTTTGGATCAAATGACCCTGCCCGAATGACTCATCACCACCTTTGACTATGACTTCATAATAACATCAGGAGCATATGAATAAGGAGCTGCTGCGATGCTGCTTTTGAAAGCGCTATAGAAATTCACGGGATTTTACTTACTTACATAGCTGTAGCCTCCCGGCGCTTGTGTTTCGTCCCAAGTCCAGGACGCCATTTGTAGGGGGAAAGGGAAATCTTCCCCCTCCACTGCCCAACTACATTCTCCCTACCGCTACATCTCCCACAGCTACATCCCCCCACTGCTACATTTCCCCAACAACCACATCCCCTCAAGCTCGACATGTCCCCCCCCCACTGCTCCAGGTCACAACTCGCATCCTACCGAAGTATCTCGCTCAGAGTACGCCTTGCTTCTTTAAACGATCGAGGGCTTCTTGGCGAAGACCGTATCTCCATATTTGTTTCCTATCGCGAGTCATGGGGAAACGATGACTTTCGACAATACTGTAATTTCCGCAATGGCGATGCAGTGACTGAGCGAATTGTTTATTTCAAATCGATTAACAAATGACGTCATTGTAGCAAACCGTTTTTTAATGGATCTCAAACTATAAATAGCAATTTTAAGATTTAAAAAAATTCGATTGACTGCATATTAAACACTTGCACAACAATATCGCTATTTTAAGAAATAAATAACGCGGTCGTAAGCTCCGCCCATCGTCATAGCAATGCCCAACCAAACGATTATGAAATCCCGTAACCAAACGTTTCGAGATTTTATATATATATATATATATATATATATATATATATATATATATAATATATTGAATAATATAAATAATATATATATATATATATATATATATATTATTCAATTGCGTTTCGCCCTACACAGACATCTCTGGAATATATTATATATATATAATATATCTATAATATAAGATCCTTATCTGTATGTCTCTCTGTCTGTTACCTTCAAGCGTTCTGATTGGTTGACTATTGGTAGACGGTTTTAACCGTTTATCCTTACGTCGCGATGCGTTGGTGGGCGATTGACTTTTGGTATTTAGTCCTTATATGCGTTGGTGGACGATGTTCGAAGACGACGTTGCTATAACAATTGTTAGTAGAATCGTAGTTTAACACGGTTTAGTCGAGTCATTGCAGCGTCAGAGGGCTGAGCGTGCGACGACGTTGCTGGTAACAATTGCAATTGCAGCCTGAGGTAGTTGCGCAATTTTAACGTACATTTTAACGTACACAAAAAATACGTGTACAGCGTCACAAATGGCCACAGTTGCGTGATTTTAACGTACATAGGCCTAATTATTACGTGGCGCAGAGCTTGGCTAAGGCGATCATGTTGTTCAGCATGAATTTAATGATTGGGTATTTTATTGGATTAGTATTATCCTGCACTGCGAGCGAAGCGAGCGTTTATATAATATATAATATATATACAATTATATATATATATATATATATATATATATATATATATATATATATATATTGTAAGGCTGGCCGCGTAATGTTGTAAATTAAGACAAGATTGCATCAGATTTTAATAGTTTTAATTTTCAACATAGTTTCAACAGCCAAATCTTAATCGGAAGCTAATTACGCCCACTGCGCCTGCACCAAAATCACATTAATAAGTAAGTAAATAATGTTTGGAATAGGATCACATAACAATATATATATATATAACATGTTAGTTTACGAACATATTAGCAAAACTGATCGACCATTACCTCTCTAATCGTAACATTTCCCATTACCAATGTTTCTTTTACGAGATGAGATGATTTATTCGTTGATTCGGAACGTTTAACAAATGGGTAGATATAAGCCAACTGGTTGCACGGAATCAATACAACGTTTTCGACTCCATTTTCCGAAAGATGGTCATAAGTACGACTATGACACATGGAGATGTCGGCATAGGACTCTACAATGGCTAAACCGTTGCATGGGGCTGACACGAACAGCTCTCCATAGGGTCGTCTTGTCAACGGAAAGATGTGCTGCCTCTTCCAGATGTCGAAATCATTCCATTCTGGTGTCGCTGTCCAAACATGGGTTTCATTCTCGAGATAAAGAAAAACGTCAATGAACGGTACCCTGTATTCGAAATCGATCACTTCACGTCCTTGACTTGGGAATAGTTTCCAGTACCTTCTTTTGCGAGGTCTCATCGCATATAGTTTGAAATCTGGACCCAATTTAGACAGAACATCCAAGAGAATGTCTACATCGCTTGCTTTAACCATGACATCGACGTCATCGTCCCAGGAATGGGACCGTGATGTCGAAGAGACCCGAACAAGGTACCACCAATAATGAAGTAGGACAACTTGGCAGCTTCAATGGTCTGGATGAATGTTCGAAACATTCGGTCTAGAAGTTGGCGCTCCTTTGCGTCTATGGGAGAGACGAAAAACACTGCTTCCGAGATCATCCAGCTGTCCAGGAATTTGACGGTCTGGTTGGTGATGTTGCAAACGGAACGATTCTCTTCAAGATGGTTTTCGGTGCGCAGTTGAAAAGTCATCTGAGAATAATGAGCGTAGTAGGTGTAGAGACTTACGTTCAGGACAAAGACCAGAGAGTTGACGATGAAGAATTTTGGGCAAGTGTTGCATCGAAAAGCTCTTCTTCTGATATTCATGATGATCTGAAAAGAGAAAAACCAGGTGAACAATGGACACCCACGAGCTATTTAGGAGCTGAAAACAAATCTTAAAATATCACTTTAAGATGCATTGGAGAATCAATTTGCCTATCAGGTAAGTAAAGTAAAGTAAAATCTCGTAAATTTATATAGGGCTTTGGAAGTAGGGTTCCCGGAAGATTCGGTACCGGAAGATTCGGTACCGGAGAATTCGGTACCAAAACTTTACTTGTGGAAGATTCGGTACCGGAAGATTCGGTACCGGATAATTCGGTACCGGTTCGACATACACATAAGATGACGCCTCACCTGCTGCTGGTATTTGTCCGCTTTAACTGTCGCGCGTCATTAGCGGACACCCAGCGTTCAGGCGCGCTTTTGCTCCCCCCACCGACTTAATAGATGTAAACAGATTTTAACTCGCAATACGTGCAGAGAACTTGAGCTGTTTAATGCGACCTTCTAGAAAAGGCCCAAAATAGATAGATATGCTACGGTAGTACGTTTTACAGGCAGGGTTTAAGCTAGGCCGTTTCCGGAGGGAAAATTGACCAGATTCAACGGCTCCCGGACCGCTATCGTAGCTCGCCGTTATTTCCCTCCCCCGCACGGGGGCAATAAGGTGGCATGAGCCCCAGCGGGCCCCGCGCACCCAACGGTACCGAATCTTTCGTGACCGGTACCGAAACTTCCGGTACCTACCGAATCTTCCGTCCCGAATCTTCCGTCCCGAATCTTCCGGTACCGAATCTTCCGGTCACCGGAAGTAGTGCAGTAGTAACTACTTATTCTTATGCGCTTAGTCTCTCTTGAAATAGCTATAATGGAATATGTTACTAATCAACGCAATAGTGCTGTAAAGTCACAAATGATGATATTGAGACTTAATTTGATGAATTGAATTAGGCAATGTTTTATTTAAACGGTGAATATATGACTGAGTTCTTCGTCAGGGCAGCAGACTCTTTAGTAGGCCTACCATCCGAGCGAATTTTCAAACCCAACATTTTCCGTCCCATATTGACATGTTAAGTTATTGTTAACGTTGTCGACAGTAAGGATGTGAGCTCGGACATTTCCGGAAATTTCCTCCGGAATAATTCCGGAAATTTCCGGGAAAATAGCGGTACTTTTCCGGAATAATTCCGGAAAAGTTGATTATTATTATTATTATTTATTAATATTATTATTAATGTCTATTATTATTATTATTTATTACTACTTATTACTATGACTACTATCTAGTATTATTTTTTATTATCATTATTACTATTTATTACTATTCATTTGTTGGGCATTTGTTAACAACGGTCAGGATTGTAGTGCTATGTAATATTTTATGGACATACGTGCGGCATTTCCGGTTTCATTTTTCCGGAAATTTCCGGAAATTTCCGGAATAATGAAACCGGAAATTCTTCTTTTCTGGAAAAGTTACAACCCTAGTCGACAGCGCTTTTGACTTTGGTCTTCACCTAGGGTTGAAGGCTCGCGGTGCGATGTTGTGTAAAGAGATAAGATTTAATAGATTTTAATATAATATTTAATTAACACAAGGTTCAGTAAAGACAAACTTCTACAGCAAAAGCTGCAATTCTTAGAATCTTTCTTGAAATAGCTTCGCTGGTTTGTCTCAGCACAAAACCGCTTCGCTCTCGCAGATACCTAGTGATACCAAGCACAAATAAGTAAGTAGGGCTACAGAATTAAGCAGCAGGTGAAAGTAATACACATATTAATAATTAAGTACTAAAAGAGAATCAAATTCCGATCCAAGAGAGGATCTCACAACGCTAGTTAAGGCGCTATTAAAATTATCTTTTACAGATAGATAATTAATTAGTCTGCATTGTCAGCTTGTCATGCAAAAAAGACGCCATTGTCCTGGCCGGTGGTGATCTCTGCGCAATTTTTTTACAAAATGTATCATTTTCAGTAAACTGCTGAGTGAGCCTGTATGACCAGTGGCATCGGTGGCAGCTGTAAGCTTTGTCAGCGTTTATCTCAGAAGGTGATTGTAAAAAAACAAAAGTATTATTGAGGTCATTTACGCCTCTGCAAGTGTGCTATATAGCCTACTGCTTGCTTTGCTACCTGTAGGCTGTTTCGCAGTCGTTAATAAGAAAACGACAGTAAAGAAATTAATATAAAAATGACCATTACTCGCCTCAAATGTTGGAGCAAGTTTGAAGAAAAATATTGAACACGCATTCTGAATGCCCAATGTGAAATACATTTCACTGTTCTCCGCCGTGAATACCACGAAAGAGAAAATGATAAAATAACCTACTTCAAGCATCTGAATGTGAAAAAGCGAAAAGTTAATAATGGCTACGGGTCTAATATATCGTTTACTCACCTGAAACGATAACCTAACTAGTCCGACTATCTGAGAATTTATACCACTGTGCTCAAACTCTCAGCAGACAAACTTGTACAATGTACATGTACTTGGAACAATTCCGATTAGGCTTACTATAAGATGATCAATTGTACACTGTCATTGACCTGTGACGCAAGAAGAAGAATCTATATCGATTATTTCAATCTACAGGGTGGACCAATAAAACTGGTAGGCCTACTACCCTGTTTTAATGTGTTCAGATGTTGCCTGCCACCGAACCACCTACAGTAGGGCCTATAATAAACGTTGCTTGCTGTAATCGACCTCGCATAAAACAGTTTGTTGCGCAGAAGCGGAGCAGACACGAAAATCAAGGTGTACTCTACAGTAGGCACAACAGGTTTCTCTTAATTAAGCATTGCAAGCTACTAATAAATAAGCACTTTCATAACAAGATTTCTGAAACACTTTTATCGACCAACTTCTCGACAGCTGTATCATAAACTAAACTGTGAACCTCAGGCTCGGCGTATGGTAGATAGTCCGCCTAAGATTCACTTCCAGTTGTACACACTTTTATCAGATTCAAGGTCAATCCAAGTAAATAACAAGGATAAACGATTCCTATGCCTGACACTTCGTCTATAACCGCAGTATAATTATGTTATTAGGCTACGACGTCATCAATGTGGTATGCCAACACATCGACCATATACAGCACTATAAAGTTCTCTGTCCTTTGCTATTTCTTCCAATGTCATTCGGTGTCTTCAGTCAGTTTTTCCGATCAGGCGTTTGCCTATACTATAGCCTCTAAAACCAGTTGTTCTTCTTGGTGGCCTCTTCATTGATAAAATGTCAGAACGCGTTAACAAAACGCTAGCAAACACACATATGTTCAACTTTTAAAATCAATGCAACATGCGAAGGCGATCTGACCTGTAAAAGCAAAGTGCAATAAACAATCGTTAATCGATAGCTATACTAAAGGACTCGACATTTGGGTCACAGTAACACAGTCAGATTCTCGCCTACTGCAGCATTGAACTGAATGTAATGACGTGGGACATTAAGATGGTAGATTTGTAACACTCAAGAGCGGCACGCGTGGCGACCCCGGCTCGCGGTCTCGTCGCGCGGCCGGCGGTCGGGCGGCCCTCAATGCCCGCTCGGTTTCCCGATCACCATCTGCCGCCGACTCTGCCTGATCGGCGGCGTCTGTTCGATTTTCCGATTCACCGACATCAAACGAGGTGTCCGCGGCTGCCGGGCAGGCCGCATACTGAGGATGGCCGCTCCTCAACACAGGGTTCTGATTTTCCTCATCTGACGTCTCTCTGTCTGTCCTGTCTCCGGCCTCTTACGAAAGACCCGTTATCTTCTTATCGCTGGCCACCGCTTGGTCTCGGCGCCTTAAGCGATTTCGGTACATATTCTTGGTCACTGGCTTCGACTTTGTATTACGCCTCTTCATTTTCGGTAACGTACTTGTCTTCCGCTCCCTCAAAGTCAAAGACAGGCTGTGTTGTCTATCCTCTGTTGCGGCTTCTTAGCACGTTTGGTACCTTTTGCTCTCTCTCTCTCTCTCTCTCTCTCTCTCCTAGACGGGCAGTGGCGTCTATTTGCTTCTTTCCACTTTCACCAAAAACCGGGGTATAACCGTGGCTGAATGGACGGCTGTCCACTCTTTTCTTGACGGTCAATTCACCCAAACTGACTCCCCGCGCCCCGACAGACGGGCGTCTGTCTCCTTCCTTGGCTCAGAGTTGACCTCCTGGGCACTAACCTGACCTCAGGTAGGCGACTTTCATCACAGCCATGACTCACCTTCGCTGACAGTGCGCTGAGACTCCGGCGTCACAGCGACTTCAAAAGACACGAATGCAACTTGCCTTTTATTAGTTTAGTTTTATTTATTAACAAACCAAGCAACAATTGAAACAATGGCTACAGTGGCAACACTGGTAACACGGACAAACACGCGTTGGCTAAACGCACCCCTGGTTCGCCAAAATAACTAGCGCCACTCGAGGAGTGCAATCGATAGCCTTTAATACGTCAATATGAAACGATAAGCTTTTAGCGCTTTATCGAGCTCCAGCGCTCATTCGCTTTCAATCGCTGTGCTTTGCTCTATCGCTTCCCGATAATAGCAATGGGACCACGAATACAAGATCTCATATCCATAATTGCCAAATTTTCAGAGATTTTTAATTTTTAAGACCGGCGCTTGAGAGGAATCGGCTACTGCTGTCTGTAATTCCGCGTATTTGCCTTCCAAGATCATTCCGTGTCTTCCGTCAGTTTTCACGTACTTACATACTCAGATCTTCTTCCAATCCATCCACTCATCATCTTTTCGGTCTTCATTTAGATTCCCCTAGTTTGTAGTTGAGAATTTGTTTTGGGTTTCTTATTTCTTCCATTCTGAGTACGTGTCCAGTTTATTTCATTCTTCTTTTTGTGATCACTTAATGATGTTCGATTGCAGTGCTCTCTCTCTCTCTCTCTCTCTCTCTCTCTCTCTCTCTCTCTCTCTCTCTCTCTCTCTCTAACTCTTACTGTGTACATTTGTTATACGTTCTTTGTATACAATCCTTAGTATCATTTTAAGTCATTATTTTTTGTTGCTATTATTTTTTATAAATTCTTTTATTATGCTCAAAGATTCACATCCACTATTAGTATCGATATTACATAAGTGTTCAGAATTCTTATTTTTATTCACAATCCAAAGTCATGTCTTTTGAAAATGTCAGTTGAATGTAGACCCTGATATTGCTACTCTTTTTTTGATGTCTAAGTCCGAGCCTCATGCAGTCATTTATCTTCCTAAGTAAACAAAGTTCTCCACAATTTCAAATTCTTTTTAGTTGTGTGTACCTATTGGACATTCTCCCGCATCCTTCTTTGTAATTGGAATTATTTTTATTTTATTAGTGTTTATTTTTAATCCAAATTCTCCGCTCTCCGTTAAGGCCACTGTTAATAATCAAACAATAATGATAATAACAATCCTTGAAAGAAATTTTGCTGTTAGACATTTATCTGATTTGACCGTGTTAGGATATCGATATTGTGCTAATTAAAATGTGGAAATAGTAGCAATGGAAATGATTTTAAATTTGCATAATAAGGTTTTCCTTCCGCGCCAACTGCATGGAATATAAGGTGTAGTAGCAATTATTATGCTGTTCAATATATTCCGAACTCTTTAAACTTTAGCTACAACTTTGTCAAATTTTGACCATTCTAGATGAAACCCAGGTGAAATGTAGCTGAAAGAACCTCCAACACTTCTATATTCAGGTTGTACGCAAAATATTTTAGTTGTAGTAACTGTAAAGAAGTTTCACTATAGGCCCTATTAGTTTACTACTGTATGATGTTCTTTTGAATTTTCATCGATCGCGACCTCAGTTTGTGAAATTGCATTTTGATCGAAGCTTCTGCTACAAAAATTTTCAATGTTAATGTGTTGACCAGCGCTGATAGCTGCAGCAACAGGCCGATCCTGGTGGTTACTATTGATTTTGCAATAAACTGTCTGGATTTTCAAAGGTTGTAATCAAACTAGGCGCTCTGTTTTTTCTTAATACGCTGCGCACGAGTGGCTCGGGCAAACGTCGCCTGGGAGAGATGTTTTGAGTTTCAGTGTACAACATTATTGAACATTGTCATAATATAGTAAAGCATTTTCAGGCTATAGAGATAGTATAGAGTTACTGCACTATTCGTTTCATTTTATTGCTGTTGAAATTGGTAATGTGCATTCTGCTGTTTATACTGAAAATGTAGATGTGGTTAAAGAGAGCCGATGCTCGATTGCAGGTGTTGAAGTCGACGCTGATCTCTGGTTTCAGTCAAGCAGTGAGTGACGCAAGGAGGACTTACGCCATCAATATAGAGTGGTCCTCTAGTCATATTTCAAGATGCGCTTTCTACCTTCGCATCTTCACGCTACTACTAATTAACTTCGCCTAAGCGTGAACGGTGGTATTGGCCGTGGACATCACGACTCGACCTCAAGACAGTCACCCGTCCAAGCACCAAACCGCGCTCGACGCTGCTTGACTTCGGGGTTCTAATGGGAACCGGTCAAACAACTCCGAATAGGCCATAGTAAATCATCGTACGTCAATTTTTATTGGACTTTTTATGTATTCGTTGCAAACTTTTTCAGATAGGCTTAATGTTTGTATCTTTCCTGAAGCCAATTTATTCCTGCTTCAAGTTGCAATTTTTTATGGAATCAGCCAAGTTTTTTTTAAAGTTATAGTTGGCATTCCTTTTATCCGGGCACACTGTTTGATGTATTATACGAATTATCTATAACGAATCCTGCTAAAAGTGGAAATTAAAACCAATGTACTTAGGCACGCGTGGACAGAGCTGATTATTCTCAAGACTATATTAAGTAAATAGCCATTCATGAAAATTGAAAACGCCTTTCAGTCCACGACATTGGAAAGTCTGAGTATTACCTTTTCTCAATTTAGACAAGTATCGTGCAAGAAGTGCCACAATAACATTCGACGGCACGTACCAAATCTTAAAACTTTGATTTTAACCCGTTCCATTGGGGTTTCGCCTTGTCACTCGTCCATCGTCTTCACAAGAACATTTAAATAAGAGAGCTGAGTCTGATGGGCACCAGTGTAAACGAATATTACTTACGAGCAGTGGCGTAGCCACGGGGGGTTGGGTTTGGGGGTTAAAGCCCCCCTTGGACGGCGGAAACAAATTTTTTTGATGTATTTCCATGCAATTTTTGTTTTTTGAGGCGATTTTTGGCGATTTTTGGGGTGAAAACCCTCCTTGGCGGTTATCGACGAACTTTTTTTCAAAACCCCCTTCTTTCGGAAATTCTGGCTACGCCACTGCTTACGAGAAGTTACCAGAGCGTTCCCAAAATTGCTTACCTTGGGTCTTCACGACAATCACATTTGGTCGTTTGACGCTAGTTTTTGGAATAACGTTACACTGACAACTCTCTCTCTCTCTATGCTGTATCGTTCTCGCCTAAAATGCGGAACAGTCTGAAAATTGTGGACTTTGCTCAAAATCCATTCTACTGTGACTAATCGGGTCTGGTTCCGATTTTGGCTTCGCAAAACCAACGCAACAGTTATGAATCTAAACCGAACCAACCATTTGCTCCGGGCCGCCAGAGAGAAAAGGACAGATTGTCGCTCACTTGATTCGTCCATCATCGTTGGAATCCTTCAGCGCTGATCATCAGCTGGTTCCTTCTGTTCACATTTCTGCTGTGTCTTACGATTGTTCTTGCTGCATGTTTAATCGCGCTTCTTCACAAATTCCGATGGTGCTTGAAGTATTGGTCAAACTCGGGTAGGCCACTATTTTAAAATTCCAAGTTACTTTTAGATGTTTAAGCCTACATTGGAATAATTATTATAATCAATCAATCGATCGATCAATCAAAGTCAAAGCTCTAATTAGTGCCATTACTAACATGCAATCTGTATCCGATGGCGGTGACAGAAGAGTAAACATTATAGGCAGAAATCGTTTCTGTGAATTATAGGTTGAAATTTTCTATCTGCGTTGAATGAACTTGCTGAACAGTAATCATTGGGATAGGTGCTTCTCCGTCCTACTAACAAATACACGTCCAAACAGTTTAGAGATTAACTGGATATTCTAGATGGACTTGAAATTGATCAGATTGTTAACATCCGGAGAAGCCTTTCTCGTCAATGGTTGAATAGTTTGTGTGCGAAAGGAGAAGCAAATGTCCCTGCACACATGGAGAAATTGATCGAATGGACATGTGCACTAGGGGTGCAAGCTGCCAGCACATCGAATATAATCAGAATAGAAAACGGAATGGTTTGAAATTGTTTCAAGATGAACAATTCTGTGCGTGGTTGTAGTGAAGTCGTCAATTATTAGTCTTGAGAGCTTAAACCAATCCTGTCACCATAAAGCTGCTAATAGAACACCAAAAATAGTCTACGAGTCTTGCGTTGATAATTATTTGACTCGCTTTGCTTATTAAAACTATTTGAAATTTATACTATAATAGAGAGATAGACTAAAGAATATTTGATCGGTAGCGTTGCTGTGTGCATCAGACCAGAGCTAGGCGCCTTCTTGACGTTTTGGACGACAATCCAACCACCGCGTTGTTTCTTGCGTTCGTTCGCTTAAATGCAAACGCAGGTGAATCTAAATGCTGTTTCTGCTTCCTCCATACATTGTCGAGATGGATTCATACTTCTATGGACGATTACATACAAGTCTCTGTAGAGTGTAGAGTATATGCATGGCTGCTGAAATTTATGAGTAATTCTTCATCGAATATACTATTCTACTGAATTCTATGAGGCTTCTCATTAAACTGCTCCGTTTGTCCATTTAAGTGGCTCTTCAGCAATTCTCACTTGCATAAATCGATTCCTGGCAATTAATACTGTATTCGAACATTTAGAGTTGTTTTTAGGTCGATTATTTATTACATTTGAAGCTGTTTTAATTGCGAACATTTAGATAATTGTTTTAGGTCCATCGATTATTTGATGACAGAGCGCCTGGTTTTCCAGACAAAGTTTGTTTAGCTTGTTAGTGTTCATGTCTCCAATACTGAATAAAAAGTGGATGTGCACTTTATATAAAGTCCAGATTTCGCCGCGCACGCTTTATTATTATTGTAGTTTTCGATTAGACTTGTCCGACTTGATTCCATATCCCAGGTTGCAAGTATTATTCTTTTTTTCTCATTTCTAGCAAGTGCGTGATATTTTATAGTGCCTTGGGGCTTGAGTGCCCTCGGCACTCTCTCTCGCCTAGAGCATCAGGATTCCAGTGGCTTTCATAATTGGGTGATGTCGGGGTGCATGACGTCGACCGGTCGGTAGTATAAGATTGGTGGAATTTCCATCGGTTTGAACGATTTTTGTGACGATTATAATCATTTCTGAACTGTTCGGCGCGGTGGAAGTGTATTGCTTGCGATTCCACCGCCAAGATGGCGACTAAAATTCAGATCGGACCGCGAGGTGAATCAGCCATAATCCCGTTTTAAAGGCAGAACATTAAAAGCTCGCCAACTGCAAGTTTTTGTCATCATCATTTTCGAACGCCGCATTCAAATAAACGACAGAATTAACGGAGGCTAACGACCGATAAAACGCGCCTCGTTGGCAGCGCTACCATGCTTTTATAATCATGCTGTTTCTTGCGTTCGCTCGCTTAAATTCAAACGTAGGTGAATATAAATGTTGTTTTAAAGAAGGCATGTAATAAAAAGTATCCCGTAATCGAATGGAAGGTTTAGAGTATATACATGGCTACTGAAATCTATGATTAATTCTTCATCGAATCCACTATTTTACTGGCTTCTAGGAGAAACCATGTGATAAAAGGTATCCAGCAATCGAAGAAAAACGGATCAATATCGCAATTTAGAATTTTAGCGTGTTTATCAACTGTTAACTCAGCGAGGCTCTTTGTTAGAACGTCGACGGCCGCCCGCCGTCGATCCATGAAGCTAGACTACGTGTCATGAGGCGACGAATTGCTCGGACGCCCGTCAAGTGGAATCTCAATATCTGACGATGGATAACGAGGTTGCAAGGTTCCTGTTACTACAAGGAAAAACAGACGAACAATAATATTGTTTCGATTGCCTCTATCCAATTATCCAATATGTATTTTTTTTCGATTTTTAAAATTAATTTAATCCACTGCAGTTGCAAGTGTATAATATGTAATACAGATATTTTCGAAACTTTTGGCAACTTTAGTGATCTGACAACTTCCAAAATCTGCTTCCAACAGAATTGTATGTTCTCGACTAAAGCTGGCTTCCATTAATATCAGTGGCGTAACCAGGGTTCACGAATGGGTTGACACATCGAAATTTTTGGGTAAAACAATCTCCGGCGAGAATCAGCTCATCAAACTAGTTCTTCTCCTACTACCAATCCCTGAAAACTTCTCAACGGTTTCCGCGATGCCCATGTCCTTCTCAGACCGAGATTGGGAACCAAGGCCTTCGCGGCCCTGTCAGTCATTTACATACTAACACTCAAAAAGTTTATGTAAGAAAATATTAGATAATCAATTTTTAAAAGTTATGCAGCGTTCGTTTTTTTCAGAGAATTATTGCATTTAACCTTAAAACGTTTCGCCTATATAAAAGTAAACTTGAGGTCATGTTGCAGACTAGACTGAACAACAAGATTCTTCTGCGCATGCGCCGATACTGCTGGTTGCATTCTGCGCACCTGTCATCAAAACGGTTGTTTTGCGGTCGTTTTGTCGCGGTTTCGCCGGGTTGGCGTCTCAATTTTACAACTGTGGCCGCCTGATCGATGCGAATCGTCTTTTCGCCCGTGTTTTCGAACAATTACACACTTTTGGAAGGTTTTTCTGGGCTGGACGAAATGGTGGGCGGCGGTGTGCGCTCGCTACAGCGCGACACTCCTCTCGATCTGAGGTCGCGCCGACAACGTAGTACGTACACTCGGCCAGGACATACGCCGCGCCTGACGAATCTGCCTCGGTGTGTACAGCGACGTAAAAAGCATGTGTTTACAATCAACATGGTCGTCTGTTTCAACCACAGCAATTTCATCACCTCGTTCCGCAGCCAACACCGACCGGCAACCGCCGAAGACCGACAATACAACTCCGATCCCGGATTGGCGTCTGTATACGGCTGCCTGCACGTGTTTTGTGCGTGCCATGGATCGTCTGACATTGTAATGCGCTTGTCTTGCATTGTAATGCACTATGTTCGTAGTAGTTTATAATTTTCAGCGTTTTCTTGACATTCTATGACATAGTTTGCATCATCTGAACATCTGAGCATCTGAACAAACGCAAAATTTTGATGTCAAAGCGCCTTTGATTTGGACCTTCGCTCTGTTACGGCGCTATAAAAGTCGTCTTGGATAAATAAACATCGAAGCAACATTAATTTTACCTATGAAAAATTTCTAAAATACTGATAACTGTCTTGAATTAATAGATCTGTAATTGCAAGAAGGTTACAATAAGAAATTTAGAAGACATTAGCATTGTCTCAAAAAGGCGCTTATAAATGTAAGACTGTTAGTAATTAAAATTTATCAAGAGTATCAGAGAATAAAATGTCATTAATCAAAATGGAAAAAACTAGAAGTCATAAATGACCCATTAAATCAAATGTCTCCAGCACTACAAATATTAATGGGTTAATAGCATGTTAATTCGAGAACTTCTTAGCAAAACGTTTCGACCATAACTTTCCTGATTGTCAAATTTCCAATCACCAATGTTTCTTTGACGAGATGAGATGATTCATTCGTTGCAATGGAACGCTTGACGAATGGATAGATGTGGGCCAAATGGTCGCATGAAATTACAATTATGTCATGGATTCCCCTTTTCAAAACATGGCTCCAATACCCACTATTGCACATGGAGGCGCCAGTAGAGGATTTTACGACTGCCAAACTGTTGCATGGCGCTGGCAGGAGCAGCTCTCGCTAGGGTCTTCTGTGCAACGGAAAGATGAGCAGCCAATGTTTGATCCTTTGACGGTCCAAACATGATCGATATGAAGAAAAATATCAATGAACGGAGTCTTGTATTCGTTTGATCAGACGTCCTTGACTTGGATATAGTTTCCAGACTTTCGAATGGATATCGATATAGTTTGAAATCTGGCCAAATTTAGACAGAACATCCAAGAGAATGTCTTTTAACTATGACGTCGACGTCATCTTCCCAGGAATGGGACCGTGATGTCGAAGAGACCCAAGTAATGTACCGCCCGTAAGAAATACGTTAGGTTGGCCCAACGGTCTGTACAAATTTTGAAGCATTCTGTCAAAAGTTGGCGTTCCTTTCAGTCCATAGAGACAAATGATGGTTCGATTCCAGTTGTGACAAATGATGGTCCGATTGGTGATGTTGCATGTGAATCAACAGAGAACTGAATAGCAAATTTGGATGAGTTTTTATTCATTAAAACTTGTAGTTGTAAACTAATCCATGACATAACAGAGAAGTCAGGAGCTAATACCAGGTCTGACGACGTCATAAGGAGCACAGAATTACACGTTAATTTGCCATTTTTCTTGAATGCGATAAGCAAGAAAGCAACTAACTTGATTTTAGTGATAAAACCAGAATAGTTCATAGAATATTAAACAGTATGTATATTATTGTATCTTTATTGGCTAGCTAGAATTTTTGTGGTTGTTTCTGATTCTGAAATTATCTTTCTGCTTTCCTAAGCATCAACTCGGTTGAATAGTGATCACTCGGTATTTTTAAACCCCAGCTCGATTGGATAGTGATCACTGATCGACTTTATCTGTAAGCAAAAAAGCTTCGATAAATTAAACTATTGCCCATTGCGCGTCTGTCAATATTCATTTTATCACAAAAAGTGGTCAACTAAGACATATTGCGAAGTGCTAGCAGAGATTTTAATGCAAGTGAGCAATGCAAAAGAGAATGCTACCAGTCGGCAACAAGACGATCTTGATTTCAGTGGAAAAATTCAAAAACAGCGATTCGCTATTAATGGTAAATCAACTAGTAAGCATTGTAAGACGAACAAAGCAATGCATTCTCTTAATAATTTTGTATTTAAATCGTCATAGGGAATGAATTTGCAGAAATTTCAATGTTACATATCAGCGAAGATGATGGTTATGGGTGCTATCTACTAAGATTTAGCATTTCCATACAGACATAGCTAGGAGTGATAAAAGAAACCATAATTAAAATCATTCCACCATAGCAGAGATGAAGATGAAAGCCCACAGACAGAGCCCACTGCACATGAGTGTTATTTAAAGATTTTGGCGAATTTCAAAACTGAAAGGAACCCATGATTCTTTGGTCTGCATCCAGAAAACGTCCCATAGAGAGGCATCTGAAGAAGAAGGAGACGACGACGAAGAAGAAGAAGAAGAAGAAGAAGAAGAAGAAGAAGAAGAAGAATAAGAGGAAAAGAAGAAGCGCAAGTGATTACGCGAAACTGATGCTGAGCGTAAATCTCGTAGTTCATGTGACGATTACATGGCGGTTAATTATAATGAAAGTGGCAGTTATAGCAATGGATGCGTCGACGCTAATAGTATGGATGATGGACGATAAAAACACCGAAGACCAGCGACAATATATGCAGTGGCCTGTTTTGAGCCATTAGTAAGAGAATACGGAAATAATATGATGCCAATGGAAAAAGATTTCCCGCAAGGAAGTATACATTTGATGACATTATATCAAGACCAAAACAAAACTGAATCAAATTGACAGAAGTAAAAATTATTATTTGAATACCTAAACATGAAAATGGCTGTTTGTTGCTTGTGTATCTCAAACAGATTTAAGATGTTGAATTTTTAATGTAAATTTGTGTACTGGTATATTGAAATCACGAAACTAAATTTAGTTTTCCACACAGAAATATGATTCATGCTAAAAGACATGTCTTGCACATCCAAATTTCAAACCTGCGTCGTCAAAACTAAAGCAGTTTGCAGCCAATTGTATATTCTTTTTCGAAGAAGATAAAACATAGATTTGACGATAGTGATGACGATGATGATGACGATGAGATTCGGACAAAATTTTCTGAACATTATAATGCGCTTGGCAGAATTGATCACATATTACAGAAGAAACTGGCTTAAAATCAAAATTCATAATGGGTCGCAAAACTAGCGCTAGAAACAAATAAATTCTGCGGTGAGATATTTTGAAACCGCTATAGAAATTTACGAGATTTTACTTACATACTTTACTTACTTACTATTACACCTATCTTAACATACCGGTAGACCTCGAGGAAGCTTATATTTCTTTTCGTATCTAAACACTCCAGCACTACCAGGAATCAAACTGTCCTTTAATTCTCCGCCTGTCATTATAAGTCTACAAAATCGACCATCACGATTACAGTAATTTGCAGTATTTTGTTTAGGCCTAAATTCTTCAATGCACAAAAAGACAAAGATGATCATAGAAAGAGAATAGTAGCCGCAGTGACAATAATATCTGTACCTTCGGACCATTTTCAATTGCAAGACCTAAATCAAGACTCCACGTGAAGTCTTAGTAATCTTTAATTGCGATTTATTACAACTTTTGCATGAGGATCTGGAGTTTTCAATATTCTGAGAACTGGAAACTGCTTTTTAATATAGACAAATGTTCTGCTATGCATGTTGGAAAATCTAATCACGAGACAGAACATACTCTGGGGGATGGTTCTAACCAACGACGACGAAGAAAGATTCGGGGTGTTCATTTCGACAACGAAGATTGGCTGCACTGTGGACTGCCTTCTTCCAAGTGTTACGGTCTTCTGCTGTTCTTGTCGTCTGCTCTATAGTGAGTCTTGTCCATTCTTCTATGTTATCTTCACACTTTTTTCTTGGTCTACCTCTTTTTCGTGATCCTGGCATTGTGCGTTGTATTATTTCTTTCTCTAGACAGTCCAATTACTAACTTTATGTAGGCCTAAAGCTGTATTTAGTAATCAGCGATGGAGCTCTACAGTCACATGTATCTAATCTCTGCAAATCGATTGACAGCAAAATAACACACGGTGGTACTAGCCGAGTGATCGCTCTGGCTCCTGGGCTTGATTTTAGAAAAGCAATATTTGCGTTAATGAAACTCTTCAAAACAGTTTAAATTATAAAATTGAATTTCAAATAGGATACTTGAGATTGCGTATTCACAGCCTATGCAGTATGAGCTCTCCACATCGACTCATTAGAGCTAATAGACAAATATTTCAAACATGCTTTTTAAGTTTAATGAAGCAGTAAAATGCAAAAACCACAAATGAAAAAAGTACAAAAGAAAAGATGAGTAAGACCGTTTTTTGCTTGTCAAGACTTTTCGAAGTTGGTTATGATCAAAACCAACCCCCCTTCCGGAAATCCTGGCTACGCCAAAGCATGCAGATCCACAGCGGGTCACTTCTTTCGACGGACTGCTTTTAGTTAGTTTAATTAATAATTAAACAAATATGAGAGTCGCAGCTCGCATCACAATATAGTTTGTATTGATTCTATAGAAAAAGAAAAAAATCATGTTCCCGCGAGGCGGATTTGAACCACCGACCTAAGGATCACAGCTTAACACCGACTACAGTCCTCCGCTCTACCAACTGAGCTATCACGGGACACGAACGACGAGCATTAAATATCATGGACAGTCACTACCAATAACAACAGTAGCAACGGCTGCACATAATGACACAACAGTACAGTTACGTTTGCATCGTAGAGTTCACATCTACAGCTTAGCATTGGATGAGGCTCTCTGCGTTCGGATTTCGAAAAAGGCTTTCACACATCCCTGGATTTCATCTGCGTGACCTCTTAGTCTGCTATTGTGTAAGTAAAAATCCACAAGATACACAAAATTCAAACCTATTTCATAAAAAGGAACAAATTTTGCCGGCAACAAGATAAGACAAAGACGGCGACCAAAAGACGATGGCCAGATAAGGTGGAAGCAGAGGCGTAGCGTGCCAATGGCTATTGGCGGCACTCATGACGCGGGCGGCAAATTTTGGAAGCGGCGACTTTTTTATGCTTGTCAGGGAATTTTCTGGGAAGGCTGCAAACTTTAGAATTTCAGAAGGGACGGCAAATTTCAAATTTTTAGAAGCGACGATTTTTTTGCTCTTCATGAGATAATTTTCAGTGAAGGCGGGGAAATTTAGAAGGGGCGGAAAATTTCAAATTTTTAAATTTTGGAAGTGACGACATGGGCCACATGGGCGGCATGACTGCACGCTACGCCTCTGGCGCCAAACACTCTAGATCCGCCTTTAATATGAATGAATTTTGGGCGGCGGATAAGCCATGAACGAGCCAGAGGTGGCAAAAGTGCACGCTACGCCATTGGATGGAAGAGTGAACAGGACTGCAAATGTAAGCAGCAGTGGAGAAGACACAGGGTCGACATTGCTGGAGAAAAGAAATTCCTGTTGTCACCTCAACTTCAGTTCATGAAATGACAGGGAGAAGTTGATGAAGATGTGATGAGGACACATCGAATGCATTTGTCCTTTGTTTTCCTGATCTTCGAAAAGTCCACGTATCAGAGTTGTAGAAGAGGTAGCTTAGGACAAGAACTTCTTAAGATTTTAATTTGGTGTGTCATGAAATATCTTCAGAGTCGAAATGAGCGATAATAGGGGCCTACCGGGAAGGCATTTCGTGCTGTGGTATTATTCCAGGACAATTTATATAGCGCTGTACGCATGGTTTAAAGTCCAAAATCAAAAGCGCTTTGACAACGCTGACATGTCAATGAAGGTCTGAAGGTGACGATGTTAAAATCCACTGTGATGATGGAAAGAACTTTGCTGCCGTGAAGAAGTCCGGTGCAGAGTCCCTTAGGAGCGGTCCTTCAAGGAAACTATAGCCCCATTGACATGCCAACGAGGAACGGAAGATGATATAAGAGTCCGCGAGTTGGTAGTAGGAGTTATCCACGCAGATGTAACCATCGGTGAGTTCCTAAAGAAGCGGTCTTCCGCAAGAAGATAGTTCCGTCGTCGAAATCGGCAAATCCGACGAAGATGGAAAATCAGACGACGTCCAGAACGACAGTCAACCGAAAATCCGCTGAATTTTCACGCGGCAGCCACTAAATAGTGACTGACATTGGCGCACACTCGACGGGTAGCGACCGACTTGAACTTCCAGACCGACGCGAAACAGAAGAGGACGACGGCTCGAGACACGTCGAACTGAAGAGCGGAACGCAGTTCTCAGACGTAGATGGAGACTCGAGCGACATCAGAACGCAGGCTCGATCACCACCGCCTAGCGCTACAACAATAGCCAACATGGCGGCGTCCGTCTGTGGCCCGCAGCGGTGAGACAATGCCTTCATGACTGAAACTTTCCAGAACGACGCGACGAAACAGAAGAGGACGGTTACCCGCCAAACTCCTTGGCAAACCGACGAACGAATTAGAAGCAGTCCTCATGTCCGGCGCAAAATTCACGGACAGAGCGTCAGCAAATGCCGAGAAACGACGGCGAAACGAGGCACACACAACATGTGCAGGCTGCCATAGATAGGCGCCACCATAGAACCATAGAGCGCCACCATGGTAACTCATCTTGTTACATGTGCCGGAGATCCGTCTGTGGTGCTAATGTATACTGCTGGTTTTGACAATGCCTTCATGTTCCTCGTATATTTTCCGGTAGGTCTATTCATCTTTGGCTATGTTTGAAATTTATTGACGATGATCCACCTTTGTGGAAGATCAGATGAGAGCCCCCTCCCCACCCGCCAAATCTATTTGTTTCCGTAGAACATTCTGAATTTTTAATATAATTAGAAGTATAATGTATCTTGCATATTCCGACAATCACGATGAGTTCTATGTTACTACTACTACTACTACTACTACTACTACTACTACTACTACTACTACTACTACTACTACTAATGAGGTGAATAAAGATAACTACTACTACTACTACTACTACTACTACCATTACTACTAATATCAGTACTACTTTGTTGCTTTGTGCTGCTGAGCTGGTACTGATACTTTATTGCAGCTACTTAAATCACTTCATTTATATGTTTGCCAACAGTTCTAGCTCCAATATTACTTGTGTGAAGGCTGTCTTTGCCATTTCTATTCTGGTTTCAACGTCCTCTTCACTCCTCCCATCGCTTGTGAAAATGCTTCTTAGATATGTGAAATGTGTTAGGTCTATCTTGTTGCATTCTGTCACAAATCTCAACCCTCTTCCTTTCAATTAAATTACGTCACGCAGGTTTCTATTTACGAGTAATAAATTCGAACTTCTCGTTCAATTTTCACAGCGAGACAAAGAAATATTCAACTCCTGGAGGTGGATGATAGATGTAATCGAGATCTAAAATTTCACGTATCCAACATGATATAGGCTAATTACCATACACCATTGACATCTTCTGTTGGGCTGCACCCATCAGGAGAGAAAGAGTAAAATCTCACTGTATATTTCAGGTTTTATATGCATGAACAGTGTGACGTCACATGTGACCTTTACCCCACCCTCCCCAGTCACTTTCTTGGACCCCTTTCCTCGGACTGTGACGTACGTACTCTATGGACGGCCCTTTAGTCAATCAAATACCACACCACAGACAAGCCAAAAGAATCGATATGAATCTGAAGATAATAATAATAATAATAATAATAATAATAATAATAATAATAATAATAATAATAATAATAATATGGTTTAAAGTGGCTCAGTAAGGTCTGCCATGTGTGAGAACGAAACGAAAGAAAATCCATTTCGTAAAGTGTCGGTTATGAGTAACTGGTGGACAGTAGACTAGCGCTGGCCCAAGAAGGTATTAAGATTCCAGACGGATGCTCAACGAAACTAGTTATCGTTGGTACAAGAATTTCAGCTCATTATTTAAGGAGTTCTTGTCCATGACACGGGTGTTTTGGGGAAGGTCGTGTCCCTATGGGCCTGGACAAGTGTTTTTAGCTCTGAAATAACAACAACCATGGTTTATTTTATTGTCAAAAGTCAAAAAGGAACAAAAAGTCATCACCACACTTAAGCAATATTAAGTCATAAAAAGTCAAAAAAGCAAAAAAGGTCATCACCTGAGAAAAAATTAAGACAGGACCGTTTTTCTGACCAGGTTTTCATACATAACCTGAAATTTGTACCATGAGGAGTTGCACCGATGACCATAGTATACACTTTATTTATTTATTTATTTATTTATTTATTTATTTATTTATTTATTTAGAGAGAGCTTGGTTTGACATACTTCAAAGACGGCTGCTCAAGAAATATTAGTGAAATAAGTACAAATTTTTAGCAATTAATAGAATTGTTTAGAAGAATTCGTAAATACGCTGTCATTAGAAATGTTAAACGAATTTGTTCTGATTGGCAGATCAGTTTGACGTTGAATGACAGATTGATTTTCTGACGCAATGATATCATTCGTTGAAGTTCTTCTTGCTATCGGACTGTGTCTGATACTGTTTTTCATCCTTCGAGGAGGAATAGTGAAGAGAAAAGACACTCGCAATTATCCGCCTGCCTTCCCATGTCTTCCAATTGTTGGGTCGTTGCCTTTTGTCAAAGATTTTAACGCCATTCCGCAATATTTTCTGCAGAAATCTTACGAACTCGGACCGATTTTCACTCTGAAATTTGGCAGCAGGTATATGCGACTTTTGATATTATATTTGACCGCATCTAGCTAAAATCTTTTTAATACCTCGACGCTGTCCTATTTCTTTATGAATTCCCATACTTTTTCGTCTGACATTATTATCAGATGCGCAGGAGCTATCCGGTCTTACAACAGGCCCGCCGAAAGGGGGATTGTGCAAATGCCTAGAGACCCGGCAATCTGAGTTAAAACAGTATATCTCAGGCAATATTGTTTGTTATTGTGAACGCTGTGAGAGCGCCGGGTCTGCCGAAGCAGGCATGACGTTTCACAAACTGTCTGAACACAATTTTCGGGGCCCGTTACTGCTCTGCCCAGGGTCCTACATTGGCTCTGTTTCACCTTTTCTGTTTTGGTTTTCCTAATCAGTTAGATGGAATTTCTCTCGGCTGTCTGGGCCTGAAGTTTCCCCATTTTTCCTCCCCAATCCATCCTTTCATCTTGTGAAATTAATTTGTTGCTTTCTTAGCTACATATCAATTTTCTTTACATCAAAGGATCTGTATTTTTGCAAAAATAAGATATCTCTGAACAAGCCAGTATTTATGTTGTCCCACTGCTATAATCTGTTATTTTAGTTTAATTAGCAGTTTAGATTTAATTAAGATTTAATTAATATGTGAAATGTGTCTAAATTTAATCAACTCTAGTATTTAATTAGTAGTTTAGATTTAACCAGACAAAGATTTAATTAAAGTCTAGATTTAATCAACAGTCTAAAATTTAATAACCTTTAGTTAATAGTTTAGATTTAATTAGTAGTTTAGATTTTATTAACAGTTAACAGTCTAGATTTAATTAACAGTTTAATTAACATATTTAATTAACAGTCTAGATTTAATCAACAGTCTAGATTTAATTAACAGTTTAGATTAGATTTAATTAACAGTCTATATTTAATTAGGTTTAGATTAGAGACACGTTTTGGAATCGTTGTGTGCAGACAATCTTTCACAAACGTGGCTTGCAGATGGCCCATAAACTCTTAATGGAGTTGATATCCGGGGAGTTTTCCAGGCCACCTGTTTTTGGGCACTAATGTCCTTATTCTAAAAGAAATTTTGCACAATTTTTGATGTGTTACAAAAGTGCAACAGTGCCAGATTACTTTGAAACACTCCGGTCCCATCAGGAGATTACTTCTGCAGCTCAGGAACGAAGTGTTTACGTCTGTATATCTATGTGTCTGGATATGCATTGTGCCGTTAACTGGATGTCCAGAATATGTGGTCTCTAAACATTTTCTTTTTATGATGTTGCATGAAATGCTATGACTTTGGCAATTCACCATGTGTTCTGTGAACAAACTGACACCATTGTTGTTACATTTTAAAATGACTCTCGTCCGTAAATACAGCTTCTTCCATTGCTGGACAGATCATGCTTTGTAGGCTTTGACGTGAGACACTCGCAATTATCCGCCTCGGACTTCCCCAAACATTTCTTCCTCAGTGCACTCGTCAAAAGTTGTTGCTTCACTGGTTTTCTGGTTTTGCGTCCTCCTTCGACTCTTTAATCACAAAGAACGCTGTCAGAAACAGAATAAATATATTACCTGCGGCTCGGTCTTACATAGACGCCAGACAGAAGAGACTAGTTTACTATTTTCCGAGAAAAGTATCAAATTGGTTCCTTTGCAAAAGTTCCATATTGATCCTTCAAGATGGGCGAAATTGGTCCTTCCAAAAATACAAAACAGGTACTTTCTAAAAGCGCCGAACTGGTACTTTCCATCAGTGGTTGGTCAAGGATTTGGCAAGTTGGGGTGGAGTGGAGAAACTTCTGAGCATGGGGCCAACTATTCATTGCTAGGTATGTAATGGTAAGTATAGAGTTCCGACAGAGGGTCTACTGGCTGACCAGGCATTAAATAAGGGGTACTGCCTCCGTACTCCATGTGGAGCCAACACTGCTTCCCAAATTAAGCATTAGCACGCACTAATTTTTATAACTAATTTGTCAGGTTATTCCATATTCTAAACAAAGGAGAGTCTCGACAGAGGTACTGCTATTTTGATTGCTGTTTTTCCCCGATCTATCATTCTTGCGGTGTGTATAAAATGTGTGGCAAAGTTTTTAAAATGAAATAACTTGCACAAATGATTGGATCATATTAACTCTGCATTTCAAAATAAATATGACGTCTTTTGAATATTTAGACGGGTATTGTATATCTATGTGTTGAACACGAGAAAATCTATTGAAGACGCTCTGATGTTAAACATGCATCAAGCTTTTTCTGGACGAGAGGATTCTACACAGAAAAATATCAATTTAATGTTAATCAAAAAGGTAGGAAACCTTAGAAAAAGTAGGTAATTGAATGGTTTGAAGAAGAATCGCCAAATAATCTTAGGCGCCAGACAGAAGAGACTAGTTTCAGTAATAAAGAACATTTTCAGTACCATATTGATCCTTCAAGATAAAATTGGTAAAAATACAAAGCAGTCTGATCATTAGGCCATTTCTCAAAATTTGAAAGGGCGTGGCTGTGATCGATAACAACTAAGCATTTAAGGCAGCGGTTCTCAACCTGGCTGACCAGGCATTAAATAAGACCCCAAGGGAGCCAACACTGTCGAATGACGATTAGCCAGAGGTCAGTCGCCGGAAACAACCTTCACAGAAATATTTTGATTGTCTTTTTTATCTATTTCTTGCGGTGTGTATAAAATGTTATTTTGCAAATTTTACTCATTTTAACATGTGAAAATAAATATGACGCTGATAAGCAAAAAGAAAAAAGACGCTCTGGTTAAACATGCATCTGGACGAAGAGGGATTTATTATCAATTTAATGTTAATCAAAAGGGGAAACCTTAGAAGTTTGTTTGAAGAAGAATCGCCAATAATCTGGTTTCAGTCATTTTCATACAGGGTAATTGAATTAAAAGTATCGTCAAAATATAAAGGTTGATCGATAACCGAAGATTTAAGGTTATGGTCAATCATAATTCCTGTCTTTAATGAAGTTATGAGATGCCATTTTGGTCATTTGCTTTCACCACAGTAACTGTTAAACAGGCCCGCCGAGTGAGGGGACAGAGGCAAATGCGCAGGGGCCCAGGGATCCGCAGAGGCCCTGGCGGGTCGTAATAATGTTTTCTCATGCAATATCATAAGTTTATTATGAATGCAGTGGACAGTGCCGGGAGGGCTGATGAAGACTGTAGGGGACCGCTGAGTGTTGCGTGGGGCGTGGTCCCTTAACGCCTTTAACGTCTTGAAAAGTCTGACAAGCAAAAAACGGTCATCACCACCTTTTCACATTTGATGTGCATATTTTTTGAAAAGCTGTTGAACCTTTTTGATGACAAACTTTCTTTAAAAAACTCAAACTTTAACAACTGTTTAGGGCCCATGACTGCTCTGCCCAGGGCCCTGGAATTTCTCTCGACGGGCCTGCTGTTAAATGACATATTACATTTTGGCATAAAAGTCAATTAGGCAATCTAAGTTAGGATAGAACATTCATAATTGCAAAGCCATCAAACGTATAAAAAAAATTCAAAAAATCGCAGAATAGAACTTAAGTTTCTCAGCCCAATAATATAATAACTGTATAAACTGCGGCCTGGTGGCAAGAGGTGACAGAATCGCATTGATTGCGTCAGAGTTTGTATCTGGAAGGTTCGAAATTTCATCTGTTTCAGGAATTGGATATAAGGATTACGGAGAAGAGTTCAAAAGGTTCCGGCGCCTGGCAATTTCTATAATGAAGGAGTTTGGGTTTGGATCGAAAAGCATCCTGGAAACCCGAATCCTGATGGAAGTAACGGAAATAACAGACCATTTTCTCAAACTCAGTGGAGCGCCTTTTGATCCAAAAGAAATTGTGATTCTCAGTTCCTCGAATGTTCCCATTAACATTCTCTTGGGCAGAAGGACAAAATACGTTGACGGCATGAACGAGACATGTCGCCAAATGGACCTCTTCATACGCAATTTGGATCCAGTTTTGGACCTCTTCCCGATACTTCGGTTTATTCCGCCACATAGTACCAAATTGAAGACGTTGAGAGGCATAGTTAATGATTTGCTACGAGCGATTGAAGACGAAATTGACGAGAGTCTAAAAGACGGAGCGGACGATTGCTTTGTGCGTAGATACGTTGACCGGGAAGGACCGAGCCACGACCGACAACAGCTCGTATTCACTCTTCGCGATCTCATTGGAGCAAGTATGGAAACAACGTCGACGACACTGTTGTGGGCATTTATATTTCTGGCCAACAATCCTCTGATGATGCAGAAAGTACAGCGAGAAATCGATGCTGTTATATCAAAAGAAAGTCTGCCTAACGTTGACCACGAGAAGCTAATGCCATTTACTCAAGCAACCATTCTGGAAATACTACGACACAGGCCCGTCGTTCCTATGTGTGTACCGCATTTGACACAGCATGATACTCAGGTTCAGGATTACTTTGTTCCAGCCGATACAGTGGTAGGCAAGCGAAGATTTTCACTTGAATTTAATATACCCCTTGAAACCAACTTATGACAACACTTTAACCCTCGTACTGCTAGGGAATGGTCGTCGAGGTGTAGTTGTGAGTGCGTGCAAGTTTGTTTTCAGGGAATTTGGAAAAGAGGTATCAAGGTTCATTGAGACAGATAGACCATTTATCTCAAGGAACCTTGCATTCTAGAAGGTTAATTTTGAAGTGTATCCTCTCTTTAATGGGAAACCAGTGGAGACGAATAATGGTGTTATGTGATTGTGTTTTGTAGTTCTAGAGACAACTCATGCGTTCTTTGTAAATTATATTGGAACAAATCACTCTCAGTTTGATTTTAATTCAGCAAATTTGATTGCAGTGTGTTCCTTTCAAAGGTTCTTCCTAATATCGTGGCTGCCCATATGAACCATAACGAGTGGGAAGAACCAGATGCTTTCAGACCAGAACGCTTCCTTGATGAAAACAACAGAGTCATCAATCAAAACCACGTGATTGCATTTTCGCTAGGTGAGTAATAAATTAATAATAATAATAATAATAATAATAATAATAATAATAATAATAATAATAATAATAATAATAATAATAACCAATGTTACCCATCTATTCATTTCCATTATGGTCTTGCTGTGTCATCTCAATCTTTTCCCTCCTGCCTTCTATAAGGCTGTTCTCTTGTTCTGCCTTGTTTGATTGTAATTATATTTGCATCAACAATTAACAAAACTGAATCGAAATGTTCTGAGTGATTCATTTTATCTAGAACATTTGATATTCATGTTCACGCTTATGTTATAATAAAGTTGCCAAATGCAGTAAACGCTTACAATTTATTGAGTTCCTGGTTACAAATTAATATATTACTGCAAAAGTGGCAGTGACTTTATACACTCACATCCTGGATAACTACGCCCACTTTCGCCAAGAGAAGTCTGCCTATTCTCTACCTCTCTGTCCCAGGACACGTGACGAATTCGTCTTCACTGTTTGGTAAAGATAGTTTGATGGGGAGAATCGAAAATCCATATTTGATTGTAGTTTGTTTAATGTTTGTACCTAATCCTTATACGGTACAAGAATACTGCTACCTGACAATAATTGTCATATTACTATACGTAGGCCAATTACATTTTATGAACTCTGTGTTCGTCAAAATCCTACTAATTTTGCCCCACTTCAATTAGAACGGTATGTGAACAGCACTTTTTTCCTGGAAATATATGAAAAACAATGCAAAGTGTACTAAATGTTAGGAACTTGGTGCCAATAAATAGTGGATATGCAAAAATGCAAATTGTTTTCTCAAAATTTAAAATATATGAATTGCATCATCTGCGTATTGTTTGCGCAGTCAAATCACTATTATACAACTCAGGCAGGGCCATATTAAGATGGGGCTGAGGTGGCTGAAAGCCCCAGGCCCACGATGAAAAATAGGCCCACCGATTTTCCATCTCTTTTTGCTTGTCAGCACGTTTGGAAGGGAGATAACCTTTTTTTGCTTGTCAGAGATTGTCAGTATAGGCGACGACCTTTGTTTTCTCAGCCCCAGGCCCACTCGGACTTTAATTAATCCGGCCCTGAACTCAGGACTATACAACTCACTTATAATACAAGAATCAGTGGCGTAGCCAGGATTTTCGGAAGGGGGTTTTAGTTTTGACTTTGACGACCGTAACCAATTTCGAAAATTCTTGTGTCTTTCCTTCTTGAACTTTTTCTTCCAGATCCTGACAAGCAAAAAAAGGTCGTCACGCCTAAAAATTTATTTTGGTCAGCCCCCAAGGGGTGTTTGACCCTCAAAACCGCGTCCGAAAATTAAAAATGCATGGAAATACATTTTAAAATTTTTTTCGCCGGCGCTCAAGGGGAGGTTTTAACCCCCAAACCGCCTGGCTACGCCACTGACAAGAATCATTCTTAAAGTCTACGATTCTATGATTTTACATAGGCATCCTTCCTGCTTTATAATAAATCAGAACATTCATCAAAGAGAACAAAGTAATCAGAAGATCATCTGTTTTATTTGAAGGTCGAAGGTCATGCCTTGGAGAGTCCATTGCTCGCTGTGAGTTGTTTCTCTTCATCACTGCAATCCTACAGAAATTCTCCATTCGTCCGCCAGATGGCGTCCAGTCCATTAGTGAGAAAATAGTGAGCGGAATCGTTCTTACTCCTGAACCGTTTGAAATTCGAATGATCGCTAGAAACAACTGAACTTACTTGAAACAAGGCCTCCTCTTTTGAAGCTTTGGATACATGTGTGTATTTTAAAAATTACAGTGTTTGTTGGAATACAATAATTTATCTAATCAATTTTCGGTTCACAGTGAAAATTCGCGCATTTCAATATATAACCATTAAATTGATTTGAAGTATTTCATCTCTTAACCTTACTTGATTGTATATTTTAGATTTTTGCTTTAATACTTTAATGGGTTTCTTTTGAAATAAATGATGATTAACGACTTATCTTAACATCGTAATTTGTGTGTCGACAATTTCATAAGATCTGTGACTGATTTAAGGTCGTGAAAGACATGATCCTTGAAATTATTTCAAATGCTTTGAAATTTTAAATTACCTCGAACTGAAAACATGACAGCCTGAACTACTATAATGACTCTCAAAATTAGTAACCTTGGTTTCCCAGATAACATTTACATTAACTTATTGTTTCAACTGTTTCTGGCTTTTCCTTCAAACTGTTCCATTTGTTCACAACCCTTGCACAAAAAACGTTTCATTTCTTGGTCCCACTCTCTGCTTGAACAATGTGCATTTGCGGCCTCTTGTGCTGCTATTTTGGGCCAGTTTAAAGCATCGATCGTATGACACATCTACTTTCTCAGTCGTTATTTTGTACGTTTCTAACAGATTCCTCCTCTCTTCTCCTTTCTGAAGTCGTTAGTCCACAATATTTGAAGTCTTTTTAATATAAGCTTTCACCTTCTTAAAATGTCGCCTTTTTAAAAGTAGCTTCAAGCTTGTAATACTGAAAAATAAGTTCAGACTCCTCTTGGCCGCACAGAATATATAATGCAATAAGATGAAAAGAGTTTCTTTTCCAGAGTCTCTGTAAAAGTCATTTATGAGAAGGTCATTCTCAAGGCCAATTCAAGGATTAAAAGATGTCCATTGTCCGAAGAAAACTGTCATTTGATAAGAATTTGATCGAGAGCAGATAATCAGGAGAAGCTTTTGGACCAAAGGTAGACATTGTATCAAGTTGAATTTCATTTCAGATGAAATCTCCAGATTTACGATTTGCAACAAAGTATCATATAGGCCTTATCGCAGTCAATCGACCTCAGTAGAAATAAGGTAAAAGGCGCTAACCCTTCGGTTCTCCCGTACGGGCTCAGCGCCCGTACGGGAGAACCGAAGGGTTAGCGCCTTCAGGGGCTTCTATCCCTATTTAAGGCGGGCGAGGCTGCGCCCGGAAAAAATGGGGGGGGGATATTTTGCTACTAATCAGAACTGAACCGAGACTGATATTGATTCAAAATAACATTGACCGCGACGTAATCAATGATAGCTATGCCTAACACAAAGGATAAAAAGCTGAATATAATACTAAGTCCACAAGGGAGCAAATTAACAGGGAGAATTTGTAATTTTTGGGGGGAATTTGTGATTTTTTGGGAGGGGATTTAAGCCCGGCAGGGGGGATAGAAGCCACTGAGCGCCTTCAGTATTACATAGCAACGGTTGAATGAGAGCGGATTGTCAGCCTTTCCCTCGCAGTCTTTCCTTCCACCGAGTTAACACACGATGTACTCATTCGCAGCTGAGTCGACTGGGGGCGCTTGGATCAGAAACAACCGAAAAGTTTCTGCCGCGGCCGGAAGTTGAACCACGGACCTCAAAATTGGCAGACCAGTGCTCTAACCACTGCTCCACCGCACCCCCATTTCAGTAGAAATACAAATATGCTAAATAGACGGGAATAGTGTACCAACTGATATTTATTCATTGTAGCTAGAGAGTCATATTCGATTACTTATTTCTAAATAATTGATGAGTCGATTAGTGATTGGTCCAGTGACAATCACAGGACATCGACGTCTATACATTACAATCGGAATGTTATGGATAATTGACAACCTATTTGACATAGCAGTTATGCTACTCCATAAGCCAACGGCTTCAACGATTGAAATTACTGTATAATAGAAGAAGCAGATTTTGCAAAATTATCTTCAGTAAGGATAAAACCAACAAAATACGCACAAAATGATCACAATAAAATATTCACGCATGACAACAAGAAATGAGTCAAACATTATACGCAGTAGCTATCTACACAATACATCGTGACAGTACTAGTAAGACATGCATACATGAAGCCAGAACATTAAGTTTCGTCAAGTACCCTGTAACCTATTCATGATTGGCATTTGAAAAAATGAATCACGTCTGACTAAAACACTTTTAAATGCGCAAAATGCTTATCGTGCAGTTACCCTGTATGTCAGCAGTATTTAAATATAACGGATGGCACAGTATGAGCTTTCACCAAGAGGAGAAATTAAATCAAATCATCAATCAATTAACTGACGCCAGAGAAATAGCGTACAAAGACGTTGTGTCGGAAACTGTCTCTGCGGGGTCCTTTCTTAGGAACTTAAAAACACACCTATTTAATATAGGATTTAACTGATAGAATTATGTCAAAGTGCTTTTGTCGTAGGCCTTAGCCTTGTTTACTGCGCTGGAGAAATTGTCTAGAAATAATAATAATAAAGAGAATTTAAGTTGAAATCATGATACTGTATTCGTTTGAGCTTGGAATAAGCAACGTAGCTATTACTTTTACCTCCCCCGCAATTCAGTGCTTTTCAACTTTTTATCAAGCGGGGCTAGAATCAAGAATTTTCGACCATCAGTGAAGGGTTGTTAGTCATCATTTAGAACACCGCCCCGTTGGTACAAAATACTCTAAAACGTCAGAATGTCTTCTATTGACTCAACAATCGAAAAACTTCTTGGTTTCATCTTTAGGAGACGATGTTGTACAACTGGACAGAACTTGGAAACAGTACGGTAACCTGGTTGGCAAACACCGTAGCATGCAAGTGAAATGTTAATCTATTAGTTACAATAGCTGATTTTCTTTGCTATCAATTCCCAAGCCTAGCCATCTCAACTACAGTATAGAAGGCGTGCATAAAAAACGCCGAAGATAAAGATACATTGAATGCAGTTCATCTTATATTTATTATTATTATTATTATTATTATTATTATTATTATTATTATTATTATTATTATCTTTGACAATTTATATAGCGCTATGCCCAAGGCGAAGCCTAAGTTGAGAGCGCTTCACACCTAACTATCGTGCGATGTTCTAAACAAATACGTCTTAATGTTATTTTCATGTCAGCAAATATTGGAATTACAAGACCCTAAAACAAGACTATTTCCATAATATGGATAATCAGATAGTTAATCATCTTCTTATTAATCTTCCACATGAGTCTTGCCGATTTACCGGCGGACTGGAGGTTTTACCTCCACTCCACTCCTTGGTTTTATGTGAAGACTTTTCTCCGAAGAGCAGTGGCGGTTCCACGTGGGGGATGAGTGGGGATGCATCCCCACCGGACTTCCGGACTTTTTTCGACCTATTTTTGGGTAAAACTGTATTGAAACTACGGGGGAACTGCGGATGACCTTTTTTGCTTATAAATCTATTTTTTCGTAAAAGTGGGTAAAAGTATAGTAAAATTAGGGGAAAAATTCCCGTTTGTCAGCCTTTTCGGCAAAGTTTATTGATTTTTTTTCTATTTTCATCCTCCAACCAACTTCCTATGAATTCATTTCATCCCCCTCCCCTCCCACCAAGAAATCCTGGAACCGCCACTGCCGAAGAGCACTTTAAAATAACAAGGCAAGGCTTACTACAGTAGTTCCGCCATGGCGTGCATAACTTGAGAACAATAGCAAGATAAGACGATCGCACGCCAAAATTCTCAACAAACAACGACTGCGATTAATAAAATATCAATGCGTTAAAGAAAAAAATATAGGAAAAATATTCAACAGTTTAACGAAACAACAATTATTAAGATTGCGTTTAAATACAGTTTGGAAGCCAACTAACAATGAATAAATTACGAATCATATGCGTAATGTCTTATTATAAACGGAGCAATGTAAACAAAAGACGTTGCCATATTGATGGAAATGGGTTTGCCAATGGTTCATCAAGATCACCGTGCAATGTCTCGAGAGAGAGGCTACGAGAAAACAAGTAGAAAACAAGTAGTTTTTACCCTGTGTCGTGCATGATTGAACGAATTGCAATAATTTCGACTGCCTTCAATTACAGTAGTAGGCCTATATTCCGAATGAAATACATTAAGGTAGGTCTAATCATAATGCCTTGCATCATTTTCATCACCGTGCAGAAGATTAGGATAACTGAATGTGTGAGAAAAAAGATTTATAACGAGAAACTGTATTGATTCAGAGAGAGCAGAGAGAGAGAGAGAGAGACATAGGCCTATAGACAGACAGAAAGACAGACACAGCGATAAGAGACAGGCATAGGGAGAGGGAGAGAGAGAGAGAGAGAGAGAGAGAGAGAGAGAGAGGCACAGACAGACGTAGCGAGAGATACATACAGAGACAGACAGACGGACAGAGACTTAGAGAGACAGACAAGCAGACAGACACAGAGACAAGAGACAGACACAGAGAGAAACAAGCAGAGACAGGCAGAGGCAGAGACAGACAGACACAGAAAGAGACTGAGACTGAGAGAACGAGAGGAGGATTCAGAGTTCTCTTTGCTGTAAAGATATCAGAGAATGACTGGTTATGTTGATTTGTTTCTTAGGACACCAGACAATGTTTACTGTTTAGTTTCTCTCTTCTTTCCTTGTTCTGTTGAAGCGTTGTCAGTGTTGCTCCGTTCCATTTCACCGTTTCGCGACCAGTTCTTCCACCCGGTCCTTCCAGGTAGTAGTCGAATTCCGAATCGCTCGAACTCGAACAGGTGCTGCACCGGTCCCAGCTCCGCCCAGCCGCTGCCAGGCAGACGGACCCCCCGTCTAGGCGCCGCTGTCTCGTCCAGCTCTCCCGGTCGATGTCGCTGAAGTAACCGTCCGTCCGGACTTCTCGGCCGCCGCCCGTGCGCCGTACGCGCGGCGTCAGAGGTGCGATCCTCCCGGGTCGGCGGAGGAGTCGTTGTGAGGGACGGCTGAGGCGCTGACGGCGTGCCAGAGCTGACGAACGCCCAGACGGGGAACGCGGTTCAACATCGGCGTACCGTTCCCATCGCCCGCCGGCGTTATGTGCGGCG
This sequence comes from Metaphire vulgaris, assembly GCA_018105865.1. Lineage (NCBI taxonomy): Eukaryota > Metazoa > Annelida > Clitellata > Crassiclitellata > Megascolecidae > Metaphire > Metaphire vulgaris. The sequence continues at coordinate 23,504,758 of CM030832.1, read as the reverse complement.
GCGGCGGACAAGGCCCCAAGACCGTCGACAAGACTACGTTCTGGCCCTCCTCTTCCTCGTGTTGTCGCCCTGTGTCCGAAGCATAACTGGTCAGTCGATGCCAACCTGACCTGAGGTCCTCCCTTGTCGACGGTCCGTTCTCTTCGGTCGAGGCGTCGAAATGAACCGATGTGTTTTTTCTGTTGGAAGTATTCGTCGATTTCAAACCAACGGAGTCGCGCTTCGACGAATTGGAGCGAAGACTGATCGCAGAATTCGCCGTCTTCAGCTGCTGCTGCTGCTGCTGCTGCTGCACTTCTCGGTCGTATTTCAGTATTTTCGAGCATCTGTGTCTTGTGGGACGTGTCTGTCCGTTTTCTGGACTCAACAACACCGAATTTCGAAGCACGCTGTTTAACGTCGCTTCTCCTCCTTCGGTCTGTTCCTCCGGATTGGTTTTCCCGGGCGTCTTATTCGACGAAGAAATCATGTAGCTATCCGGCTGAAAACATGGTAGTTTCTCGATCTCTCCGATGCGTCTTGTCATCGTCTCGTCTCCTGGTTTTTCAACGGCGGTTGCGACCAGGATCTGTTTCACAGAAACAGTATTAACAGCGTCATACTGCACCGGACAATCTTTCCCGTCATTCTTCTTGGCGCCCTGGAGACCCTGCACCCTCTCCGAGGCACAGTGCTCGACTGCACCTGCAGTGATATTCTGTGCGACGTCTGCTCGTCTACAGGACGTCTGCTTCTTAAGAATCGCATCGCTCGACTGCTGCAGCAGCAGCAGCTGATGCTGATGCCGTAGCGAGCTGCTGCTGCTGTTGTTGGAGATGCTCGAATCTTGGTCTTCGCCACAGCTCGACGTTTGACGATTGGAGCATTGGGAACAGAGGATCTGACCATTGCGAGGAACGAATACAGTCCCAAGCAGCGACCTAAGCAACGATTAAAGAAGCAGTTGCTAGCAATACTTCGACAAATTACGGAAGAACTTCGTTTTAACAAACTTATCGAGTCTGTAAAATAGAGCAGGTAAAGGTAACAGATAAAGGCAATTCCGTACTCGAACGGTTTGGAGATCGTAAACAATAGCGGACAATCGTCAACATTAATTGAGAATGAGGCGTCTTTGCCTATTATTATTATTATTATTATTATTATTATTATTATTATTATTATTATTATTATTATTATTATTATCAAGCAGTTATTCTAGCCACCTTGACATTGGGGGAATTTTAAAATGTTTGGGGGAGAAGGTGTATCTCTCCAAAAACCTTAACAAGCAAATAAAAGGTCATCTTATTTATATTTAATATCCTTCTCCAATGCTCTGACGAGCAAAAAATGGTCATCCTTATATTTTCTCTCTCTAAGAAAACCCACTCGTCACACTTGGAAGGATTTCCATTCCCCAATGCAACATAAAGAAATTTGGGGGTAATTTTAAAACTTTAGGGGGAAAATCCGAGAGAGAAAGCCTAGAATAAACACTGATTATCAAGACAGCTGATGTAACGCCATGGTCATGACCGAGTCCAGAGACTCTAGGGCGATTTAACAAATGTAAAACGTAGAATTTCTGTACTAAGCCAAGAAACTGCCGCATGCAAGATTAAAAGTGGGCCTAACTGGCGTGACAGTAACACACAAACGCCGATATAATTATGCCAGCAGGGTCACTGGAATGGAAAGGCTAACGACAGGAAACGCCCACTGCATTGAGCCCTGATCGGCGTCTGTTGTTCGCGATAGCAGTTTATCATAGCAACGAAAGCAGTAAAGGAAACGCTCGCAGTGCACGATGGGTAATAATCCCGTGAATATATCAGTTCGATCGCAGTCACCGCTACTGCGCCATATAAATTTCCATTTTGTCCGATTCATTAATCAAGCGACGATCCATTTAATCCGGTGTATCTGTCAGGCAAGTTATTAGCTGAAAGGCGCGCCATAGAACCAACGTTGAAAGATTAATGAGAGGACGCGAATCTGACCGCCCGCACCTTCAGGCGCGGATGCTCACCTGCGGCAGTCGCTACACGAGAAGCACCCATCCGTGGCGTGCCAGTGAAGCCCGGCGCTGGTCAGCTGGCCCTTTGTCGACGCTTATCGGCTGCTGGCACGTCTGGCATCGGTCGGCGAACAGGTGCTCGAAGCAGGCGCAGCAGTAGGGAGATTCGTCACGCATGACGTAACGCTGTCCGCCGAGCAGACGGCTGCAGTGCGCGCAGACAAAGTGGCGCATGTGCCAACTGCGACCTTCCGCCTCAATACACTCGTCGCCAAAAATTATCTGACAAATAATTATAAAAAATCATTATTTATTTTTATTAGGCCCCTGTTGTTGTTATTATTATTATTATTATTATTATTATTATTATTATTATTATTATTATTATTATTATTATTATTATTATTATTATGTGGGAAAATAATTTTTAGTGCAAAGGTTGTGGACAAATGGAACAATTTGGACGAAAAGTCACTAGCAGTTGAAACAATAAATGGATTCAAAAATTATCTAAGAAATCTAGAAAATTGCATAATGAGATTAGTGTCCTTTTGCAGAATCAAAGATAACAGCTGTAGGGACAAACGAAAGTTGGATGAGAGGGATGTATGAGCTCCAGTGATTTTCAATGCAAGATAAATCCTACCAAACCAGTAAATATTCGGTTACCGGTAATACAACAACAAAAACAACAACAACTACTACTACTACTACTACCAGGGCCGGATTAAGGTCCGAGTGGGTTTTGGGGTTGAAAAAAAGGCCGTCGCCTATACTGAAAATTTCTGACAAGCAAAAAATGTTATCTCGAAAATCGGTAGACCTATTTTCATGATAGGCCGGGGGGCTACAGCCCCTTCAGCTCCCGCTTTAATATGGCCCTGACTACTACTACTACTACTACTACTACTACTACTACTACTACTACTACTACTACTGCTACTACTACTACTATTATTATTATTATTATTACTATTATTACTACTACTACTACTAGTAGTAGTAGTAGTCTGACCTCGTCACAGGCGGCGCAGCGTGGTTTCAGCGTCTCCGCGTGGTGTCTACCGCAGAACAGTTTTCCTTCGTGGTAGAAATAGATGAGGTCGACGAGTAGTTCGCGACAGACGTGGCAGAAGAAGCAGCCGGGATGCCAGTGGAACCGGTCCCCGGCGCGCGTCGCCTGCACCGCCACGCTGTCGTTCGCCATCGACTTCTGACACTACCAACGTCAAATCAGACGATTAAGCGATGCGTTACACTGGCCGGGGCGGGGTAAGGGGTCGTCCATAAATTACGTAAGCGATTTTTTTTACACTTTTTGACCTCCCCCATCGTAACGCGACGTTTAAAAAAGTCGGACCCCTAAAATATGACGTAACAACGGGCCGATTCCCCTTTTCGGTCTCCCGAAAAAATCCCGAAAAGTCTTGACAAGCAAAAAACAAAAAGGTCATCTTTCCCTCTCCAAAAAATAACCTGACATCCTTATATTTTTCCTCTCCAAATAGCCTGATAAGCAAAAAAGGTCATCATCTTAAAAAATTTTGCATTGCGTTACGTCACACTCACAGAACCCCCGTTCCCATCGTCACACTTCGTACAAATGTCCGGACCCCCTAGGCACGTTACGTCATTTGTGGATGGCCTCTAAGGGGAGTTTTAATGCGCCCTGATGAAGACGGCAACAGCGAGGACCGTACTACATCCATCCTTAGTATTCGTCCTCCCAGGGGCGCACGGAGGAATTCTTTCCGGGGGGCTTCAAATTCCACTCCCCAGTCTGTTACCATTCCTATTATAGACGGGAAAACCAGAATCGCTTAATAGAACCGGATGGTGTGTGGAAAAACTTCAGTTAGTGTGGGGGAGAAGATTCCCAATTTTACATATTTAGAAACTGTGCCCTTTTCAACCAAACGCCCATTTTAATTTGTTGACAACACTGATAAACGTAAACCCCTCAAGACATCTTCAACTCTAGGTCAGTGGAGGCTCCAAGATTTCTTGCTGGAGGTATGCAATGAATTTCTAGGAAGTTGGTGGGAGGGATGCAACAAAATCCCGAAAAAGATTGACAAGCACAAAAGGTCATTAACAGTGTTTTACATAATAAACTTTGCCGGAAAGGCTGACAAGCAAAAAATGTCATCAGCTCGCTCTGCATTGCGGCTCGGACCCAGTAAACCCCGAAACCGCTGACTGACAAGCAAAAAAACCTCGGTGGGGATGCATCCCCAGTCATTCCTATCGTGGAACCGCCCCTGCTCAATGGGTTAACCATCTGATTCCAGGCTTTAGTCTAGCCGCCAAAATTAAATCTAATAAAAGACAAGCCACTCCAGTATCGAAATATTCGGGTGGTAGCCTGATTGCTCGAGGTGTACCTGTGAGATAACATGGGCCAACGAGTCACCTTGTACGATCTCACCTGTTCACACTTGACACCAGCATCGCTGGCAGAGGTGAGCTCCTTGACCGTGCCTCGACCAAGCGCCTCCTGTCTCCTTCGAACGCCGAACAGCCACAGCTCCTTCTTCTCCTCGTCGCTGAGAGTCTGACAGCAGCTGGCGTCGATGTCCTGAGGGGGGAGTTGACGGACCAACTGGCGGACACGGTACTTGTCTCCGACGCTGCCAACGTACGGAATGCGGTTATGCGGTAAACAGCTCATGAACTGAAGAACCTGCGCAGGTCATAAGGTCCAAACAACAGTGTATTATATTATATGTCTCTGTGTGTGTGTGTGTGTGTGTGTGTGTGTGTGTGTGTGTGTGTGTGTGTGTGTGTGTGTGTGTGTGTGTGTGTGCAACACACATGAACCTATATATTTACAGCAATTTACGTAAAACATTGTAATTAAACATTTGAAAACCTGCTCGTATAACAACCAGTTGGAATCACTTTCATATAAATAGGATTTCACACACACACACACACACACACACACACACACATATATATATATATATATATATATATATATATAGAGAGAGAGAGAGAGAGAGAGAGAGAGAGAGAGAGAGAGAGAGAGAGAGAGAGAGAGAGAGAGAGATTCAATGAGAGCTTGCGTTCACATTAACTATAGCAGCACAAAAGGCCACACATTCAAATTGTTGTTTAAGCAGAGGGTGGAACCAAGAAAGGACATTTTATGCAAGGGTTGTGGACAAATGGAACAGTTTGGACGGAAAGGGAGTGACAATTGAAACAATCAACGGATTCAAAACTTTTACAGGAAAAAGATTGAGATTAAAGATTGAGAGTAATTAGAGTGGTTTTCACATAGGCTTACTGAGCCTCCTAAATTATTTAGCACTCGAACTCTCTTCATTTTATTAATATTATAATTATTTTGTTAGTAGTAGTAGTAGTAGTAGTAGTAGTAGTAGTAGTAATAATAGTAGTAGTAGTAGTAGTAGTAGTAGTAGTGGTGGTGGTGGTGGTGGTGGTGGTGGTGGTAGTAGTAGTAGTAGTAGTAGTAGTAGTAGTAATAGTAATAGTAGCAGTAGCAGTAGTAGTGGTGTAGTAGTAGTGGTAGTAGTAGTAGCAGTAGTAGTAGTAGTAGTAGTAGTAGTAGTAGTAGTAGTAGTAGTAGTAGTAGTAGTAGTAGTAGTAGTAGTAGTAGTAGTAGTAGTAGTAGTAGTAGTAGTAGTAGTAGTAGTAGACATCAGGATTTTACGACAAACTCGATTAAAACTATCTGCGGATGTATGATCGTAGGAGAGGATTTTTCTAACGCTAACGTGTCAATATCTTGCGTGCATTGAGCCTGAAAGCCTAACAGCTGTTGCCACGGAGGAAGGCCGTAGGATGCGTTTAGAACGAAATTGTTGAATTGGGGCAAGAGCTGTCAGAGCGGACACAATTTTCCACGTGAGATATTCTAATACAGACGATTTCTGTGAAAAGTTCTATTCTATTAAGTGCCGTGAAATTGCTATCAAAACGCCACAGTCAACGTCTCGCGGGTCTTCCCTCGCGTATGTCCCATCTCCTGCTCTTTCACCGCCTTCTTCTTATTCTACTCCCCCTCTCCCTTCTTCTTCTTCTTCTTCTTCTTCTTCTTCTTCTTCTTCTTCTTTTGCACTCTGCTTCGCCCGACAGCCTTTTGTCAGCGATGCATTGGACCGTAATCTGATTATTTCGACGTTTCTAATAATCTAATTGGAAATCGGTTTCCTTCGTCTGACATCATCAAAAGAGAATCTCTTTCTGGCGAAGTAAAATGAAAAATCGAACATCCGTGTTCCACTCTGTTTCAACGCCAGTAGTTTTCAAATTGACGAAGGGGTGATGGTCGCCGTTTTTTAAATACTGCTAACGAGCAAAAAATTCTTCGCCCAATTTTGTAAGTTAAACAGGCATTTGGGAGCTAAGCTCCCATTCAACAAATATTCAACAATTCAACTCCTAATTATCGCTACTTCTGCTTGCTGCTGCTAATCAGTGGTGGCTCCACATGAGAGCCCGGGGGGCCCGTGCCCCTATTGAATGTCTGGAGCCCCAGTGGTCCCCAGTTGGGAGCCTATACTTACTACTACTATACATACCTACCAACAAATGTATGGTCCCCTATGCTTAGAACTTACCACCACAACGGAGCCCCCCCCCCTTCCACCACCACCACCACTTGCCAAATCCTGGAGCCGCTTCTGCTCAAAGACGCCATTTCACTATTTTCCAGGGGGCAAGACACTTTCCACCTGGCAACTTTGCAATTAACGACCTTTTTTGCTTGTCCGTCTTCATGCAGTCTTCGATTAATTACTTCAAATTGAATACAGCACCTAAATGGTTTGTAATGTAATCATAGAATATTTAATATTACAGGTGAAGCGTTCGCTTCTACATCTCAACAATCAGAGGTTGAACTTTACATTCCAGAGACCAGAAAGACCAAAACAGCAAGACAAGACCAACATGAAGAAAGTAGCGAACGCATGACTGAAAATTATATTCATTGTTTTAGGGCAGCGCTTTCCAACCTTTTATAATCCCTGTCCCCGCCCTATAAGTATCCATAAAATCCTAATGCTTCCCGTGACTTATAACTATTATTATTCAACAAGTCAACTCCTAATTATGTGACAGAAAATCTTTAATATATATATATATATATATATATATATATATATATATATATATATAAGCATATATACAGTATATATATATATATCTGTGAGGGAGACGTTGGGAAACATTGTTTTACTACTGTTTTAGTAGGATGAGCTCCACATATTTCGAATCGATCTTGTTGTTTCGTAAACCTTGTGATGAATATATTAATTCATCTAATCGAATAAAGGAATCGATTGGTATTCTGCGCCTCTCTAGGTGCCTGCTGATTATTGATTGGTTCTCACCTGCGAAGGCGTTAGTCCTGGAGGAATCCAGGAGAACTCGTCCAGAGAGCATCCGCTGTCGTCATCATCGGAAGCCATCTGACGGCAGAAATAATAACTACGATCGGTGGTTAGGAAGGAGTCTACTCAATTGTAGTCGTAGCAATCATCCTCGTCGTCGTCGTCGTCATCTGGATCGCCTTAGTCGCAGACAACGAAACGGGGAGTGGAGACAGTTTATTTCTCCTTCGATGTGTTACTAAACAACCAAGAATTGCTCTTTCTTTGAAATCCATCAGCTAATTAATTGAAGTCGAACAATACAAAGTAATTCGACGATGAAAAATATTTAACTTTAAGGCGTTCAAGTTGTTTCAAGGAAACATACTGTACTTTCAATAGATCTCAACAAACCTAAGTTACTGTTACAACAGCAACAACGACTAATACTGCTGTTACCACTGCTACTACTACTACTACTACTACTACTACTACTACTACTACTAGTTTTTTACTACTACTACTACTACTACTACTACTACTACTACTACTACTACTAGTTTACTACTACTACTGCTGCTGCTGCTGCTGCTGCTGCTGCTACTACTACTACTACTACTACTACTACTACTTCTACTACTACAAATAAATACTACTATTACTAATTATTATTATTATATTTATAATAATAATAATAAAAATAATAATAATAATAATAATAATAATAATAATAATAAAGGTACATAACAAATATTTTCACCCAGATTGAGCGCTCGTGAATAAGCTGGTGCACTGCGCCAAACTTTCGGGCCATAGAAATTTCGTCTTACTTGCTTACTTATTTACTTACTTAACTTACTTAGTTACTCACTTACTTACTCCCAGTGGCGGCTCTAGGATTTGGCAAGTGGGGGAGCCGTTGGGGAGGCAACTTCTAATCATGGGGGGCCAACCATTTGTTGTTTAATGTATGTAGCATTAAGTATAGGGTCCCAACTGGGGGGCTACTGGGGGGCCAGGCTCTCAATAGGGAGGGGGCACGGCCCCCCCTGGGCCCCCCGGTAGAGCCGCCACTGCTTACTCCCTTCCTTCCTTACTTACTTATAATGGTGAGGTACCAGTAGTATCGTTTGTTTTAATTTGCAGCGCTATCAATGTACAGGGTGTAAAAGTGAAAAGAGCACCCCTTTATGATATTTAATATCTCGGCTGCGTGTATAGCGATTTCAATGAAATTTATAATCCATATACCTGGGAATGTTTATGATGCAATTGCCAAATTTCATGCTGATATCTTTAGTGTTTGCTGAAATATGGCCAAAAAACTAAAGAGACCCACATTTTGAAATTGACATTGGAATATAACGTCATAATAAAGTGATAAAAATATTTTAAACAGTTTTTTTTGGCCCTGAACGTAAAGGGGGTTTCAGATGATTTGTTGCGGGAGCAGGTGCTCAAAATGCCCATGCACCCTTAGCTTTCACACATGCCGACAAGCGCTTCTTCATTGACAATATCGACTTCTTGATCTGGTTCTCACTTCTCAGGCAAACTCTCCCAAATATTCTTCAGCAGTCTTCAACTCCGTGATGTTCTGTGGCTTTGGCTGATACTTTTGATATCTGTCGAGCATGATTCCCCAGACGTGGAAGTCAAGTGGATTGATATATGGGGAGTTGGGTGGCCAGTCATCTTTCTTGATGAAATCTGGACAATGTTGCTACAGAAAATTCTGGGTCCTGAGAGCAGAGTGGGTAGGTGTTCCGTCTTGCTGGAATATGAAATCTTCTCCAAGCATATCATGACAGTCCTGCAGCCAATCATAATGCTGCTGTGTTTATCTGTTGGTCGTAAGTAACTCTTGACCTTGTCTGGCGCAATGACAACGACGCAATTTTAGACTTAAAAACGATACAAATTACTATGACGTTATCTTCTGTTTGTCAATTTTAAAATTTGGGTCTCTTTAGTTTTTTGACCATATTTTAGCAAACTCTAAAGATATCAGCATGAAATTTGGCAATTGCATCAAAAACATTCCCAGGTATATGACCTATAAATTTCATTGAAATCGCTTTACACTCAGCCGAGATATTAAATATCATAAAGGGGTGCCCTTTTCACTTTTACACCCTGTACATTGTGATTGTCCAAATCAATTATCAGATTAATTCAGAGATAAGTCGGGGCTTTTGTTGCTGAGCAGCAACCAGCAGCGTAGCCAAGGGGGGGCTTGGGGGTTAAACCCCCTTGGCTGCCGAAAATAAAATATATAATGAGTTTCTATGCATTTTAAAATTTTTTGACGCGATTTTGTGGGTGGATCAAAGCCCCTAGGCCATAGAATGTAACGGTTTAAGACGCTAGGACCCTTTTTGTTTGTCGTGAAAAAAATAGATTAGTGTTTTTAGCTTGTCAAGATTTTTCAAAGTTGGTCACAGTCAAAACCGAAAACCTTCCGCAAATCCTGGCTACGCCACTGGCTGCAACATAAACCAAAGTAATAATATAATATATAATATAACAAGGTTTAACGTGGTTCAGTAGGGACTGCCCTGTGTGAGAACCACTGTAGAGTGGTTTCGTCTGTAGAGTCTCTCTCTACAGCATAGAGCATTGCAACTTCCCAGTTGTAATGGAGTACTGTATTCTCAGCGTCACTCAAGCTGTCGTGCGTGAGTTTGGAATCTCAGGTGACCGCCAGATGTCCAGCACCGGCGTCTCTCCTTATCGCCCTCCGTCTCCAGACCGAGACGAGTTTGGCCCGGAAACCGGATTTTTTCAGAACGAGGCTGATGCGTCGAGCAGCAAACGAAAGTGCGGCGCATAAATCTCCATAAATGACTCGACTGCACGCACATCTCGAAGGGGTCCTTCTCCCTTCTCCACTTCCTCCTATTCTTCCTCCTCTTACTCTTCCTCCTCTTTTTCCTCCTCCTCCTCCTCCTCCTCCACCGCCAATATATCCCCTCTTTCTCCAGCATCAATCTTATTATTATTAGCGTTCAAATAATCGTCACCGTCGCCCGAGTGATGGAAGCACTTTCCGATAACGGACAGGCGCAACCCCCTCTACCTAACCCCTTCCCCCTTCCGAATAACCCCCGACTCATGACCTCCCACCCCACTACCCTTTCTCCCGATCAACGCTGGACCGAGAATTAGCGGGATTGATGGAGGGTGTGATACTTGATGGGGGCGCGAACTTGAGGTACAACATGAAACTGTTTGTCTGTCTGTCTATCTGTCTGTCTGTCTGTCTCTCTCTCTCTCTCTCTCTCTCCCCTTCCAAATTTTCATGTTGCTGTATTTGCAAAATTGCAATTAAAACGTTGACCACATGACCTTAGGCTACCGATGTTTGAATATTTAACGAAGAGCTGCTTGTCTCACGAAATAAATCAAACGAATAATCATCACCAGGACAACTGCGGCTGTATTATAGCCTATTACCAGAGGCGGGGACTTGGGAAGATTCATGCCCAGAAATACTGATCAGTGATGATCACTTCCCAAAATTAGTTGAGCAGTTAGTTCCGTTCGTCCATTTTGAGTGCTGTATTTGAAGGCAGGTCTAAGGGTCAACGTAGCATAGTTTAAATAACGTCTTGCATAGTTGGTTTAAGTATTGATGACAATAAAGACTAGCAAAGGACACGCATAAGTCAGCATAAGCATGTCCATGTCATATACAGCTCAGAGATGTCCATGGATTGGGTTAACCCATGGATTGGGTTGGGTTGGGTCGGGTCAGACCTTTCCATATTAATGGTGGATTGGGTCAGAAAATAAGTTATGGGTTAATGAATTGTAATGCATTGCGGTGGGTTGGTTGGGTTGAGTCAGGTAATCCTATTATCGACATGAGTTGGGTTGAATATTGTATGGGCTGGGTTGGGTTGGGTTCTAAACGATGGACCCGTGGACATATCTCATACAGCTGCTGCTTATTCGACAGGCAATCAAAGGCTGTTGAATAATTTATAATTAATGCGCGCAATGTATGATGGGATATGCATAGTCGGAATTTCCCGTGTTCTTCCTATCTCCCTCGTGTGAGAATGCCTAGTTGATACTACTGAAGCTGCCAGTCGCGGTCGATAATTCTCGGTTGTTTCTAAGGGCGCTCTTTCCTGACATGGACATGAATTGGGTCCGTCCATGGGTTGGGTTGGAGTGGGTTGGGTCAGAAATTTTCATGTTTATGGTGGGTTGTGTTGTGTTAGGAAATAAGTCATGGTTTAAGAAATTGCAAGGTATTACGACGATGGGTTGGGAACTTGGGACAAGTGACCCTATTGCTTTCGTGGGTTGGGTCTGAATCATTATAGGTTGGGTTGGATTGGGTTTAAAAAATGGACCCATGTTCGTGGCTGGCTCACCCAGCCGACTCATTTTTCCGCCCATAAAACTTTAAATTTAAAAACATTTCTGGTGAATATCGGGGGTTTCATTCTCTATAGGTTATCGGCAGGGGTGAATCGACAGGGGGCATATCAGTATATATATACACAGAGAAAAATTTGTGTAACGTTACGATGAATTTAAGTGTAAATGTTACCTCGGTCGAGTAACCTACGTGTAACGTTACACCAGGTTACACTGAAGTGTATACCGAGAAAATTTTGTGTAATGTTACGATTAATTTAAGTGTAAATGTTACCCTAGTCGAGTAACCTATAGTGTGGCGAAATCAGAAAATAGCAGTGAAAAGAATTAATAATCAATAATAAATAAGCCTGAGGTCCTATAGAAATAATACATAGATGGTAATTACCCAAATAGCGTAGAGAAACAAAGAAACAAGTATTCTGTATATGGCGCAAAACGTTAAGGAAAGGGAGCAATATTAGGATAGTGAGTTTAGCACACCTTTCTATCGCCGGTTTAGAACTCCCTAAATAGCGGTACAGATTTTGCAGGCAACGCAATATTAATATATTAAAATAACCCTACTTTTGCTTTCTGTGTAAACTTACTCTTTGCTTTGCTATGTTGCTTTGTACTTTTGTATATTGTATGTATTCACTATTCCACTTTAAAACAATTTGGGGGAAACTTTAATCCAGTTTTCCCGAATTTACACCAAGGCATGGTGTCAACTTTACACAATGTTAATGTAACCCTACTCCTGCTTTCGGGGTAAATTTACTCCAAAATTTGGGGTTAACTTACACCAAGTTTTCCCGAGGTTACACCAAAGCATGGTGTCAACTTTACACCTGGTTCGCGTTTTGAGTACACCATCGCTTGGTGTAAGGTTACACCAAGCGATGGTGGCAGCTGAATTACCACCAAGTCTTGGTGTAACGTTACACAACTTTGTTCTCTGTGTATATACACCCCAAAGTCAGTATATATATATTACAGTATAGATATATAACATATATAATATATATTATAATATATAAAACAATATATATAGGTTACCCAATTTATACACCCTCAAATTCCTGGTTACGCCCCTGGTATCGGATCCTCAGTTGGCCATTTCGTTTGCTTATTTGGCGACGTAGGCAAAGTCTCCTTTTGAGATTTAATCCGACTGTTATTAATAATCAATGCTGCTTTGTCCGGAACGATCAATAAGTTATTCTCTGTGTCGGGCAGACTAATGTCTACGCCATCGACTTTGTTTGGAACAAATGTTCGCATCTAATTAGTGCCCCATCGATGATTCCGTGTTCCAATTGAATTTATATATATATATATATATACACATATGTGTATATATAAGTATGTATATAAGTATATATATGTATGTATGTATATATGTATATATATATATGTATGTATATATATGTATGTATATATGTGTATATATGTATATGTATATATGTGCATATATGTGTATATGTGTATATATACTATGTATACGTCATATATATATATATATATATATATATATTAGCGTTGGTTGGTGCCGTCATGTTTCGAACCAGCGCAACAAAACGCCGATGCTTGTCTATACAAGTGAATGGATAACCGGATGGCTGGCTGCATTCCTTTTTTATGTGGCGCCAGCGGTTGATGAATGGTCCCGTATATTTTGTTTCTGTGCCAATTCGATTGTACTTGAGATGACGGAGCGACAAAAGCGATGATGCAGTCCAGGTAGTAGTATTGAATTTATAGCGCATTCGATTTCAACAGTCAGGTCGTTCTGCGCATCAGACGAGGAGAATATATACAGTAAATAAAACAGATACAGGATGGCGCAAAAAACCGGACTAGTCACATTTAAGTTTGCATTTAATATAGTCCGGTTTTTGCGCCAAGCTGTAGAATGCGGTGGCGGCTCTAAATGGAGGACCCGGGGTCCCGTTTCCTCTGCTGAATACCTGGCTCCCCAGTGCCCCTCTGTTGGGACCTTATACTTTTTACTGTATACAACTATACATATTGTTGCGAGAGCCTCTTCTTGTGGAGTTTACTTACTTATTTATGTTGCTTATATGATGATGTTACTTACTTACTTATGTTGAGTCGCTATTAAATCGCTAGATGGCTCCGAGAGCGGTGGGCGTTGTCTCTTCCGGTTTGAATGTTAAATGGAACTTTAGTGAGATTCAAGATTAAAATTAAAATCTTATCAATCTGTTCTCATTCTTCAACATTTCGCCGCGACCCCTCGACAATGTCAACAAATGGTTATTCCCCATGCTTAGAATTTACCACCCCATCGCCCCCTCCCCCCTCACTTGCCAAATCCTTAAGCCGCCACTGATAGAGCGTAATGGAAATTGAACAATATTCGACGAATTTCTCCATATTTTGCATATTTAATTTCCATCTATTTAATAATGGGCTGGAAAGTTACATACCCAGTATAATTGGCGTACCTACGGTGGAGAGGTTCAAGGAGGGTGGAGGTGGGGAGTTCAGACTTTTATTCGGGTTGGGACTGGTCGTAGCATTTGCGGCAAAACCGTTGAGATTTTTTGGGGTAATATAATTGAAGAGAATGTGTTAAAGTTCAAAGTACTTGGTAACAGTGGCGTATCCAAGGAGAAGGTTTTGAGGGTTAACCACTTCCCATTGGCTGCCCGACTGAAATTTTTTTCATTGTGTTTTACACATTTTTGGACGCGTTTTGGGTTAAAACCTCCTTGGCTGTCCCGAACAACAAAAAATTATCAGCAAGCGCAATTAAGGGTAAGTTGACAACCTTTTTTGCTTGTCAGGACTGACGAAGGAGAAAGAAAAAGTAAAGTGACGAAGCAGAGATCACACGAAGAACAAAGATGAAGATTACCTTTTTTTGCTTGTCAAGATTTTTCGAATATGGAAATCATAACCCCCCACCCCCACCCCACCCCACCCCCGCTTCGGAAATCCTGGCTGCGACCCTGCTTGACAATATGACCTTTTTGGAATTTCGAATTTCGCAGAAATGGACGTCACTGATGGCCTACACGCCAACCTCGATCAGCCAATAAAGACTTGGTTTGGGGCGACTTGAGCCAAAGATGTCCATGGGTTGGGTTAACCCATGGGTTGGGTTGGGTTGGATTGGGTTGGTTGGGTTAGACATTTCTATATTACTGGTGGGTTGGGTTAGGTCAGAAAATAAGTCATGGTTGTACTGTATTACGGTGGGTTGGGTAACTTGGGTTGAGTCAAGTAACCCTATTACCGGCATGGTTTGGGTTGGATTGGGTTGGAGATTTGGTGAGTTGGGTTGGATTGGGTTCTAAAAAATGGAACCATGGACAACTCTGACTTGAGCAACTTAGACGCGGCCCGAGTTTGACAGATTTTAAACAACTTTAGCCAATACATATTATTACAGTATTATTATTTTATGCTGGATGGAATTCTTAACTCCGAAAAAACATTGCAGATTTATGACAAATTTTAGTCCATCAGTTTTACAACATATCCCCAATTAAAGTCACTCATCGGTTTTCAATTTATCACATGACTCGAATAGGGACAATAAGGGTCACTCCTTTGTCTCTTGTGGCTCAGTCTCGTTTTAAGAAGTTTTCTCAATGGAGAACCGAGAGTGTAAGTGTAAATTCGCAGATTCATAAGAAATATAGAAATGCATGGATTAATATATATATATATATATATATATACCCTTAATTGTGTTTGCTGATATATATATATATATATATATATATATATATATATATATATATATATATATATATATATATATATCATACTTATATAATACACAAAAATCGAGGTGCAAAATTGTTGCAAGCATCGAATTAATGAGTTTAAATTTCAGCTTACATGTAGATGAAGCAGATTCAAAATCACGTCAACTGATCGTAATGAAAAATTACAAAGTCTGTTTATCGGTCCATCCAGCCTCTTAACTACAGAGAAATGCATTTGACGAATCAAAACTAAATATATTAGGGTCTGGTGCTGGAAGATGTTACAGTTGTGGAAGACATGGGTGGGTTGGATCCAGGGATATCCCCAAAACCACCCAACACCCCTAATTTGAGACCGATGCCCCCAACACCCCCAATTTCAGCTATGGGATTACCTTTGCTTGTCAGATTTTTGGCACGGGACCCCAAGAATTTACCGACACCCCCCAAATTGATAATTAATCATAATATAAATAACCCTGGTTGAGTCGTCTTGAAAAGCTCTAATTCAAGGATGATACGGGTTGTTTTAACATTGCTTGAGGCAAGAGGGTAGAAGTGTTGGTTTAGTTGGGAATTTGGTCTGGATCATTTTATGATTCCGCTGCTGCCATAAACATGTAAATTCACGCTATTCATCTACCTGTAAAGTGAAAAACATCCGGACCCAACGCGTAGTGTTCTCAACCGACGCTAATAGAGAATACCTCAGCAACGGCGCCTTCTAAATGATTAGGTCCAGTGGCGGCTCCAGGATTTGGCAAGTAGGGGGGCGTTGGGGTGGGAACTTTTAAGCATGGGAGCCAACCATTTGTTGATAGGTATGTAGTAGTAGGTATAGGGTCCCAACAAGGGGGCCACTGGGGGGGCAGGCATTCAATAGGGGTCCCATGTGGAGCCGCCACTGATTAGACCTAATCAAAGAGCTTTGATCTATGTGTCAGGCGAATCGTCAATAAAACAAAAATTACTGAAACGGAATCAACACCTGAGATCAAGCCTTTTGCTAGAATTCGTGACAGTGATTTGTGTCGCGCCGTTCGATACCTGTGGCAGAATATTAATTAATACACCGTACAGCAAATTTTACAGCCTACCCGGAAGAGAAAGGAATATGGCGTCTTAAGACGTTGTAGAACAAATCAATGCCAGTGAGGATTGAAAATGTTTCAAAGCAAATATATGGCAAAAATGGTCGATAAATTTTGTTGATTTTGCCCGGAGCAGGTGTGATTTTCAAACGGGAATATTAAATTTAGATTCGGTGAAACACGCCTTGGGCAGTGTGGCGAAATAACGAAGTTTACCTGGACATTGATTAATTACTTAGTTAATTAGTTAATCATTTGATTTTCAACTACGTCATGACCAAGAATTTTGGGGTCTGAGTATTATTATTATTGTTATTATTATTATTATTATTATTATTATTATTATTATTATTTAGTTAATTAGTTAATCATTTGATTTTCAACTACGTCATGACCAAGAATTTTGGGGTCTGAGTATTATTATTATTATTATTATTATTATTATTATTATTATTATTATTATTATTATTATTATTATTAAACTGACAATTTCTTGTGTTCCATAGTGCCAGATGTCAGTAGCAAGGGCACTTTACGGAGTCCAGCTATACAAATAAAAATAAATAAGAGTAGTCCCCTAATCATTTAACACGTTGACTGCGATGCGATTGATTGCTGGGGCGCGGCTGGTGTCGAATGCGTTCATGCATGACCAACGTGAATACCGCTAGATTATTTTCAAGATACAATCACGTTAGACGCCTGTAAAGGAAAATATTTTGAAGCAGATGCGTTTAGAAGCCATCTGTTACTAGTATCATGTTCTCTTTACTCAGGTATGCACCAATTCATAGGAAAAATGCCGGTGCCCTGTAAGGTGACGGAACAATAGTTAGCTGAACTTAGCTCAACAATGGCGAGTGGAGAAATTACTGCCATAAAATGGAAACAATTTCAATTTAAATTCCAGCCTTTATTACCTGGTCCAAATGCCTCCCTCACACCCCGAGCCAAAAATTGTCCGCTTCACTGGATGGAAGACTTGACAATGCAAGCCACGTAATTACATCGTAGCAGGAATTCTCCGGGTGTACGTTTATACGACGCGTCAGGGAGGATTATAATTACGAGGCTGTGGTTGAGTATATTGTGGTTTTTTGAACAAATGTTTATAGGACAAATATTCATACACTTTCCATAGAATACGCCCTTTTGATTGGTCACTCATTCTAGTAGCTAAAGGAAGCAGGAGAATGATTCCAAGATCCACATAAGCTAAATTATTTTGCATTGAACTAAGGACGTCATATGACGTCCCTAGCGCCCTGAGAAACCAAAATAAGGACGTCAGTTGACGTCCCTAGCGCTCAACGTGTTAAAAATAAACCAAAAGGACTGGAATACAAAAGACCCCTCTGCTTATTTTAGGAGACCAGCTGGAATGATTGCGTTGTCGTAATTAAACTCTGCTGACTCCACTCAACTCTGTTGATGTCAGTGACGGAGACAGGAATTAACTAAGAACGCACAAACCCCATCAGGGTCATATCTAAGAGTATCAATTTGCGGGGTCGGGGGGTCGGTATATTCTAGGAGGTCGGTCCCTGCTGGAAAAGTCTGAAAAATGTCATCTCTGGGTCAGAATGGGGGGGGGGTGTTGAGGGTGTCGGTCTGACGGTCTCAAAATGGGAGTGGTGGTGTTGGGAGGTGTAAAAATATCCCCGAATCCCATCCTCCAAAATGACCCCGCAGACTCTAAATGTGAGCCTAAATCTATATGAGAAGATTTTTGCTTCTCGACTACACACTATATTGAGGCATCGACACCAGTGGAGAGTTAGTCCCAAGTTTAAAAGCTCTTTCGTTGCCAGCGATTAACTTTCGATATAAGTCAACTCACCTTCATCGAACATTTGCTTATTATTGTTTTGGATTATTCCATGATTTTTTACAAACAAATCGAAATTAATTAAAATATCGAAATCACTACAGCCGTCCAAATAGCCTCAAGGCCTTTGCGAGCATGGCCCTTAGCAACGGTTTCCGTGACAACAGGCCGCGTCTTTACCCTTGAAAATCGAATGAAAATCTTCGAAAATATCTGAAAATATTGTAAGTCAAAAGGTGGCGAAGCTTAATTGCCGTTAATCGTTCTCGGCAGTGATCGTGTGTTAATTCCGAGCGTGTGCCGAGGCCGAGAAACACGGCGTCCGACCGGCGCTGCTGCTCTACATCTCGTCCGAGAGGCGAACAACAATGTTGTCCGATGCCGATGCAACGTCCGCTTTGCAACGTATGCAACCGAGACAACGCTGAACCGATCGCTCCGCGCTTAAGGCAACCGAAGCTGACCTGTCTAATTCCGATTGGATTTGACGCGCCGTCGGCTTAT
The DNA here is from genome assembly GCA_018105865.1 of Metaphire vulgaris. Lineage (NCBI taxonomy): Eukaryota > Metazoa > Annelida > Clitellata > Crassiclitellata > Megascolecidae > Metaphire > Metaphire vulgaris. The sequence goes on along the minus strand of CM030832.1, from coordinate 23,485,877 downwards.
GCCCTAGGCACTATGATAGTGGCACTATAGAAGTCTATTGATTGATTGATTGATTGATTGATTGAATGATTGATTGATTGATTGATTGGTTGGTTGGTTGGTTGGTTGGTTGATTGATTGATTGATTGATTGATTGATTGATTGATTGATTGATTGATTGATTGATTGATTGATTGATTGATTGATTGATTGATTGTTGTGATGGTTTCTATGAGTAGAAAAGAAACGTCACGCGATCATTGCAATTCAGTAATCAGTCTCCGTCTCTGTCCTAGTCTGTCTGTCTCTGTCTGTGTGTCTGTCTGTCAGTCTTGTCTGTCTGTCTATGTCTGTCTGTCTGTCTGTCTGTCTGTCTGTCTGTCTCTCTCTCTCTCTCTCGCACAGTACAGTTAAACATAGACGTCTGTTCCGCTAAGAGAAGATAAGAAAAGCAAGATAAGAGAGAAGAACATCTGATGTAATCTGCTCTCAATCGTGGAGGCAGCATAGACACACGTTTGAAAATCATTATCAGGACAATATACTTTAAAACGTGTGCGATAGTGCGATTTATACTTATATGATTTCAACACAATGTAGGCCTAATATGAGTTTCAATATCACTTTGAAATTATGTTACATATAGATATAATATTCTAAAATTTATATGGTATCATATTCAGTGGCGGCTCCACAGGGGCAGGGGAGCCCCGTGCCCCTACTGAGATACTGCCCCCAGTGGCCCCTGTTGAGACCCTATACTATATATATATACTATATATATATATATGTATATATATACTATACTATATATAAAAATTGACCAAAAAATATTTTAAAATTGCAAATTTGCCAACATTGGCCCAAAAATTGCCAAAATTACAAACAAAATTGCAAAAAATGCCTAAAATTTGCAAAAAATTGCCTAAAATTTGCAAAAAATTGCCTAAGATTTGCCTAAAATTTGGCAAAAAATTTTCTCGCCCCCAAGAAAAGTGTGAAATGACGCCGCTGTACTTAATACTACATACCTGACAAATGGTTGGCCCCCCATGATTAGAAGTTGCCACCCAACGGCCCCCCACTTGCCAAATTCTGGAGCCGCCACTGATCATATTGATGATTTTCGGAAGATTCTATATTTTTTGTTTTAGGCATGAAATTATTTACCTTATGGTCAAAACCAGGAACCTAGATAATGATGATCTACAATTCTACATGTGGATTGTGGAATGTACGGGACATCGACCGTAGCCATAGAATTAGCGATTTTGGGGGATCGTTTTGAACGCCCCCTCCGCCCCAGTGGGATTGGGGCGGAGCACCATTCGCAGGGGAAGGGTCTCTGGTCGATGAATAAGGTCGATATTTCAGCAGCTGTTCCACTATCGCCCGATAGAATTTGTGCGTATCGGACGCTAAGAACCTGCTAATCGGGAATATGTCAAATATTTGCTCAGCGCTGAGAACAAATCTCTTCTGCGATGATTAACCCCTCTACGTCATCGATCCCATTGGCACGGTTTAGGACAACTAGACTCAACAACGACTCCTACAGACAGACAGACAGACAGACAGACAGACAGACAGACAGACAGACAGACAGGCAGGCAGGCAGGCAGACAGAAAGGACAGACAGACAGACAGAAAGGACAGACAGAGGAACAAACAGACCGACAGATAGAAGGACAGGCAGAGAGAGTGACAAACAGACAGACAGAAAGACAGTGGGACAGGCGGACATAGGGACAGACAGACAGTCAGACAGACAGACTTGTGTATCCTTTGGCGCGTGACTTTGGAGTGGATGGGCAGCAGTGGAGATGTGAGCGCACGATTTAAGCTTAACCTTTGAAACTGCGTCGGCGTCGAATGGAACAAAGCTCGGGTCGTGCGTTCGATAGTTTTCGCGCCATTCGACTGAGCATCAACGTCGTCTGCTCTGTTCGGTCAACAGACGATTCTGAACGATCAATCAAGGTGTGACGTCGGGGTCGTTCCATCGACATCTTCTACCTGCGTCCACTAATACGCCCCCTCTCCCCTCAGCCTCTGGTGCGGAAGGGAAAACCGAGGAGCCGAAGGAACGAGGAACAAGAGCGACCCCCGGAAGTTCAGAGATCGTTCTAGGAATGCTGACGTATGACTTTCCCCGGTTCGAATGAGTTTTCTTTGTCCACTGCGTGTCGACTGCGGTTGACACGACTGTGTTTGTGTGTTTGTGTGTGTGTGTGTGTGTGTGTGCGCGCGCGTGTGTGTGTGTGTGTGTGTGTGGTGTTTATCATTGTGAGGAAGGTAATTGCTTGTTTTCAGCATTACAAGGTCAGAGATGGAATTGGGTCAGAGATGGAATTGGGTCGGCGGGTCATGGACCACTGGTCAAATGAGTCACCAATATTCGTTGGGTCACTTAGATCTTGACAAAGAAACATCTGCCATGCAGTTTTTTTTATATTTGCTTACTAATAAATAAGCAAATGTCAAAAATGGAGAAATCAGGCAAAAGTCAGACAGGAGCCACAGAAACAATTATCGATAATAGGTTACGAAACCGGAATACCGGATTTACAGGTTCACAGAGTTAACTCTGACAAGACTTAAGCCCTGAAAAGATATTATATATGTTATAACAATTAGGCGACGGCCATTTTAGGAAACGGCGACTAAAACACACACTTTGTAGTGCATTTCTCCCGGAAAAGATAAATAATAGGTTCTTAACATAAAATGTAACTTTATAAATAGATATATAATATAATAACTGGATAGGACTTCATTATATATCATGATAGTTGTTTATTAGAAAGACGATGGATATAGAAAGGGAACTAGTAGAGTTTGAAGCTATCTGCGAATCAGAGGAAGCCGATGCAAAAGAGGCGGGGCCTGATTGACAGATAGCTAGGATAGAAAAGCGAGGAAGGAGAGGGATTCGGGACTCGAGCTCGTAGAACGCCTGCAAGCACGAACTGTATTTTGAATGGCGGAGCAGAGTCACTGAAAAAGTAAAGTTAACATATAGTTTGGAATGTTCATGTGCTATCTGTTTGTTAATATTAAACTTTAAAAAACCAAGTTTGGACGATGTTGTCGGCGATTTAAACGGATCCCATCGCGAGCCCCCCCCCGAAGAGCGCGAAGGCAAAGACCGCCGACCACGAAACGTAACACCGCTACCACCATGACGTTGGAAAAGAATAACAACAAACATCTTACATCCACATTACAATATATATTCAATTGTCAACGACCCACGAGTCTTGGGTCAAAATTTGAATGGGTTACAAGGATCATGGGGCATTTTGAGTAAATTTTAATGTATAGTGAAATTGATTTTAAAGTTTCTTACAGATTTCCAAAGTAACTTTTTCTAGGGTAGAGCTTGATCGGCACAGACCTAAAATAACGTCAGTTAATAAATACAGTTAATTCGCAAATTCTATCGTCCTAAAATTTCGAATGTTTCTAATTAAATTACATAATCTCAAAACCCGTTGCGTGTATGGTCAGTGCAGTTTTTCTGTCTTATATTAAGGCAATTTTAGTCGAGTCAGTGTAGGCTACAATTATGGCCTATTTAGTATTTACTAGAAATTTGTCAAAGACATTCTCCGAGCTTAGCTATAATTTAATTTTTGACAGTTATGGGGAACTTGTGACATGGTTTATAATATCACTTTTGTCATGATATCTTACCAACAGTAGGCTAAGTAGGCAAATATATAATATCCCGCAAATTTTTATAGTGCTTTAGGTAAACAGTAGTAGTAGTAGTAGCTAGTAGTAGCTACTTATTTTATTATTCCTAGCCGCTTAATCTACTCCTTATATGATGACCCTTCTCCTTTGTGTATCGACGCTAGATGGCAGTAGGATAGGAAGAATTAGGCCCTATCTTGTATAAATGCATATATTGTCCAAAGCCTGTCTAAAGCTTGACTTAGCATGATTTAAAGTGGCTTAGGAGGCATTACTGCCTGTGTGAAAGCCACTAGAAAGCTTGTATCCGACCAAGGATTTCTTAATAACAATTAAGGGCAGGGTCGTCTTTAACCAGTGCGGGGCCCCGGACACCTGGCGGCCTGCGGGGCCCTAGACGTGAAGTTCAATGTTGACAAGGAAAAAGGTCATCTCCAACGTTTTTGAATGTTGACAAGCAATAAAAAGTAATCCTACGTAAAAAAGTAGTTTGCGCGCGGCGCGGGGCCCCTTAGATGCGCGGTGCCCCGGGCACTGTTCCCGAATTTTTACATGTAAAGACGCCCCTGATTAAGGGGTTCATGATCCGACTAACTTACAATCATTCCTTATCCAGAATTTGTAACCTAGATCCCATGATCTAACTTTGACCCTTACTTATGTAGTAGGCCTAAGACCAGTTCAAATTCATCCCCTACCAACTCTTTCGTGTGTTAGTCTACCACTAACGCATGCATGTTACTTCAGTTAATAAAGCCAAGGCGGTCAAGAAAACCATTTATTATTACCATGTTACCCCCCGTCCCCATGGCATTCTTCCCAACTTCCCATACCAATGGACTCGAACGGGGCAAACTCGGGTCAAAAAGGTGGCGAAGAACTCTTAGATATTTTTACCCTCACCAATATTTCAAAAATCCCTTCCACCTTTCAACACACACACAGGGTTGGAGTTGCCGGGGGGGTTAGGGAGGGGGGTTGAACCCCCCCCAGCTAACAACAAACTTCCCAAAAATCGCATATCTGGTACATGCAGTTTCTGTCATGCATTGAATTTCAGTCCTCAACCCCCAGCTCAAATTTCACAACTCCAACACTGCACACACAAACACACACACACACACAGGCATGCATATATATATATATATATATATATATATATATATATATATATATATATATATATATATATATATAGAACATCATCACTACGCTCAACACCTGTACAAACATCCAATCACATTATTATACACATACGCATACACAGTTACACACTCTGTACAACCTCATCATTTAGCTATGTACCCTTTCAACCTTTTATTCTATTTCTCGTTAAAATAATATCCAATGTTAGGTTTCCTTTCCCCATTCTCTTTTCCAAATGATCATTTTAGCCTATACTTTTAATAGACTTATTATATTACACAGGTCCTCTCTCTCTCTCAATTTTAAAATTTCTCTCTCTTTTACCAATATTCCCAAAAATAACTCGAACAGTACTTTAATTTTAAAAGGTACTTATCGGTTATCTGATGCCATGGCTGCCGTCAGTATCGTTTAGGGTTAGTGTTTAGGGTCTGGTTTATGGTGTGGGTCAAAGTCCATAGAGAAAAACAAAGGGGGATTGTGTCCGGCTTCGTCATTTCAAAGGGTGTACCGGGGAATAATGTTCGGGCGTTATTATGTCCAGGAGGGAGAAAGTCCTACAATCGTTTCTGGAAGGGGCGCCTTGCTGACCTAATTCTAGAATCTAGAGCATGGCTGTGTTAAGGGTTTTGGAGTCACGCCCCGGCTGCACCACACTGACTATGGGCCGATAGGAATGAGTACTGACTACCGTCCGTACAATGATGCTTCATTTAGCGATAGCCAAGGCGAACCGGGCTACGCCTATAGAAGTTAGTGGTAGCGGACGCTGTTGTACCGTTGGCTGGATGTGTGTGTACGTTTAGGTTGAAGACAGTGGTCAGTGTGGGAAGAAGGGTTGTCACGGAATCCTTATGATAATTTATGCAAATGTAGAACCGCAGTCCCGTCCAAGCTCCCAAAATTCTGAGAAATGGGAAGGAGGAGTAGACTAGCCAGAGGCTGTGTGTTTACGATTGGTGATATGTGCGAATCCTGTCGAATGTATGTGTGTCTAAAGAAACTGACAGGGACACAGGCAGCTGAAGGAAGAGGGAGATTAGGCGGTAGTTTTGAAGAACGAATTCGGCCAAATTAGGCAGACTGTCTCAGTACGTCTTGTGTGTCAGCATGTGTGTGTGTGTGTGTGTGTGTGTGTGTGTGTGTGTGTGTGTGTGTGTGTGACCCCGTTTGTTCTTGCTGAACTAGACGGTCTGCACTCTGGGCTGCTATACGACTGCTTACTTATTACTGCACGGCCGCCTGGCGGGCTGTCTCGGACTCGCGTGAGTCGCGTAACTCGCGTTCATTCGGCGTCTAACTCCCGATGAGTCAACAGGAAGGCAATTCAAGGCATCGATTCCATGGCGTTCGAAGTCGGCGATGACATGTCCTGATTCCTGAAGACCGCAGAAGTCGAAACGATCGAGAAAAAAAACTGCCTACGATACATGATTAGGGTGAGTTGCGTTACAAGTATTTAACTAGGATTCGGAATATGTAAGATCACGATGGAAAATATTAGAAGCGCATTTTGATTACCCCCTTGAGAGAGGGAATTCTTGCTTTCTTTTTAGCGATTAGTGGTTGAAACGCCTACTTGAAGTTAAAAAGTAAAAATCAACTCGACGTTAATGTGTTGTAAGAGTTAACGGCCTTAAAACGGCACTTGGGCAGAAGACACGCGCAAATGATATTAAGCTATATGATACTATTAAGTACCACTAATAATACGCACCATATAGAAATTAAATCATCCCTCTAGAACAGCGGTTCTCAACCTTTACAGTGCCGCGACCCTTTTAATTCAATTCCGAATTATGTGGCGACCCCCCAACGGTTAAATTGGCCAGGACAGGGGCCGAGTTGGGCGGCGTCGCTTCAGCAGAGACCCGGTCACTGACCGGGGCGTCTGCCCAGAAAAGGGGCCAAGTCGGGCGGCGTCGCTTCAGCAGAGACCCGGTCACTGACCGGGGCGTCTGCTCAGGAAAGGGGCCGAGTCGGGCGGCGTCGTTGAAGCAGAGATCGGTGCACTGACCGCGGCGCCTGGCCAGGACAGGGGCCGAGTCGGGCGGTGTCGTTGAAGCAGCTGTAGCAGAGAACGGGGCACTTATTATGAGGCATGTTTGAAGGTTTTTTCTTGTTCTTACTAAGTTCCTTGATTTCTTGTCCGAATATGAAATAAGCAATCTGGACTAGATTTGTTTTCTAGGATATTGCTTCTTCTTCTAAGTCAGACTATTTAACCACGACTATTCATAAGACACTATTTAGGAAGCAGTGTTGTAATAAAAACTTCACTAATTATCTGAAAATGACAATAAATCCCAAGTATTTAAATTTCGGAAATTCATTTAAATACTCTAAGGTATTTACATACCATTTAAATAGTTAATTGTGGATGTGTATTTCAATACATTCTTAAATACCGGACAAACTATTCAAATACTGAGAGTATTTAAATACTTTACAACACTGTTAGGAAAGCAGGAAGTGGCAAAGCAAGCGAAAAGTAATGAAGTTCATCCAAATTTTTTTTTGTATATTAAATGAATTAAGAAGGAAATGCAAGTTCAATTGAATAATATTTTAAACCAATTTTATAGCTAACAAAGTCAACAAGTAATCCTTATACAAAGTTGCAACAGTGAAGTAAGATGTCACTAGTTAATCATACTTCAAAACATATACCTTATAGAAATCTTGAAAATAATCAATAAAAATGTCAAGCTAATATAACTTCCAAAGACTTTAGTACTAAAACTGGTTGACATCGATTGACCTAAAATTTACAAACATTGCTGCATATTAGATCTCAAATTAATCACATCCAGTGTCTTATCCAGCCTCCTAGCCTTAGGGGTGGTTAACGGAGGGGAAATTCACTTGGATAGAGGTCAACAGTGAAGTAAGATGTCACTAGTTAATCATACTTCAAAACATATACCTTATAGAAATCTTGAAAATAATCAATAAAAATGTCAAGCTAATATAACTTCCAAAGACTTTAGTACTAAAACTGGTTGACATCGATTGACCTAAAATTTACAAACATTGCTGCATATTAGATCTCAAATTAATCACATCCAGTGTCTTATCCAGCCTCCTAGCCTTAGGGGTGGTTAACGGAGGGGAAATTCACTTGGATAGAGGTCAAAAGGGTGGGCTAGAGGTCAAAAGGGTGAAAAGAGCCATTTCAAAGTCAATAAACCTATCTGTACATGGATTGCGTGGAAATGTAAAGTAGGGGTGAATTCCCCCCTAACATGCCTGGATAAAACACTAAACATATCATAGGGGCTGTGCAATAATGACATAAAAAAGAGTAATTGGAGGGAGTCTGAAAAATTTTGACAACTGTTGACATACGAGGGGCCTTATGAGTAGCGCCATATCCACCCGTTCTTGTGGCGGGCGTGTCCATTTTTAGGTGGGTCATCAAAAAAATGCTGACGTAATTAATGGACAGCCCCATTTCAAATAACATAACGTTACAGTTCAAATGCAAGTGCATATAGTACAAAAGATATATTTACCAGTGTTAACATACAACATATTTAGTGTACTGTACATAGGAATGGAAAGCTTGTTTGTTTATAAAAGATAAACAAGCAAGACGGTAAATCTCCATTGAAAATCCAGCAAGTTAGTTTTAATTTGAAAAGCATGAAAAACTGAAGCATTTCATTTCCGAATTAAGATGACGATTAAAGTCGTGCATTATAACGTAAGTTGTGTCAAAACTAATCGATCTACAGAGATGGGAGGAATGTGACAGAAGGCAACGGATCGTTAAGCCGTCCTCTTGTCAATGTTCCACTTCCAATCGAATGTGTAGACCTAATACAGTCAATTCATGCAAAAATGTTACAAGACAGTTGCGGACACCCGATCAACATAGAACTAATTCCCCCCCACACACACTAAAAGCCTTTCACCAACCAACACCTCCAAAAAGGTGTATGACTGGGAGCACGCAATGACTCCCACGCTTGAAATCAGTTCCCTAATGTCTTTGGTTTGAAACACATTGGGCGATCGGCAAACCAAAAAAAATAGTACGAAAAGGCATGCATCACATTTAGCTTTATACTTATTATTATCAAACGAAACAACTGGTTTCAAATGTATATAGAAAGAGAGCTAAATAATTTTCCAATGTTGTTTCTAAGAAAAGCTGTAATGATATAAAGCTGAATTAACCTTTTTATCTAGAAAATGGGGAATAATGATAATTTTTAAGTATGGTAGCCCAGATTGACAGACATGTTCCGCAGGCAGACAGGTGAAAGAAAACACACACTGAACAGTAATACTGTGACTATTGCAAAACCTAATAGATACCTTTGATATTTCTGCATAGTGAAAGCCTTTGTTGCATTGAAAGGAAAACCACCCGAGTACACTTTCATCATCCAAATCGTATATAAAGAGTTTCTTGGGATAACATACAGTTCCAGTCATTCGAAATCCATAAAACTAAACCAAAGAAGCAAATGAAAATGTAATAACCTCAACTGACTCATATCAAGTCCAAGTGCTAAATATAACGGTCCTTATGCAAAAATGTTAACATGCCAAGCCAATCGTTGTCCCTGTACTAAACTATCTCATAGTTTGACTCGAAAATATTTGCAACAATTGCATTTCAATTCGAAATAGATTACCTACCTTTACCTCAAGCAAACTGCCAGACACAGTACTGATTATCTTCTATAATCCCTAGGTATACGCATATTTTTGAAAAAGCACTATGAAAAATGTAACATGAAACAACGAATAATGTATCTGTAAATAAATGGCTGACAGCTGTTTGCGAATAGTGAAGTAATAAGCAGTCGGTTAACGCGTCTAAGCCACACGAACCACCAACAGAATACTATCAAATGGCAAAGTTCAAGTGACATAAATGAGTTGTGACCTTGCCAACCTTGGCCACCCAACAGACAGGCATGTGGCAAAAATGCCTTATCTTCCACCTGCACCCGTTCACACCCATTTGTCACAGGATGGCCATGGGTGTTTTAATATTGCAAACCCGTTCAACAACGTCCTCAAACTCACCTGATGCATTCTTTGGGGCAACACATATCATACGCCTTCAACATCTCCAAACGGTTGTACCGGTCTACGGTCAGGAATGACAGTCTGATTGTTTGTGTTGTTTCCTTCTAAATTCACAGTTGTGCGACAGAATTTTATCAGAAAGTAAATTAAAAGAAAATGAATTGTAATGCAGGCTAACTGTCAGAAAACAGATATTTGGAGGTGGGCTTGCGTAAGGCAATACAAAATTAAAAATACACGCATGAATATGTCAATGTAGGCCAAGAGATATGAAACCTTTAAAGTTGTTAGTTACACAGTTTTAGATTGCTAAACATTTATTGATGGACTCCTTGCATGAGTAGTCCCCAGGATAAATTACAAATATAATACACATGTTTAAATTCGGACTTACATTAGTGCTTTCATGTGATTGACATTCTGTGTGGATTTCGGCGGCAACATGTTACAGGACCATAAGTCAATAAGGTTCTCGCCAGAGATGTGCGGATCCAAAAATTTTGGGACCGCGGATAATCCGGCTCCGCCAGGTTTAGATCCGCGGAGGATCCGCATCCGCGCGAATATCCAATATCAGGAGCCGCGGAGGATCCGCATCCGCAGATAGTAAATAAATTCGGTCTTTTACTAACACCCTTCCCATGGTTTCAGCAAACTTAGGGCCTATTATAATGTATTTCAATAAGCAGTAAAATTATGTACCTAGGTCCGAGACTCATTGCACAAATAGTCGTAAGAAAGGAGACGCAACATGTAAAGCATAACATAGATTTTTAAAAATATAAAATAAAAGTTATTCAAAAACGTTCACTTTTAAAACATAAGCTACTGTTTGTCAAGAGATTGGAGAGCATTCGCGCAGTTCTCCTACCTTCAGATTTTCAATTATTTCATCGGACGCGTTTTTTTGGTCGCCATTGCATCACACGTTCACAACGAATAAAAACGACGCGACGACGTAATTTGCACTAAAAAATTAGCCCTCACGGTTTATTTGAAACGCACTGTCCAGAACGTAAACTCTGAATGAATGTCTCGAGAGTCTATAGGCCATATGTACGTTCATATATGAATACCGTGTGGAGCGCACAACTGCACACCTCAAACAGTACTAGGCGAATTCAGGCAAAAATGGTTACTTAATAACCAATTAGACGCTCAAATTTAAAAGCGCCTACCTCTTCAAAGGAGAACGGACATTCTCCCCAGGACATTCCATGATTCCACCCCCGCATTATCCCTCCTGAGTCCTGGTACACTAGATGAAATGAAACCCGACATAATCACCCTTTTGTTTACTCAATGGCCTTTGACGAAATCGACTGACACTGAGAGAGAATTTGTGTCGCTGACTCGCTATCACTATTGAATTGGTCTCAATTGAAATCTTCTTTAATTCACATTTGAAGTCCTTTCTACTCACCGATCTTTAAATGTTGCACCCATTCACTTGGGGATTAGGCCTACGTGCCGGGGTTAAGTGAAGATGATTAAGTGACTGGAGATTAGATAACTTGGAAAATGAAGGAATCCAGTCGGGTTGACTGGACTTGAAGTTTGAACTTGTCGGAAGCTGTCTCCCGTCAGTTATTTTGATCTCTTATGTAAGCCTCCTAACTTAGCGTTTCTGTCGATCAAAGAGATAATTGGCACTTTGGTCATCTACAACCATGCAATAGTCATAAAATTCAGGGCGTAATTTGAAAAGGTAGCAAATAGCTATGCACAATGTGTATGTATTTGTGTGTATGTGTGACAGTGTGTGTGCATGTTGCCAGTTTTCAGGATCCGCGGATACTCCGCCTCCGCCAGCTTTTTGGATACTTGGATCCGCCTGTGTCCGCGGATCCTTAAAATCCTTGCGGACCCGGCTCCGCGGACGAATCCATCCGCAATCCGCACATCTCTGGTTCTCGCGCGTATGACCAGTACCCTAAAAAATAACATACGTTGAAATGGTGTTAACAAGGTATGGCTTTGGAAAGGACCTTATAATGTACTTACCAGTACCAGTAACATATGTCACACTCTCACACACTACCATGTCACATAGCCACATCCAATTCACATGCATAAACACACATGATAATAAAAATGTGAAATGATAAACATTGACAAGAGTATACACGAAGACAAAAACCTGGCAAAATGCAAAATTATATAAGTCAATAATACATGAATTCAGTGCTTATTCGAGATATTCTCTCGGGGCAATTTCCCCCTCTCCCAAAGTGTGAAACTTCCCCATCAATAGTTTTCATAGCTTGCCTGGGCTGACGTTAATTGCCCCCCGCCACCCAAAAAGAAATTAGAAAAGTCGGACCTCTTTCACCTCCCCTCCCAATCAAAAATCACTCCCAATATCACGGTGGCAGGAATAAACAATGCATAACCTTAAAATGCTAATCAAAATTATAGCTTTCACAATGCGGGCCAGATATAAAGTAAATAAACGGCACTTATCTCTGTGGGCGTTGCGGAAGACGAATTTGTGCAGATATGATCTAAAAAGAGCACGGCTTGTTCCAAACTGTCGCTTCAGCTTCCGCTTTGCCCTCATCCAGAGGTTTTCAATGTTCTGGGTGTGGATTTCAGCGTCGTGCGGATCCACAAAGTTTCTTTCGTGGACTACAACGCTATGCGTGTATATGCCTTTCTTGATTTCTGCATACAGTACATCAAACAGTAGTGGCATATTTGTAATGAAATCATTGAACAGTTATTTTGAAAAACTATTACCAAGATAGCTAAAAATACGCCCACAAATTTGGAATTTTGGCATACGCTGCCCATCCATCAGAAACGATGTGCGTGCCGAGTAAGCTATGTTTCAGGATCTTTTTCCGCAGAAGTTGTCTGGTGCGGTTTCTCACTTTCACAATGAAGCACTTTCCGCTACCTCGCTCCACCCCTCCGAAAACCCATTTTCCTGGCTTGTTAGCACCGCGATGATACTTCCGTTGGAAAAATAAGCTTTCGTCAATCTCGACAACGATTGCCTCTCCATTCTCGTCGATACCGCCAATCTCTGTAATTGAAGTTAAATTTCTGTCATTAATAAATCCCATTTGTCACATGTAAGATAAATGATACACAAACCCTGGGAAGACTGAGAAGGATTGTGAACTGTTAAACAAACAAAATGAACAATAACATCAAAATCTAAACTACCATTGTCATTCCACAAATAGTTTAAGAATGTTAAACTCTGTGAAACCATCAAGGGACGATGTGGAAAAACTACTCGTTGCTGATTTGGGTGGCCTAAAAAGAATTAGTTTAGTCATATTTGAAGGAAATTGGGGTGGAAGATTTTTCATGAGCCGTGGGCGACATGGGTGCACGCTACGTCACTGGTGACGATTCAATGTTTCTGGATAAATAAAGTAACATAGGTTTTACAAATAACTCAACTGCAGAAACCTACTGTTGTTCTTGAGCACAAATTTCGTGCATTCATCCTGGCAGAAGTTAAACCAGTCCACCACTGTATTTTTGTTCAGTGACAACTCTTCAATGGCAAAAGTCTGTGGAAGATCTTTGACCCAAATATAGATAAGCAAAACAATATCCACCAAGGAAAGGTTACTTCTCTCAAAGAAGCTCCCATTTCGCAATGAAAGTGTCTGTTGACATGTGTGACACGACCATCGTTTCTTGTCCAGGCCCTTACTGTAGGCTATGAAATGCATGGGTTGCTGGCACATGCGACATTGCCGGGAGTTGGCAATAAGCGAACGCCTTGCCAACCACTGTATGCATTGTGGAAGTTCCTGCAAGCTACGATCGAGAAGGCGGAAGTGCTACACTTCTCTCTTCACAGCGTCCACATCTGGATTCAAATAAAAATGTTGACAGTACATGCTATAGCCTAAGTCACCGCTAGTAACCCCTTAACTGGGGATCCCGGATATATCCGTCCATTTTAAATGGAGTTACAGTTAAATACACGGTTAAGGGGTTAACACAGATACCGAATCGGTTCTTGTCGTTTTATTCACCGTTATTGTTGGCCCCCAGGTAGTCCACAACTTGGACATTTTTAAAGTATATACAGTACCATGTTATAAGGCAAATAGAAAATTTCACGACACTTAACAATATTTGAAAACTCTTTCCATTTAGTTGTGTAAGAAAGATATGTATGCTATATGATATGACGCTGAGTTATATGAAGATTAAATGCTGTGCATACAATAAAATACTGCTAAGAGTGAAGTAGTGAAAATGAAATTAACTGCTTACATGAAATTACTTGTGCCAGATGAGTATAATGAATTGAAGCTTTCTGCAATTGACACATTGTCATACATTAGAACGTTTGAGACTGGCATACCTTTATCGGCATCGTCGTGATTGTCTTTTTTACTGTGCCCAACTTTACTGCTACGAGAACATATGATGCGACTTGACTGTTGGCGGGAGCTGTCGGATTGTAGACATCATATATTTTTCTACAGTATTTCATTATTCAAAAGTATACCAGAATATTTAAACATTATGTAAAGTTAAACCATATCTGAATACATTACTTGCCTTACCATCAACGTATATATAACATTTGCTGATTTCATGCTTTATTGTGCAGCATTGATTTACATACTTGCAGGGATAATTTGTCCTCCCCCAAACACACCACACAAGACCCCCCTTTTTTGCTTGTCAGCTTTTTTCGGTGGAGACTTCAAAATTCCGACACTCCCCAAATTTCTTCGACACCCCCCAAATTCACAATCCTAATATCCTATACATAAGCATACCCCTAGATTTTCCTGGCAACCCCTCCCCCAAACACAAATTCACAATTCTAGAAACAACCCTGCGTACTTGGTTGTAATACTAACAAAGCTGTGAAGCGGATAACTCCAGTGGCGGTAAAGCTCGACCACCACTTGCTCCATCTCTGGTTTCATTCTCCTGAGCGGAGCTACTTGTCCGACAGACACTGTTATCTAATTAAAGCAGTTTGTGCTAAATATTAGCTCTCATTGCAAGTCACGAAAATTAAATCTTCAATTCAACTGACCCAAAAACTCTAAGGCCAGGTCATTAAACACTGCTATAGCGTGCAAACAAGCAGCAAAGTGGCATATTCGCCAAAAAATCCTGTAACCTAATGCATGGCAACAGATATTAATTTACAATGACGTTGCTTATAACTGACAATCTTGATCACGAAATATACATTATCATTTATAAAAAATACCTTCTATTTCATTTCATGGCGATGACTATTACAGATGCATAATGTGGATGTGCTATACCTACCGATCACATTGAGTACGGATCCAACGTCTCTTATTTCGATTTCGGCAAGTGGGGCTTGATAAATGGTTTCGTTTATCATTTTCGAATGGCCCATGTGCCTATAAAATGCACTTCGTTTCTCTTCAGGAATGTCCAGACTGGCATACAGCGTGCTGGCGAAATGACGCATCTTCGTCGCAGTTATTTCCTTTTGAGGAATTCCTGCCTTGTGACACAAATTGCTAATGGAATGCCAGCCACTAACGTGTCCCTCCGAAGAAAGCGTGATGGGAAGGAGGTAGGTGTTATCATCTCTTACTCCGCACGTCCTTCGTACCTCAATATCTGCAATTTTTTTCAGTGCAGCGAGAGTGTCTGGCGGCACAATGACTGGCACGAGGTGATTCGCTCCTTTGCCGCTATGGTACATAATGGTCGAGTACGCGAATAAATCCCACTCTTCATCTGGCATAGACGCTAATCTTTCCGAACTGAACCAGTCTCTGTTGTAGCCAGTGTTCCATTCGGCAAGACTTAGTCTAGCTGGTTCACTGCCACACCTGGCATTGAATAAAGTTATTCTCGCACAGGCTATATCTCTGAGTTCAACAAATTCGGACATCGTCCAGAAAAGAAATTCATCAGCAAGCAGGGTTTCCATTCTAGCTGACACATAGCTTCTTAGTTTATGTAAATGCTCCGTTTGTGGCAGTTGTTGCGGCCTTAAATGGATGAAAACAATGGAAACATTTTATGAGTATAAGGACAGAAAAGAAACATAATTATAGTTAAATATTAATAAATAGTAACACGACATATGTTCTCGGAAAATTGTGTGAACAATACCAGCAATATTCAGGACGTACTAAATAGAGGTTGGAACTTGGCAGAACAGAACAATGTTTCTCGAAAAAAATCATCCTTTCAAAAAACTCCAATTTTGCCTCTAGAAACTGTGTTATACTAACAATACTGGAAGGAATCTGTAACAAAACTTGTAAACTTATTATCCAAATAATATTATAATGTCGACAAAAGTTATAATTTGCCATAAAACTTGCCTTCTGAGACGAGTGTTTCTTGCTTTGTTGGTGTTGTAAACAGCACCGCCAATAAGATTGTGTTTATTGAAGGACAATACTTCCAGGAATTGTGCAACGTCCTTCGCACTATCGTCGTCGTCTCGAGTGTGTTGGTACGCCCGAATAATTTTTGCAACCTTTATAAGGAGATAGTATATGTTGATCACGAGGCCAGATTTTGTGTCCGTTATTTCATCGCCACAATCGCGCTCTGTGAAACGATTGCAGGCCGTTTCCAGTATTTCATAATGCCTACGATGAAACATCTTGAGGACGTTTGGACCTTGATCTCCTCGATCGCTTGTTAACCACTCTGACTGGAATTGGAAAAGAGCCGAGCTAACTGCCGCATGTCCGACATGACAGATCTTCTTACTTCCACCTTTTTGTCCTTTCGAGAATTAATTTTAGATTTAATTAAATTAATTAATTAAAATTTAAATTTTCATATATATCCTGGAACCCACGTACTTGACCAGTTCGCTAGTTTGGCAAAAAATTTCGATGTCATCCTGTTTAAACTTGGTTAAGATGTTATCTTAAAATTGTCCCCAAGTTTGTCAGGTGCGTAGCAGACATTAACTGGTATCGCTTTTGGTTCCAGGATGCTGTCGCCAACACAATTTTTTATGAGCATAAAACCATTGCCGTGCGAAAACTCCTTTGCACTTATCGCACACAAAGTCTTTCCATGGGGTGTTTCTTGGTTTCCTTTTGCGGTGAAACACGGCATCACGGTCGCCCATTACCGACAGATTGTATTTCACTATTCGTTCTCGCTTGCACTGCTTGAAGATAGCACGTTCTTGTGCACTTGCAGTCAATGCTCCCTTTAATAATTCTTCGTTTTTGTGCATGCTTTTGATACGCCTTGTTAGCCTGGCTTTAAAAGCACCACAAAATGGGCAAGGATGAGCAGGTCTTTGTGATTTTGTATTACGACTTCCACCTAGATTAACATCACAAAACTTGTCTGTTCATTGAATCAATAGGTTGTGGCACTGCAGACAAGGTGGCGATTAGAGGTCAGTAGAGGTCATTCTTCTTGTTCGGTTAGAGTCATCAACGGTGTCCTACATGGTTCTGCACTATTACTGAAATATATTTTTTCCCAAACGGGTGGCAGGTTGTGGGTACTGAGGTGATACGACTTTTTTGACATAGGCTCCGTAGTATAGCAGAGGCCAAAGTCAATGGTCTCAGTGGTGCGCTGGTCGGTCACAAGAGGAAGGTTTATCGGTGGTATGAAGTCTGATGAAGAACGATGAGTTTGTTCATTCTCTTGTTGGCGGTTCCTCTGCATGTCTGATTGTTTATTGTATGCAGGTATATGATCCGCTGCCTTGAATAGACGTCTTGCGAGTTAGTCTCCGCTAATACGCTATAGAAATCTGTTGCATAGGTGCAAATAGCTTCGAAATGCTGGTAACACTGTAGGCTTAAGTCATCCTTGTTTTGACGACCTTCACATCTGTTTCTGTTATTTAATCAGATTTAATTTCATAAGTTTTACTATACAACTCATTCACCAGCGAAAAAGCAGTTGTCTTAGTGAACAAGTATGCATCAGCCCTGGCACCTTGACCTCTGCTTGAATCGCTTTCAGTGTCACATGTCAAATTGACTGTCTAATATTTCCGGATGACACAACTATTACTGAATATCATGAATATCATACTGGAGACGATTTTGAATACCATCACTGTTACGAAGAATAATACTATGTTTATTATTTTGATTATATGCTCGTGACGAAAAACATACCTAGGCATAGATATCATATACACAGGCAACTATATGTAAGACACAAGAGGATGAGGGGGAGGAAATTTGGTCATGTGGCCCAAGATATTTTGCTTCCTTCGGATGCTCGTGATATCGTTTCTGCACCTCTCACAGACATGAGCGGTATGCTCTCCTAACTCAACAACATGTGGGTTTTCGACTGGGCTTCGCCTGGCGGCAGGGTTTCTAATTCACAAAATCTGTACGGCGAGACTCAGAATCTGCAGAATGGTGTGTGGATGGTAAAAGGGCCGTCGTGCCGCCACCTGATATTGTAGCACATGCATGTAATCTTCTGTGGGTCGAACATTGGCAATTCTAGGACGTTGTACACTTCGAGTCGACACGAGCATGCAGATTATGCAAGCATGCAGATTATGCGATTATGTGGGTTATGCAATTAAGCTGGTTATGCAATTAAGCGACATGCCATTAATCAAGTCGGTCTCACTGTAACTAGTTAGTTGTACAACAGGTTTTATAGACAACAAAATATTTTATTTTGCAGGGTGACTGAAGACAACAGAGGGTCTAAATATGCGATTCTGAAATGGAGACGTCGTATAGTGATTGATAGAGGCGTTGGCCTTAAATGTGAGCTGATTAATTTCGGATTATAGATGGGCGTGGCAGACATACTTTGATTTCAGGATAGGGGAACACATATTCTTCGCAGAGGAAACACCAATTTGCCAGTTCAACTGTAAACTCTATGGCATAGCATTACCATTAACCTAAACGCATTCAAGGGACGACATATGGCTTTCACTGTCAAAAAGGCCGCATTGCGTATCATCTAGGCTTATCGCGAGCGCTGAATGGAATTATTACAGTGTGTTTGGGTAGTTGCAGCTTGTTTGGTAGCTGTAGTTGTTTTCCATTCATTTTCTTTGTTGTCTGGGATTTTTGACAGTTGCCAATAAAACCAGGTCTCGGCGTTCGCTCATATGATCCGCTGCCTTGAATAGACGTCTTGCAAGTTAGTATCCGCCAATACGCTTTAGAACTCTGTTGCATAGGTGCAAATAGCTTCGAAATGCTGGTAACACTGTAGGCTTAAGTCATCCTTGTTTTGACGACCTTAACATCTTTTTCTGTTATTTAAGCAGATTTTTAAAGTATTTAATTTCATAAGTTTTACTATATAACATATTCACCAGCGAAAAGACAGTTGTCTTAGTGAACAAGTATGCATCAGCCTTGGCACCTTGACCTCTGCTTGAATCTTTTTCGGTGTCACATGTCAAATTGACTGACTAATATTTCCGGATGACACAACTACTCCCGAATATCATGACCATACTGGAGACGATTTTGAACACCATCATTGTTACGAAGAATAATACTATGTTTATTATTTTGATTATATGCTCGTGATGAAAAACATACCTAGGCATAGATATCATATACACAGGCAACTATATGTAAGACACTTTGATTTCTTTCTAAATATTATTCAGACGGCGCAGTGATTACACTGTATCGATGGAAACCCTGTTCTTACCACGCAGCTTCCACTTCTCTTATGCAGTAACTTCAGGAATTTGCTTCATATCTTCTCTTGCGCGCCATTCGGTTCTCTTGCCCGCACACCATCAAGGCAATTGTTATGACGGTTGGGCGAATTCCGTTGCAAAGGCTGAAAAACTTTACCACCGCCAGGATATTAATTGATGCGGAAGTCACCGTGTGTGTCCACTGTATCGCTGCGACGAAAAGTTCTCACAAATTGTCCATAAAGGTATTGACATAGACGACTTTCATTTCAGTGTGCACTGCGATTTTCGCTAAGAAATTTCAAAGTTGGTTTTGTCATATTTCTTTTACCTTCACAGATTTCAATGTCAGAAGTGACCATGTCACAACTTTGCATAAGGGTACTATCTAATTCACTGAATATGCTAGCTACACTCAGTATATGGCGGTGGAGGCTGGCTGCAACCCAGTATGAGTAAAAAGTATAGACATGTGACCGAGGAATCACTATGAGAAATGTTTGCAAGATGAAGGTCTGATAATGAATCAATGGAAAGGACATTGAGAGATACTATCTCACCTTTTATTGTGGGGTTTATGCAAAGTGGGCGGGCTAAGCTAGGATCTACGTTATGCCAATGCCATATCGTTGAATTGTTTGTCACTCACAGGTATAGACTCGACGACTTCTTTCCGGATTTGCTCTGCCTTCCTTCACTTTTCTTCTTTCAGTTCTTCTTTTTCGTTTCTTATGTCAATTCTTCTCTCTTTTTGCAATTCAATCCAGCTTTTCTTTGTCCTTAGCATTGCTGCCTATATTGAAGGCCAAAAATGATGCACAGATGAAGGTAAAAGAGACGTTTGTGACAATACAAAGTTGGTCTCATAGTACTTCCGAAGCACACACAATCAAACACACATACATTTCTTACATGTTCTACAAACATGTCGATAATGGCCGCAGGAAGAAAACCTGAAAGCTGGTACATTTATACCGCCAATCAACATGCAGTAATAGTACGTTGTCGGTTTCTTACTGTAGGCGTAGTTGTAGTTATAATACAACTCACCTGTGTGCATGTATAGGCATCGTATCTGTCTGCTGACCAGCCACATTTCCTTTTTTCCTTTTGACATAGTTTTGATACTTTTTATTTATGAACACTGAAATTCCTTTCACTAAGTCATTTAAGTAATATTTCTGGAAATTCTGGTCTTATGCCACCGGATTTATGAAGCCCAATATGTCACCCGATTTATGAAGCCCATCGACATACTATGTATGCGTATGCAGCCCAGTCTGGAAGAATATGTTGTTGATTAGGCCCTGTATAGTTTCTTTTTTCCCATCCCCATCAACCCAACATCATTTCGACATCGTCCACGCTTATACTTAGGCTTGAAGTAGTAGCTTTCATCGATCTCTACTACAATTGGATCGTTATCGCACCTACAATCTCTGTAAATTCATCATAGAAGCAGTATTGGTTGTAGTTATCGGTATGACTACAGACTTACATTAAAAATCAAAGTTAGGAATGTCAAATGACACGAAAATTCAATTTTGTATAATGAGTGATTTGCTTCACACAGCTGAGTTACACATTAACGTTAAAAAAGCAGAGGCCACCAAATGACTTAGCTGACCCCCCCTATGGTTGACGACGTTGATAAACAATGTGTCACCAATATATGAGCAGCATATCCATACCGTCGTTGTTTGCAGCAAACTTCTCACATTTGTCACAGCAAGAGTTGAACCAGCCCATCACTGTTTTTATTAATCGACAATTTGAATTCGTGGATTGTGTTGTACTGTGCAAAATCAAATGGTGCGCGGATGGGTATGCCCAGATAATATGTGCCCGCATTTCCCAATGTAGGGCCTACGGATTCCACAATTGGAGCTTGTCTTCTAATGTTACCATGATGTTGTATATAGAATAGGATAAGTTGTATGGGCACCCTGGCGTCACTCGTATGGAGGCTATGTGACAGCCTCAGTAATGCTGATAATGGCCGCAATGCAGTCGGTATCGTACCTTGCAGGAAGAAAACCCGAAAACTGGTACATTTGTGGTGGCGCTCCGGCCGTTAGCACTGTGGGCCGCAGGTTGAAAGCCCCATAGAGGTTAGGCGGCATTCTTCCTATAATTTCCGTAGGGTGTTGGTGCAGGCCGATTATTAAATAGCGGTGGGGATGGTTGTGCCATCCGACTTGGTGGTGGAAATAGGACGTGTTTGGATCTTAGTCATAGCACTGTCGTGCATTGTCGAAAGCATGCAGACCTCACGCTTGTCCATCCATTTCATGGCCATAAGGTCTGTGTAAAAACATGCCACTGTTTCCGCTTCTTGATTTTTTCTCAAATTCAGGTGGCATGTTTTTCCTGTTCCTCCTCACCGTACCGACAGCATCGGTATTTTTGGACCGAATATGTCAGTACAGAGCAGGTGAGGAGTACCAATTGTCCATGAAAATGGTATATCCTTTACCAAGTACATCCTTTGCCAGGGTCAAAACAATTTTGGAGATCAAATTATCCGGGGAGTCAACTAAATCCATACTAGACCCAGTATGGATTAGTGCATTCCAAATGTACCCTGTGCTACATTCGCACAGGGCATAGGACTTTATTCCAAACCTGGCTCTCTTGAGGGGAATATATTGCTTGAAAGCCAGGCAACCCTTCCACAGCATCAGTGATTCATCAATTGCTATATCCTGCTCTGGAATATAGACTGAACTAAATTGTTGAACCACTAAATCATAGAAAGGTCTTATTTTGGCAAAGGATTTCTCGCCTTTACTTGGATATGTACTGGGCAGAGTCAAATTGTTGACAAAATGCAAGCATTGTGACAACAATTTGTACCTCATCTCACTCATAATTTTGTTCACATTAGGTGTTTGAAAAAGTTTTTTTGTCCAGTACATCTCCAAGGTAGGCTTGGTAAAGTATCGTAGCCAAGAAAATTAGCAGTTCATCAACATCTACATCAACCCAGTACATAATTTTAGGTGTGGATTTCAAGGGGTCCTCTGCAGTTGCTCTGCACGCCTGTTCGTCTCCAGTACAATCATCTCTAAAATTGAAGTAGTTAGATATAGTCTCAAGTACTGCAAGACATCTTTAGTGTCTGATATGACTGCAGTCCTACCAGGGGTACCTGTAAAAGGAAATCTGGTAGGAGTACGTCAGGGAGCATCACCCCAAGCAATATCACTAATATCAGAGGGCACTATACCACCGTTTTCGTCGCCGTCGAACTGCAGATCGCTTTCTTCAGCGTCCGAGTCTTCAACCTCGGACTCGCTGCCTTAAACGTCCAAATCATCGGATTCTTCAAGCATCCGGCGAATTTCATCGCTGGAGAGCACGGCAGCACGCTTTCTTGTAGCCATCTTCACCTTCACACTAACCAAAGACAAATGATGGTCAAAATCCTACACTCCTGGTCACATAAGTAGTTAAGAGACATGACTGGAATATTACCAACATGTCACAAAATTCTTTCTGCCAAGTGAAGTCAATCTTTGGTCGTATGCAAAGTATATGTCAGTATCATTGTGTCATTTCCAATTAAATTGAAAATGTCACTACCCTGCCGGGAAAGATGTTACGAGATTAGAACAAACTCGTCAAAAACTTGTTCCTAGAAAACGGGGCTTGTAAAAAGTTTTCCTATAACGAGATGTAGAAGTTCTTGCAACGAGCTCGTTCTAAGACACTTGGAACGAGCTCTCGTATCGAGTTGATAACAAGTTCAGTGCGAGTTTTCTTGTAACGTTTTTTTATTGCGACGAATTTGTTCCAAGAAAACTGCAATTATAACTAGTTTTCTTGTAACTACTTAGATCATGATAATATCGGAACTAGAAAAATACGTTTCAATTACGAGATTATTCCAAACTTGGAACAAGTTCATAAACCAGCCCTGCCCCAAAAATTCCTCCCCCCTAAAATCGCCCCCCTAAAAATTATCCCCTAAAATTCATCCGATGATCTGCTAATGAGGACAATTAATGCAATTCCATTGACAGTTTGGAACTGTACGAAAAAGAAAGCAAATCTTCATTGTAAATTGTAGGCTATACTTTATTACAGTATTGAAAATTGACAAAAGACATGAATCTAGCAAATGTAACATAACATCTTTCGTTAAATTAACAAAACAACAAAGTTGCACGTATAACAAATAACCACATGAGAGACATTTATACCTGTTATGTCTGTCGCGAAATCCACAATATATAATTTTGCCTTAACTTTGCCTGACATTCAAACAAATAATTAAGCAACACACTATTTCAGGTTTTCACCTAAGCCTTTCCGCCTCGCGAAGCGCCCTAGGCAGTGGCGGCTCTAGGATTTGGCAAGTGGGGGGCCGTTGGGGTGGCAACTTCTAATCATGGGGGCCAACCATTTGTTGTTTAATGTATGTAGCATTAAGTATAGGGTCCCAACTGGGGGGCCAGGCACTCAATATGGGGGCACAGGCCCCCCTGGCGGAGCCGCCACTGGCTCTAGGCGATTCTTCAACCTTGTCCGATTTTCATCACTGACGGCATATATCCCCAGCCGGCACAACCCTACTTCATTGTTGCCTATACATATTATTGCGGTTATATATAATTAAGTCCACTAGCTGTTACATAAACCATATTTAAACAGTAATGCCAAGAAAGGATAAACGAAATGGTGTGTCTTTAATTAAGACGACGACGAAATTACCGCTGCTGAAAGCAAGCATAACTGACGACGCAACTGACGTCATATATATTTAATTGGCATATATAGGCCTATAGTGCGAAGCAACGAAAAAAGATCCGTTTACAGTCAGTTGCAGCCAGGTTCAAACTTCAACATCATCAACATTTCCCATGTCCGGTAGCTCTGGTTGCTCTATTTCATTGAACTCGTCGATGTCATCATCATCAGCCTCTTCACGTCTGCTGCATTCTGCCTGTCTGCTCTGTCGCATTCGCCTATCCTTGTTGTGTAGTCGTAAGGTGTTGACTCCATCTCTAATTGCCTTCTGTATGTTATCATCTGTTGTCTTATTGTGACATGCCAATTTAACGGCTTTGAATATTGCCCAGTAAACCATGCTGCCTCCAAGCGCTACGTAGCGCTTACCTGGTTGTCCATAATCCCTGTTGGACGCATTGAAATTACCTGTATGCAAACAAACCAAAGTTTTATTATTCGCTAGGTGTCACTAAGTGGCAACCGCAAGTATTCAAAACCATTTTTCAGATCCAATCCTATAACAGTCATAGCATTGATTACATACACAGAGTTCGGGTTGGTCCATGTACGGCCACTTGATTGCCACTTTATTGGATCGTAATTAACTGATCCGATCGAGCCAACCCGAATTAATTGTTAACTTCTAAATGGTATGAATTACTAGTAAATGTGGCCGTTGGGTCGATTTTTTACAACATGCAGCCAATTCCATCAAGAAGTACAGCGCAAATGCTCTTGCCTCTTTTTGCAAGTTTTACCATTCTGAATATTGTTAATTCAGTATGACTCACCTGAAACTTTAATGCAAAACCGTTACCCTATTCTAGGTTTGGCTTTCGTTTTTGTTTGTTTTCCCACCCCCACCCCTGGAGATATATATATATATATATATATATATATATATATATATATATATAAAAGCTACAACGTCACGTCGCCCCTATATATGGACCTGCCTGTTACTGTAATTAAAGCTTGCTGTAATTAAAGCTTGCTCTGACGCTTTGGCCTTTGCCAACTATATTACCCGTGTAGTAAAAGTACGATAATTTTGCAAACCATAAATTTTTTTAATAATGTACGTTTAACTTACATCTCCTGTATCCAGCCATTGTTACACGCTCAGCCAAGTAACTTTCATCGTACACAGCCCGCAACACTCCATTGGCTGTCTTTTTCGCGTCAGACTTGTTCGTAATCCGGTCTGTTGCTAGCGTTTTGATCAATGCCCTAAAGAAAGCTCCATCCCGTCCACTGTCTTCCAGTTCTGCAACAAGGTCATTCTGTTCAACACCGGAAGACACCACAGGACTTCTAGAAAGAATGGAACGCTGTTCAGCACTGAGTCTGTACTGATTTATATTAGGCAACACTGCTACAGAATCTACTGAATGCACTGAACTGTTAAACACAGACGAATTGTCCGACTGACTGGTTTCGAGTCGTGAGCTGAGATCTTTGATTGCAGTAACCAACGACTGCAATGTGGAGTTTATTGTCTCCATGGAATTGGCCATGGATTTTCCCAATTCCTCAAGTTTAGTTTCCAAACGGCTGTGTTTGAAGTAACATGCAACAAGTAACCAGAATGACTCTTAAGTGCACAGTCCCAAAAAAATTCAAGAGCATTTGAATTTTCGCTTACAACAGTAAATATCTACCCCTATTGTTAACACGTGGTTGCAGATCGACCTCAATTAATGGACGCCGTCTTTGGTACTCCGTTAAAATAAATAATCCGATATTCCAATATTGCAGGGTTCTTATAAAACCGTCAGCATTAGTAAGAAATTGGTGTTTTGATAAATCGGGTCTGGTGTTCAAAATTTAATCTGGAGTTGATAGGCTAAACTGTTAAAAATCGCTACTCGAAAACGACTGCAAAGTAAAATATGAAACATTACATTGAACCAAAATCCTTACAACCTTAGGTGCCTTTGATACGAATTTCAACCCGATTGATAAATATTTACTATGTTAATTTTACTGCAAAAGTTCTGGCAATTTAGCCGTATTAATGCCATATATGCTAAACATTGCATTTGCCATTCAGCCAAATGAATATTAGGCCTTTGAAAGTTCATACCATCTGAACCAATGCAAATCAAGCCCTGAAATTGGACAGTAATGAAGTATGATCTATTATCTGCTTTGCTTGACTGCTTGCCCAAAAAATTCTTCTTGCCCAAATTTGGGAGGGGGTTAAATACAGCAATCGGACTGACATAGTGTTAACACTACATAGGCCTACGGCTCAATTGTTCGCAGACCGACCGCTCTGTTGGCTACATATGCAATTTTGCCGTAAATTCAATGCTTAAAAGTAAATGAGTAACTGAGTTACGCATTTCAAAAATGTAATACTAACATGGACGTTCTGGGAGTGCTTTCGGCCGTTGGTGAGATCAATACATCACCCAATGAGAAATACTCAGTGGGCCTTGCTGGCGAGGTTATTGGTGGTGCAGACACAGCCGTCGATTGAGCGGTCCCCTTTTCAGGTTCTTGTGCAGATGGTCCTTGTCTTTTTCTTGCCGGCGGTAACGAAATGTTCGTTACTTGATGTTTTCTCGGCGATTTCCTTACTGGCTGACTTTCACTTTCCGAGTCAGTTGCTGAATTGGACTGCTGTCTCTTCCTGCCTTTGCCAAGTGTATTGCTTGCTGGTGCTGATGGTGGTTGCTTGGCCATCACGTCAATCTTTGCCTTCACACGCTGCTGCGGCACATCACTTTCTGTGGACGTTCCCCCTTCGATTCTCTCCTTTCTGCACTTCATGTCAGCGTCTGCTTGAGCTTGGCTACGGTTTTTCGTTACGGTGTCCCAGTAAACTTCTCTGATCGGGTACTGTCGCCAGGTGGCCTTGTTAACTACCTGCGTTGGTTTCTCCGATCCGTTGCTAGGTGGAAACCACAACGTCGCATTGTCTACCCAGTGTTTAGGCAATGCGGACACGTAAGACTGCCTAAGCAGTGTGTCTTTGTGTGACACAACTACGTACAACAGCTGGTCTCTGGGTAATCCTGTGAAACAAACAATTTAAAAGAGACACGTTATATTTCCTTCGTATTGTGACGCATTAATTAAACCCAGTGATGAGCACTAGTTAAACTTATTCTTCTTAGTTAGTGTAAAACTTTAACTGACCAATTTCAGTTTAACTACACTGATGCTCTAACTACAAAGTTTTTAGTTAACTACTAATAGTTATACTATTTATACTATACTTTTTCTTAACTAACAGGATGTTAAAAAATCCCTTTATTCCCTATGCTGACTTTGTGTAAGCCTTCCACTCATATCGGGTTTCATTCTGTAAGTGACAGAACAACATTTTCTACATTACCCACCTCTACAAATTGTGGAGCATTTTGATGGCGACAAAAGTGTCTGTTGCACCAGTTGGTAACAGGACGCATTTAATAACTGATTTGAAACTGTCCAAATATGCTGAGTTTAAAGCAGTGCTCAGTTTTCTGACTTTCCAGATGCCCACATTTCTCGACTGTAATGGGTTGCCCTTAAAATCCGGTGTTATTTTCAGTGGTAGTGTGAAAAAGTCAGTGTGAACTTCAAATACCTTGCGTAAAATAACAACTTTCTTATCAGCCACCGTCTGCAGAATGTTGCGCACAATACACACTTCACCATCACATATCAAGCAATTGTCACTGTCTTTAAGCGAAATAAATTGTCCATTCCATATCAACTCTTTGTACTGCTTGTAGGAATCATTCTCGCTCAACGTTGGACCACGTCTGTGCAGTTTAGAAATCGAACCATGCTGCTTGTCACACGTCCGTCCTGTATGTGGTGTAATTACATAGTCACGTTCTGATAATCTCCGGCATATCTGCTACACAAGATGTGAGGTTTTTTCGCTTGTGCGTCAACTCCTTCAGCACCCCGAGAAAACTCTCGTATTCAAAGCAACTGAAATTGTCCAAAACGCCATATTTCCTAGCATCGTCTGCCAGGTGCAACATTGAGTGTACATTGTACACAACGAACTTTTCACCGTACAGTTCACCAAAGCCTTGCACAAAATATTCCAGTGAGTCTTGCGCAAAATCCATGTAAAGTTCAATCAGTTCCTTGGAACACAGACATCTTATCGCGACTGACAAGTATAAAAAGTTCTCGTACTGCTTCCTAGGAACACCACTATGCCTTAGGACAACAGGTCCTGTGTACAACAAAAACTGTCTGCTTTCTGTTGCCTTCCACCGACTTGACTCGTACAATGTTTTACAACGACGTTGGAATTCTTTTGGGATGCGACTAGCACATAAGACCATATGTTCGCACACCTCGTATAGTACTTCAGCAGTCAATGAACCTTTTTGTTTTGGTTTGTGGAGCATTGTTGCTAAACTGCGACCTATTCCCAGGCAGACCGGGTGCATGTAGTCGTACGGAAACTGAGAAACCATGCCAACACCAACTTCACGCAATATACTGTCGTCTATACGGTACTCGTCCTCATCACCTTTGTCGAGATGTTGGTTGAAGTCACTGTCCTGTCTGAGTTCAGCATCATTGTCCATAAATGTCATTCGTTTATCATTGTGATGACCGCGTACTTTGCATCGGTTGCACCCGTACCGGAAGTTGAATGCATGCACACAGCGCACACTGCCTCTTGCTGCCGCATCACAGAAAATGTTCAGAATCGAAATTGGTAACCGACTATTTGTGATAGAGCAGAATACACCACCATCATCATTTAACACCTTCATTTCATCCACCAGCATTCTTAGGTAACTGTTAAAACTGGCAGGTTTTTTCTTGCCACCATATACGCCAATAACAAAAACGGCTGTCTTAACAGGTTCAATCAATTTAGCTAAAATCGGCCAAACAGTGTAGTTGTTGCTATTACACATGGGTATTCCATCTATGTTAAGTTGTATTTTGAGCTTTGATTTTTTCAAAGTATCAGCAGAAGCACCTATGTTCTTCAGTGCGCAGTTTAATGCTACCATCAGTGATATGTGGATGTAATCACCACCACACAATTTGACCACTTTAAATTCTGTGTCAGTACCCATGACAGTTCTAACATTGACAGGTAAAGCTGGAAACCATCCTTTCAAAGTCGACAATATGTCATTTACACACGACTGACTCAGCTTGTGACGGTTAACAATAAATTTGATCTTATCGGTCAGGACGTCAACGTCGTCTACCGTTAGTTTGCGATCTGTACCCATATCTCCAACAGCTTCCGCCTGTTCAACTGGTCGAATGACATCAGCAACATATTCTGTGCATTTAGCAGGTGACACATTCGCCATGTAATCCATGTCAGCTTCCTGCGCGTTTTCCGTTGATCGTTCACATTTGATGACGTTGGTGCGACATCCTGAGTTCTTTTTCCTCTTGTGACAATCTCATTCGCTTTTAATTCTGTATGTTTGCATCCACTTGTTTCTTTGCTTTCGCTAATTAACCAGTACAACAATCTGGTGCTAGTCGAAATTTGGAAATGGCTATGTTCCTGTCTATTTATTTGTAAAAACTGACCTAAAGGTTATACAATGCTAAAGAAATTTTCGTCTTTAACCCAGACCCACGTTAGCCTTCCTTTAGCAGTGCATATATAGTCTTCACCTAATGCATTTACATAGAGGCTAACCTTTTTTTGTAAGACGCTGTCTGCTGTCGATGGTGTCGCTGGCGTCTCTGCTGCCGCCCCTGAACCGGAAGACGTTATCACGTTGTGGACAACCTGAAAACAATAGCAAGTAGTGTCAGGTATGCACGTCTGCATGTGTAAGTAATTAACCCAGTTGTCTGACTGGTTGTTGTCTGTCTGCCCGGGATGCATGGTCTGTTGGTAAAAAGCGCTTTGTACGTGGCAATCGGTTCGTATAAAATACATGTTAACGGTCGTATACAAATGAGTGCCCATTTTTAGTATGCATTATAATACGACAGTCACCGGAGTCAAGGCCAACTTGGATACTACACACTATAGAGAGCTGCACAGAGCTTAACTTTCACTTCGTCTCCAACCATCGCCACATAATCTGTCCCCAATGCATATTACCAACCATCGATCCCCTAGCAAAATTTTACAAAAAAATTATCGCCATTGTCACTTTGTTTATAGGCTTACCGTAGATATGTTATCATACATCTTCTTTAATCGCCTGCAGTAGTAACTTATTTTGCCAAGCGTGCATCAAAGAATGGGCGGGCCACGGGGGGGGGAAGTGTTGGATAGGGGAGGCAATGGCCCCCTCAGGCTCGCCCTGTGCAGAATTTTTTACGCCTCATCTAGGAGGTGATTATAATTACTTCCGGTTTGGCAGCCACCATTTTGGATTATTGGTTTCCAGCTAGACCGCTAAATCCCATAACATTTTATCCAGTTGCCATCATGATTTTTCGATTACTAATGGGACTATTTGGGTCAATGCAAAATTTAACGTTTATTATTTTTTCTCCACATTAAAACGACAGGCTATTAATGCAAAGTTTTTCAACTGTATATATATAAGTGATAAAAACTATATAAGCAAAGAAATAGATGAATAAGTAAATAAATGCAATAAAAACATTAAGTAAAATAATGAAAAAAGTAAATAATTAAAAAGCACCAGAACAAGAAAACTGTGCAAAATGCAAAGTTTGTAATATATATGATAATCACCAGGTTAAATAGACAAATGTTTAGAACATTTATTTCATGAAAATTAGCTTAACTAATGTTGCTTCCTTCCATTGCTAGAGGTACGAAATATAGTTTGTTGCTCGTCCCGGCACAATCGTTCGCCTTCTGATCGATGTCGTTGTTGAGTTGGCAAAGTTCACCCCTCCACCACTGACTCACAACGATTGACTCAGACTGGTAAATAGTGGGGCATGAGGGGGGTCGGCTTGATGACAGAACCAAACACTGACAGTGTGTGGTTGAGAAGGCCGTGGCATAAGCCATGGAAGTCTAGAGCACCTCTCTAGACGTAGCAGGCATAAACTGATGTTGCTCTGAATACGGTTTACGACGGAGGGTATATAGGCAAGAAGATCGTGGTATGGGATACCATCCGTCCAACAAACAGCCCTCTTCCTCTCTCCAGCAAGAGACGATACATGTATTATGAGGCCTCTAACCTGTGCACTACGGCCGTCGGCCAGGCTATGACTCATTGACTACAACACGATTAAGGGGTCTGAGGCGCTGCTGTATAGGAGGCTCAGCCTGTACGTGTCTCATATACCAGCTTGGATAGTTTCCCGCCAACCAGCAAACTGCCCTCCCCCTCCCTCCCGCAAGAGATCCAATGGTGAAGGCTGTAAAGCGGCATTGTACATTAATCACCGCGGGGCAAAGCTTCCTTAAAGTAGTTGACTGTACTACACGGGTACAAGGATATATAGTAAAACTTCGTTATAACGTACTTCGTGGGCAAGCAAAATTTTGTACGTTATAACTGATGTACGTTATATCCAATAACGCATCGCAGCCTGGCCTAGTTGCAAATACTAAACTACAGTAATAAAATGCAGTGTACAATAGCATCGCAATATATGGCCTCAAATCCAAACTATATTATTCAATGAGTATCCCTTGTACAGTAAAAAAGGCTGTTATAATTTACTTGTAACTAGGAAACTTATATTACTGTTGACGTCAAGCCTGTCATGAACTCCACACAATTAAGGCACATTTACTGCAGACATTTATTCCACTTAGACCACGCCATCTTGTCAAAGTACTGTGTTATTTAATCCAAGTTGCAGTGAACTGCAGATTGGAGACATTTTACATTCAGATTGTTTTTACATCCTGCACATTGGTACAGTCTGTCAAAAGATGTAAGCTCTGACAGGACGTGATATATGGACGTTATTTTCCACCCACGTTTCACAAAGTGGCGCGGCGTATTAAATAACACCCCCCCCCCATAACGACTTGAAACACGCTCAGATACGTTACGTCAATTTAAAGTTAAATTCCGAATACAGTCATATTGGCAGGCCCGCTTCTCAGACGTGCGTGCCACCAAACTCATATGACGGCACGCATTTAAAGACTGTGCGTGTGGAAGGAGGGGACAGACTTCTTGTCTGATAGCTGGTTACTTGGGTCTTCACTAACTACCCAACAGCGTTTTTTGCAGTACTGAACAGTGAACACTGTACCCACTGCCCATGCAGTCACTGTTTTAAGTGCGCAATGGATAAACGCAGTGTGTGGATATAAGACAAGTAGGCTACGTGGTATAAATATCAAACCAGACAAGCCTGCAGTAATATGAATTATTTCAGGTCTACGATCTACGTCTGCATGGTTTCTTGCTTCTCCGTTCCTTGCCTCTCCGTTTTACGGCTGTCGTGGGATGTGGCCTGTGAGGGAGAGAGTATATATTTGTTTGACTACGATGAAAATGGCGGGAAAACGTTGCCGGGCCATATAGAACTAGCTATACCGCCACCTTCTCTACAACAGGTCTGCAGATCTGCTACAAGCTAGCGGGGTGGGGTTCCGGAGGCAGATACTTTGAAACGTTCGCATGTTATTGCTGCATGGGGCTTCGGCCTGCATTGAGGCACGTACGTATGAAAGCCGTGGCTATACCCACGGTGCGTACATGCGGGCGGATGCGACAGTCTGTTTCAATAATACACCTTGGGTCCAGCAAGAGCTGGGTGAAAAGATAACAGTGCATATCTTAATTCTCTTCAGTTTAGTGTTGTGATTTGAGAGAGATTTCATGCACATTTCCTAAACGGATACCAGATTCCAGATACCAGATTCAGTGATTCTTTACTGGGCTATATATAGCTACCCCAATTAATTGGTTTGTTTGAGTTTGTTTGCACACATTAAACTTTCAATCCATTACCCAGGAATCAAAAGTAAAGATAAAATGAAATCAAATACTAGTTTGTGGGTCTAAATTAAATATACATCTACTGCATGTGCCAAGTCTTGTCCAACTTTTATCCATATTTTTCCACTTTCAAATTTTCATTTAAGTTAATATAACATAAAATAAGTTAATATAATTAATACTGTAAATATATAGACCCAAATAACACATTTAAGAGAAGAGCCATCTAGTGCCAGTGTTGTGTATATGTCAACATACTTAAAAGCAATGAAAGTGCCACAGCATTATACCCCATATGCAAAATGTTGTAGTAGTTTAAGTCCAGCAGTTTTATGGATGCATAAAATACACGTGCACATCAGTTCAGTCACATTTTGGCCTTATACTGCATGTGGTTGGAAATTGCTGCCATTAAACGTGAATGAGCAGACAACGCGTGTTTCATTAAATTCAACAAGATTAGGCTGCAATTTCCGCATGACAGTAAGGTGACGCCATCTTCCGAATGCGATATATTTAAAGTAGTCATATGGCCATTGTATCGCCATCTAGCGACTGGTTGCAAATCGTACGTTATCAGCTATATAGCCACGTTGTTTTTTCAAACTGACTTGATTGGCAATTAGTGTGCGGCGTTTACACGCAGCTGCTTAATTAGCTCATTTGGTATAGTCGGTACGTATGCTGCACGTACACTGCAGCAGATTAGATTGGGTTCAAATCCTGCTAAGGATAATTTTTAAATATCCGTACTTTTATTATATTTTTATATTAATTAGCCTACGTACATTATATACATGTAGTTTATATGTTTACATAACAATTCTTCTTTTCTTCTTTAAGTTCTCTGCCCGGAAGCAGGTCCTGGTTCCCATTGGCGCCATCTATCGTGACATGTGCCACCGTGACATAACAATTATCATTCATTAATTTAATTATGTGCGAAGCTCGACGATCATATATATATATATAGAGAATTTTTTTAACTTATAGATATTATAATTGATGTGTTTGTGAAACTTTGCACACCATGGGGCATATATATAGGCTAACTTGGGGTAATAAATAAGGGAGGCCGTGATATAGGCTCGCCGTTAATCAGACTACAACATATAGCATTAATTACATTACACATATAGCGCTACTTGAATTTAAGTACGTTAATCGTTCGTAGCTAGCAATGTGCACGAACCTGCAACGAGATTTTTGAGAACAAGTTCGGAACTAATTATTTACAAGGATCGCAACAAGTTCGTCATAAGCTCTCGTAGCGAGTACACACAACGAGTTGAGAACGATTTTGGTCCACAAATCTTGTAACAGGTTTTCTTGTTACAAATGCGTTCTAATCTCGGAACGCGCAACACGTTCCAAGAAAATTTAGAACAAAGTTGTAGCAAATTTATAACAAGGAAAAACCATTCCCGGCAGGGTATAGACTTATTTCTTAATATAAGAAATAACGATGACGGTGGTATTAGTATGTCTATATCATATAATAATCGTATAGTCCCATTGGCGACAAAATAAAGCCAACATGTAATTTTTAAAATTTCTTTATGACCCAGATTCTCTTTGACACACGGTTTACAGAACCTGATTTTCTCGTGGAATTCCAAAAGGTAAATATTGGCCAAGTTTGGTGCAAAGGGGTAACCCATTGCTATCCTGTGGATCTGCAGAATGAGTTGTTTATTAACTTTTGGATCTGAGTTTAAATATATATTAGATGTTTAAGTAAGGAGGTAGTTATAGTAATAGAGTTCAAGTAATGGCATTGATGAAAGAGACTACATGTACCTTGCAAGGTTAACTGCACAGAATATGCTCAAGATAAAAAAAATCAAATCAAGATATTAATGATACTATTGTCATATCTATCTAATTGCGTGAGTGTAAAGAGAGAGTATAAAGCGTTTTTATGGCTTTCACACTCAATAATGCAGCTTTCAAAATTGTTTCAGTCAATATCTTGCTCTAAGGAAAGCAAAAATCAAAATACTAAGCATCTGAAATATTTACAGATGATTGAAATGATTAAATAAATTCCAATTATCAAAAACAAAACTAATTGAAATGACCAAATCAACAGAAACAATGCGCATACAAGGATAATGACAAAAAAAAACTTGAAGGCTATCTTCAAGGTTCTGTAGAATCGCCATCGTCGCCATTATCATCTGCCTTTTCAGTTTCTCTAATCTTTGATAACATTTTGCATGCTTTTGATTATGCAAATTCACACATAACAAAACGTTTGTCGAGTTCTTGTACTAGAGTTGAGGGAACTATAAAGTTTTTTACCATATCTCGGCAGGCCACACACACAAAAAATTTAGGATTTATAGACAAGAAACATTGTTTATTATCAATTCACTGTGTGATAGAAGCCAGCAGATGGCCTGAATTCTGTGACAGAAACCAGGTTTTTGCTTGATAGCATCCTTTTTGCTTTATGTTGTGTCAGAATATTCATACTTTGGTTTGTGTAGGTTGTTGGCTATAGGTCTTAGTTGACTGATAGTTTGACCCATTTGACTGATTGACCAAATGTTCAGCTGATTGATTTCAGCTGTCGTTGTGTTGTTGGCGCCATGGATTATTGTCTCCATACCTAGGCATGGGTTTTGGTCACGAGATATTACGATTGTGTTGCTGAAGGTATGACTAATTTCAGAGGGCTGCATGGTTTCAAGCGGTCTATCTGAATCAATACCCACCCATTCATTCGTTTTCTTTGCTGTAGAAGAAACTATGATTATTCGCATTATGCCTTTCATTCCAACGAAGACCATGTAGAGGAGGGGTGCAATTCCTCGTAGGGTGTAGATCTAGGTGGGTCGCGTTGAATAACTAATTCTCGAGAAACGCTTCAGGTCCATTCTGGCGATCGAAGAATCAATGTCTTTCAAGAGCAAATTTCCAAACAAGGAACCAAAGATGACGAAATCCAAATGCCAGAAATGACGGGATATATGGTGCATGAACAGCCCTTTGCAGAATATTTTTGCTGGACGATTGGCTGTACATGACGTATATCACATTTGGGGCTGCCACGATAGAACTTAACGACGAGGAGGAATGAGCTTTTGAAATCTGCAACTAGTCCATGAAGATGCAGTGCAAGCGTGCCGTCAGCCTTCAAGAATTTTACAAACGCCTTGAACATTTTGGGATGTGCTGATGGCAGATGTGGTTTGCAACTGTCTCTGGATTTCCTGGTTTTTATGACAACGATGATTCACCCCGTCAGTCACGCCCATCAAAGCACTTGCACTCAACTAGATTACACATTCGGTCTCAGGGCACACCACAATTCTTCCAACATAGAACAAAGTTGTTTGCCCGAGAGTCACGAAACAAAGGAACATCTCGGAACATACAGTCATATTTCACACAGACCAAGACGGGGCGCAGGCTGTCCGATAAGTGAGTTTAATCGGACCCATGAACGCGAAGGTAGGCCAAGCCGGTGCCAGTGGTGGCGCTGCAGGTGTCAGCACTGTGGGCAGCGGGTTGAAAGCCCCATAGAGGGGAGCCGGCATTCTTCCAAGTTGTTGTGGCGGTGGTGCTCTCAGGGATACCCCATAATTTCCGTAGGGTGGTGGTGGAGGTCGATTATTAAATAGCGGTGGCGATGGCTGTGCCATCTGACTTGGTGATGGAAGTAGTGGTGTCCGTCTCAGAGGTGGTTGTTCTACTCTCGGAGGTTGTATGTTTGTGTCCTCAGATTGTGACTCATTGGCTGAACTTGCAGGTGGTAGGTAAAACTCCCAAAAGTGATATTCCTGTGTTACACAACCATGATCATTTCTATATTCAAGAAAAATTATATTGTTTCATTTAAAACTTAATCATTATACACTAAGGCACGGGCTGTACTTATGTTTTCTTATAGAGCAGTAAAATCAGGATATTAATGATACTATTGTCAGACCAGATGAATAATCCGTTCGCTAAAGCTTCTATTGCTGTCCAACCATCGCGCTGTACCCTCTTGGGTCATTGGTAATATACACTGTGAATAACGCATATTTTTTCCTATCCGATATCGGTACTGGTGCGCAATCGATTATATAAATATCTTAAATGCAACAAGAGAACTTAAAAGTCATGATATAATTCTTACTGGATAGAAGCCTTATGTTTGCAAAATATGCATGAACGCATTCATGATGTGGAGCCAATGGATTATTA
Organism: Metaphire vulgaris; assembly: GCA_018105865.1. Lineage (NCBI taxonomy): Eukaryota > Metazoa > Annelida > Clitellata > Crassiclitellata > Megascolecidae > Metaphire > Metaphire vulgaris. The sequence continues at coordinate 23,448,623 of CM030832.1, read as the reverse complement.
TAATGTTCTCTTAGCTTGACACCAAAACAAGATCTGCAAATTGAGAAATAGTTTTTCTGTCTCCATCTATTTATCACAGTCCCCACTTAAGCAGGAGTGCATGTATCCATAATTGAATGTGACACCTCGCACAATCCCTTCAACCGCTGCTAGCGGAGCACCTGTAATAATTGTCCTGAAATGAATAGCCGTTGATTGTATACTCCTTCTCAGTCGGCAGCAGAAACGCTTCTCGTGCTGCAATTCTTGTGATATCTTTAATGATGCACACTTCCTGGTCGTTATCAGATTGTCATGATGCATACTCGCCCATGGACCGTTGGTTTTGTCGTTATGCAGACTTTGTTTTAGCATCTCGGACTCAGAGATATAGCTAGGCATTCTCCTCACACACGCAATCGGACAGAATGCTAGAAAAATAATTCATGCAAATAACCGGACTATTTGGGGCTGCAGGAAGCGTTTTTTCAGAGCAGCGCACAGATGTTTGTCGAAAGCTCCGAAAGTCATTGATCATGTAACTGGCGTCTGATAAAATCTCACCGGTCCAAATTTTTATTTAGAGACTGCGCAGAAATGGTCACAGTCGTCGATTATAACTACGCCTTCAGAGTTATAACTGTCCCGCCACTTATTGCATGGTTTCAAAAAATAAGACAGAAAATCTGACAGGCTCAATAGCTATTACCAAGTCCTGGTTGGCCGTAAAGCAAAAAACCAACTGTCGAATTCGACATAAGATCCGGTACTGATTGCTTAGTAGAGCGTCCTGCCGTATTCGTTTTATATTATTGCATGACAAGTAAGTCGTATGCTACTTTCTATCTGCTCAAAATTGCCTAGTCGTGCCAGTCTATCAGCCTGTAGTAAACGATAACGTCAATGACAAAGTACAACATCGGTAACAAATTGAGGACATTAACGGTGACTAACAATAAACGACGTTGATAACGGTGTTCAGAACTATATGTCTTTGTGTCATAATGTTGGGAACACTCACCTTTATCCTAATACTCTATCATGGCCTTACTTCATTCCTGGCATTTGCGTTATTTTAAATGTATTTAAATAGTTACGTAATTAGTCTGCTTTATTTTCCAGACAGCTATAGTAACTATATTCTATTTCATATCCAGGTTTATGCTTCACTGTATTTAGTTTAACCTTCATCACCTAGTCTTATAGTTTTGTCCATTATTGTGGACTGACTTAGTTTTGAGCCCAATAGCAGCGCTTGGCACAAGCGAATATTTATCTGCACCATAGCTGTTAAGATGCAACTCATTCCTTACAAAATGTCGAAATTGGCATTGATAAACTCAGCTCCTTCGGTCTGGCACAGATTTCACAGTAGATTGTTGATTGTCTTTTCCATTTCCCTAGAGTCTGCATGGAAAGATTGCCATCAGCATGATTCGTATTCTTTTCTTCAATTCCCACAAAATAAATTGACATTTCTTTACAATCTCTTTCTTTTCATCAGAAAAAGGGTGATAGTTTGTTCGGTTACATGTTCTGCAGATATAACAAAAGATATCTAGGTGAACAGCTTGTACGCGAGGATGTCATTGCAAGATACACTTATATTAAGTTATCAGCCATTTTATCTGTCTAGCATAGAACTATCAGCCTGTAGTCTTATGCTGCTCTTGCACGTATGTCTCGAGCGCAGCAATGATACATGGAAATGATAGCGCAATACCTTGTACAATCGCCACGTAAGCAGGAGTGCATGTATCCATAATTGAATGCCACAGATACATTTAATTCAAATACGCACTATGCTTCTTTTATCTGTGCCACTTTAAAATCATAAACACTGAACCCGTACTCTCTTGATCACTTACGTAACTGCTGCTTCTACTAGGAGCATAAACGTGTTGCGTGTGTCAATTTTCGGTATGTTCTTAATAGTATTTGAGACTGCCTCGTCTTGTGAGGTGACTAAGGATATTTGCTGACTGTTTTGTTGTTGAAATGTCACGGAACATCTGAGGTGTGGTTATCGGTTTTGCCACATTAACTGCTTCCTTTTGTATGTAATAACAATCATGCTAGACTATAGCCTCTGATGTACTAATTTTTTATTTTAAGTGCAAAGCACATTAACATAACAAAGCAAAATATAACCCTAATTAGTGGAATAAATGAGAACAGTTTTAGCAAAAAACGGTAATAACTTATGCCATGACATTAATTACAGATAGGGCTATAAATCATTTTTACCACTATGTAAAATTTATGTTATTTTAAATGTCATCAATTTCATTCAAATACATCAATTAGAAAGAGAAAGCTTAATTGTATTTTCATTAGGTAAACATAATTTTTTGTTCACTTAATTTAAAGATAGAGACTGAGTAACGAAGTAGAGTGGGTTGAAAATGGTTACCAGAGGGGAAATAAAATCCTGTAAGATTTTGAACTGATCAATTTAGTACCAGTCAATTAGAAGGTGCAGATGACCAAAATAATACTTTCAAGGGGCTTTGAATTCTCACAGATATATATAAACTTTAAATTGCCTAGCCGCTGATGTTGAGCAGGTTTATTTTAGTACCAGTCAATTAGAAGGTGCAGATGACCAAAATAATACTTTCAAGGGGCTTTGAATTCTCACAGATATATATAAACTTTAAATTGCCTAGCCGCTGATGTTGAGCAGGTTTATTTTCGTTCATAGATTGTGTGAGACATACTTCATATGACAAACATCAATTTGAGCAGTGCGGTTGTGACGTCAACGGCTGGTACTGCTTTTGTGTTATATGGAGCCTGTGCTGCTCTTGTAGCTGTTACTCTGCGACAAGGGGATTTCATAAAGTTCTTCATTAAGTCTCTGCATATTTCAAAATGGAATGCTGTGCATAAGTATTTGTATAGTCTATGATACGAAGTTACAACAAGCAAGAACCGGAAGGCTGCAAGTATAATGTTAGAAGTTTCCCGGATCATGAGGGTTGGTTGTGGTACGAGTTCAAGCTTGATTCTACGGTGGTAGGAAGAAATACAGTAGGCATGGGAATGAGTATTGCTTTTGAAATGCGCTGATAAGTGATATATGTATATTGCTGCACTTACTAAAGGAATCTAGTAGGTGGCGTCTGCGACGACCACTGCCTTTGCTGGAGCGGCGACAGTGGACGTTGAACAACCATGTCCAACTCACAAACACAAAAATTTGAACGTGTATTAAAGATATAGAAGAGATTAAATTTGAATAACTAAACTAAAATAATACAATACACCTACCATGACGCTCCAAATGGCGGTCGGCAGTAAACACTTAACTTGGATCATTGAAGTTCGCTGAGTTAACGCCAAGAAACCTCATAGAGTGTCGGTAAACCGGTTGACGCCGAAGCAAAGGTAGCGCATGGTTCCAGGGTCAAATGGTAACACAGACGGTTCCACACCCTGGAGGCTGAATGTCCAGCGTCTTGCGCCCGTTAGAGACATGTGTTGTTGAAGACTAGTGTTTATACGATCCTGAAGTCGAAGCTTTCAGAAATTCGGGCCAGAAGAAGGCTAAATATACGATGCTTATCTTTATGGGCATTCCCGTAAACGAATTCATGACGATATTAGGGAAATAGAGCACGGCTTGCCCCAAAGTGTCACTTCAACTTCCGCTTTGCCCACACATCCACAGGTTTTCGATGTTCTGCGTGTGGTCTTCTGCGTTGTCAGGATCCATGTCAGTACCTTTAGTGTACAACAACTCTATGAGTATATATGCCATTTATTGTGTTATTTACAAAACCGCGACTTTGTTAAGACGTTCATCGACGACCCATAAAAAGTTTAGTAATTGTTATCAACGGGAAATAACTTGTTCAAAAAACTTCCTTTGTGGGAAGAGAATCTTCGGTGACAGGGCGATGTGAGCGGCATTTCCTATCATCCCATAGCTGGAAGGCGATGTAATTCAATGGCCGACCACTAACGTCGTACTCCGGTGAATTGGCAAGCAAGAACCGCTTGTTGGCCAACCACTGAAGACAGTTCGGTAGTTCCCATAGATTGTCGTTTAAAACACATTGTTCAGGCTTCATTTGTCACGGCACCAGCATCCGCGTTTTATTTTAAACAAACATATTCAAAGGAATAGTTATTGCCCATTGGATAGTTACCATTCGACCCCCTTAATTCCGCTTAATTCCGCTGCTAATTGAGCAGTACCGTAGCTAGGCACTTATTTCAAGAATGTGTGAACGACTCGGCTGGTTCCTGACTGGTGAAGCATCACAACCTGCCAGACGGAATCTAAACTGGTAGCATAAAGGCTTAGCGTGCAGCAACTTTTGTGACCTCTTTTATTATCCGCATCTAGCTGCTACCACCACACTATGCGGTATAATTGGGCATACTCGTGGAAAAATTGACCTTTTTAAAAAATTACATTACGTCGCCGTCACATTTCTCTGGAAGGCTAGCAGGATGTCTCAAATTCCAAACCGTCACTTTTAATAGACCTCCACTTCCTCGACCTTATTCGGGCATATGACGGCTCTGACTGCGGACACTGATGCTGCTGAGCGATAATAATAAAATGATCAACACAGAGTTTGTTGCCTGCAAAGTAAGACCTGTTCTTGAGTAACTAGTTGTAACTAGTTATAGTTACTGATAAAAGTAACTAGTTACTTACTAGATACATGGCTTGTTATCGATGCTGCACTTATGTATCAAAACATACATACAATAATCTGTGACGTGCCTTCCTTTCTATCACTACCTCCCCCACACCAATATTTCACTGTGAGTCGGAGTAGGATAGAACGCCAGCCAAGGACTCCCCCTTTGGAGTAGGATAGAACGCCAGCCAAGGACTCCCCCTTTCTTTCCTTTTGTCCATAATGGCCACCACTTCAAGGGGGGTTAGGGTTTTTAATACGGTCGTTAAACCGTTCGTCTAGATCATTCAGTCTATCTAGAACAGTTTTCAGTATGTTGTTGAGGTCACCTGATTTGTTAACAATCGTTGGTCTAGGTGGTCGGTTGGAGGAGTGGTCGTAGCTATCTTTTCTCCCCGTTCCAGAACCTCCTTATCGATTGTAAGTACTCACGATTCAATAATTCACTCGTTGATAAATTTAAGATTTTAATGAAATTCAAAATATTTACAACGAGGAGATAAGCTCATAAGTTCGTTTCAATTATGTTAAATCTTTATCAGCCTATATGTCCGGGTTTGCCCAACCTATGCGAGGTTAGGAAGATGACTATCTGGTATTAAATTAACACAGTGACAACCACTCATTCTGAATAGAAACACGAAAATATTATGTCATAAGGACAGTACAATAATCAGTACAATAATAACCAGCAGAAGAGCATCGCTAATATTAAATGAAATGAGTGCGACATAATACACTAAGCTGCAATAAAAGATTTCAAATGTCTCTCAAATGCAATAAAAGATTTCAAATGCCTCTCAAAGCAATAATGGACAATAAAGAGGAGCAATACACAAGCAACACATCTCTCTCCCCAAAGCATAGGAAGAACTCCAAATATAAATGCAAGTTACTAATACTGCTAAAGTCTCCACTACTTCTGCTAGGACTACTACTGCAACTACCTGCTCTAACTGCCTTCGCCCTCAGTTTAAATGCCTACACAGGCTACTCTGGCAAGCAGACTTCACTGCATGAAATATCTTCCTTCCAATTTAGATGCAGCCCATCCCTGGCAAGATATCCCGATCTTTGTGCATTGAATTCAATTTCCACGAAATCAACTCCTTTCCTGCACATTGCCATCAGCGTGGCATTGATCTCCAATCTCTTACTCTCGCAGCTTCTCGACAGGTCTCTTCTGGGAAGGATTCCTATGGTCACAAGGTGTTCCCTCCTCTGTTTCATTTTGTTAATTGGATGATTATGTCTTTTTCCCCATGGAATTAGCATATTCGACAATTGTAACATTTTCACCTTCCTGTTGTTATTCCAAAGACCCCTTGACCCCCTCATCCCTGTCGTCGACAGTGATTTTCTCACCTGTCCGCCGTTGTTGTTCCAGAGACGCCCTTACCCCATCCTTTCTGTCGCGATTTTCTCTGAAGGGCAAGAAAAGAGCTGGTGAAAGCACTTGGTCGCAATTCTACCTAGGGGAGACCCAGGCATAAGGAACCACTTAAGAGAGAACATGTTTGGACACTCTAATTTTTATGTATGCCAAAACATTTGCTTATTTGGAAAATATGTTAAAAGAGCTACCAATTGGTCATATTAAGAATGCACACATTAATTTCTTAACATAGTGAAAATATTTCCCAAGTGAACACACCCAAACAGTTCCTTATGCCCAACCCCTTGGACAAAAGGAATCATAGCAATGGGCAAAAGGAACCACACACACACACACGCACACACACACACACACAATTTTTGACCACTCCCCCTTGTCAACAACTGTCAAGTTTCAGTTACCCCCGTCCCACTATAATTATGTCAACAACTTTTGACCCCCCCAAAGATCAATGACAAGTCCCAATAATAAGGTTATTATTTTTGCGGAGATGACCATTTTCCCCCTTTTTTGCTCATCGAGTGTGAAAATGTGGTGGTGATGACATTACTGCCATGCTTTTTTCGACTGTAATAAGTAGTATTCTATGAAATTTCCTATTTTTGTATTTTTGTAAAAATTTAAATTGTTCGTCAACTTTTCTTGACCTCCACCCTCCCTTTGTCAACAACTATCAAACTTTTCAAACCCCCTCCCCCCTAAGCAAAAATAATTTGGCTAATTATTATTTATGCATCAGCTTGCAATAATGTTTTTAGTATTAGCAATGGTGGGCAAAAAGAACCAGACACAAGGAACTGGTTATTCTTGCCCGGTTCCTCTTGCCCAGTGAGAAGCTTAAATCAAATACCCCCGCTCCCTCTGTAACCGCATGGTTACTGCTTTTATTTAGCTACCAGTTTTAGTCATACTTAGTAGTCTTTTACATCACAAAATAATAAGCATCTATGAATTATACTATTGAAGAATGACACTACAATACAGAATTTAAGAAAATTGTAACAGAACCTTCATTTTTGAACTTCAAAAATTTCAATGAAGTAACAACATTTCAAACTTTTCATGCTTTCCCGTAGACATAAATTGGTGAACTCGCATAATGAACATACACGATTTATGCCGTCTGGTGAATAAGACTAAATAAATGACCGGTTCGTTATGCCCAGGCGGTTCCTTATGCCCGAGTCTCCCCTACGCCTAACTTCTCTTCAGAATGGATATAGGTTGTACTGGTAAGCGTCTAATCTGTTAACAATACATAGATAGATATATATATGAATATTTAAAATGAAAATAAGTTATATATGATGCCTTTACCCTCTCTAATAGATATTCCTGCTAGCTAAAATGAGACCTTCGATGTCCGCCAAATCACCCCTTATTTAACTCCAGGATGGCCTGAATTCCCTGGGAATCTGGCGTGGATGTGAATGCGGGGGCCTGATCTATGCAAGAACAGGGAAATTGATCACAACATGAAGTAATAAGAAAATGTATATTATGTAAACATCCAAGCAATGATATGGTAAAGCAATCGACGACAAACTGATACAATGAAATGATGAAAGTAAAGTTTATATGACTAAATGTCCGAATCTTTATCAATAAGCACTAAAACATTTGGCTGCAGCAAGTATTAAAATAGCGAAACCAATCATAACGCGACAATATTCTGTGCATAAATGCATAGAGGCTGTGTGCATAAATGTTATGTGCATAAATGCAGTCACACAATATAACAGTGAAATACTCTCTTTTAGACTGTGGTTTCTAATAACGTCAACCCATTATAATTAACTGGACTCCACAACAGCGCATAAAACATCACAGAACAAAATAATCTTAACTACAGGGTTAATGTATTTACCTCCACATGCTCCGGGAGAAATCAGATTCCTCACAATTCCGCGACTACGCTGTTTGCTCCCCTGCTCAGTTTTCCTCCGGTCTCCGGAGTTAAGTGAGGCAGTGATGCAGACTAGACGCTCGAGATTTTGTTCCGATCAGTTTGTTAATTAATTCGATAAATTTCAATATTGTTCTTGCGAATTGCTAAAATTTAACTCTTAATTTTTAATTCGTTTTCAGCCGTTTATGTCGGTATATTTTTCTTTCACTATTTTTATGTAATTCCGCCAGAATCCATAGACTTAGAATCAACATGACCTATCATCGCTCCTTTCATTACCGTTACTATTTGTAATTTAATTCCAGACATTCTATTAGTTTTTCTATTAAATCACTCCACACTAACATCGGCTGCACTATTGACCTTGTGCTGAGCTTGTGGTCCGCTGCATGAGCTGAAACACAATTTGACTTTTCTGCACAATTTGACTTTCCTCGTTAATTTCAGCCTGACATTATGACATTATTTCCTCTCTATTTGTTTATTCTAACTGTTCATTTCTTTTCCTCGAAACTTGATGTACGCAAACCGATTGATCACTGGACCTACCGCACTGCCGTTGAACAATACAAACATTTAAACGAATTCCTATCTCCTTTTCCCTTGACCCTTCGTCGCTCACATCTTACGTATTCGCCATTCACATTTCCGTCTCACCCGATGCACAAATATCATCATCATTCTTCTTGCTCTATCAGGCGATATCCACCCAAATCCTGGACCATCCCCATCACACACAACACTCTGCACTCTCAACATCAGATCCCTCACTAATCCTCAACACACACATTCACTACATGAACTTGCGAACTCACAATTGGACTCCCTGTTCTCAAAACACACATTACTCTCAAAAAACACACACAACCCTCAACAACTGATGTAATTGCATTGACCGAAACCTGGGTTTCACCATCAACCACTGCATCTCAATTGATAGAAGCCACCCCACCTGGCTTCACCTAATAAGCTTTCCTAGAATAGCCAAATCCACCAACTCTTCTTCCAACCTCGGAGGAGGCACAGCCTTCCTCATCCGTGATCACATTCAAATAACTAGTTCATCATCAACACAATTTTCATCATTTGAATGCTCATCAGTTACTCTAAAACTCCCATACACGAAATTAACCATTTTCAAAGTTTACCGTCCTCCATTATCGTCAAAATATTCAACTGCTTTTGGAAAATTCCTCGATGAATTCACTATCTTTCTAGGCTCAGCAGCAACAACCCCACATGAATTTGTAATAACGGAGATTTCAACATACATGTTGACAAGAACAATGGCCCAAATTCTACTCAATTCAAACAACTCTAACACAAGCAAACCTCACACAGCACATTTCCTTTCCAACTCACACTTTTGGCCACACCTTAGACCTATTAATCACCCTATCTTCTTCATCACTATCCCCTTGTTCATCAGTCAGCCCGTGCTCACCATCGGATCATTTCCCCATTTTCACTATCCTAAACGTCTGCCCACCACCCCTCCACCTCGTGGTACCTACTCATTCCGCCGTCTCAATAAAATTGACATATCCACCTTTTGTGAAGACATTGATTCATCTGACCTCACCATTGAACCCCCCAAACACCCTACAATCACTAATTGACAAATATAATTCTGTCCTATCTGCCTACTACTCGACAAACATGCTCCCCATAATCACACGGCCACTATCATCTCACGGTAACAACCCTTGGTACAATTCCTTCATCCATTCTTATAAGTCATTTCAAGACGCCTAGAAAGAATTTACAACCGAACACATTCTGCTATTGACCTTAAAAATCTCCGTTCTGCAACAAATCACTACCACAACCTCCTCATATCTGGCAAAAAAGTATTATTCTAACTTAATTGCATCCAACAGCTCAAATCCTCGTAAACTCTGGAACACTGTGAATTGTCTATTCCACACAATAAAGCAAAGCCTCTTCCTCAATCCATTTCGCAACTTGCTGAATCATTTGCTAATTTTTTTTCCGGAAAAATCTCTAAGATCCGCACCAATCTAAAATCTACCATGACCAATCAAAATACATCTCCACATCACCCATCACCATCAGAAGCTCCTTCCAATTTTTCCTGCTTCACTCCTGTGACTGAGGAAGAAGTATCTAAACTCCTGCAGTCCTTTCCAAACAAGCAATGCAGTCTTGATCCAATACCAACCTCTCTTCTCAAACAGTGTGCCTCTGCCTAGTACCAACTATTAAAAAAATTATCAATATATCTCTTTCCACAGGCACATTCCCATCCTCATTTAAAAATTCCCTCAACTCCACTTCTTAAAAACCAAACCTTGACAGAGAGGATCTCAACAATTATCGCCCCATTTCAAACCTGTCTGTCCTCTCCAAACTCACAGAAAAATCGTTCTTTCCAGACTAACTGAGCATTTGTCAAAAAACTCCTTATACAACACTCACCAATCCGCTTATACAAAACATCATTCAACAGAAACCGTCCTCACATACATTTATGACAAACTCCTCACTGCCATTGGCTCTCAACGAGTTACTGGTCTCTGTCTCCTTGATCTTTCTGCTGCCTTTGATACTATAGATCACAAAATCCTAGTGAAACGCCTTTCCCTCTGGTTTGGAATATCTTCTGTAGCTCACCGCTGGTTCCAATCCTATCTCAATCTAGATCTTTTCAAGTTTCATGCCAGAATCAAACTTCATCACCTTCCGATCTATACTATGGAGTACCACAAGGATCTGTCCTTGGACCGGTTTTGTTCAGTCTCTACACTACCCCACTGTCATCCTTAATCAACTCTCTCAAATTGAATCATCAACTTTATGCAGATGACACTTATTTCTTTCGTTTACTCCATCTTCCTTTAAGGCATCAATCTCTGAACTAGAATCAGCATTTTTGTCAATCTCATCGTGGATGTCAGCTAATCTCCTTGCCCTCAATCCCTCTAAAACAGAATTTCTCTTATTTGGACTGCCACAACAACTGAAAAAAATTGAAAATCCCACACTGATTTTAGCCCCAGATACAATAATAACCCCTGTTCCAACTGCAAAAAATCTTGGATTTACTTTTGACTCCTCCCTAAATTTTGAAGCTCACATATCTCAACTATCAAAAACCTGTTATGCTCACATTCGTGATCTACGTCGCCTTCGTCCCGACCTTGATATTAAAACTGCTTCCACTATTGCCACTTCAATAGTTCACTCTAAGTTAGACTACTGCAACTCACTGTTTCACAATCTTCCAAAGGCTTCCATATGTAAACTCCAATCGATTCAAAATGCAGTTACTAAATCGCCTAAATTTTGCCACATTACACCATTACTCAAATCTCTCCACTGGCTCAAGATAACAGAACGCATTGAATATAAAATAATATCGATGACTTATAACTCACTTCATACATCAAAACCAGTCTACCTAAGAAATCTGATAATTCCACAACAACCTGGATCTACTAGATCCTCTTCACATGTAACTCTCCTTCGACCTCTGAATCAATCATCTCTCAAAATTTGCAATCGTGCTTTTTCATATGCGGCACCTGAGCTTTGGAACTCAATTCCAATATCCCTTCGCTGTCTACATCAAAGCCAAATAACAAACTCTGAGTCACAATTTTCTCCCCTTCTTGCAACATCTCATGTTTTTCTTTCTAAACTAAAATCATTTCTCTTTATAAAATCATTTCCTCCATAGCTATAGCATCCTGCCCACTTGCCCTTTTGATTAAATGACCCGGCATGAATGACCCACCTTTGGCTATAGCTACTTCATTTGAGATTGAGCACGTAGGAATAAGGAGCTACTTCGGTGCATCTTTTGAAAGCGCTTTAGAAATTAACGAGATTTTACTTACTTACTTTCTCCACGTCTCCTTCCCCACACCAGAGCGAACTCTCCTTCGTGCATCCTCCTTTTATGCCTTTCTGCTCCTCCGCTGCTGCCTCTCCCCGGGCTCCTCTGAGTGCCCTTCTGCCTGAGTGTAATCGGTGCCTCAGCCTCCTATTGCTGTGGTCAGTTTCCTTAGCCCGGCTGAGTGCGATGCAAGTCATCAGTAAATACGAGATGATTCGTCGTACACTCGACTTCTTAAATCGAAAAATATGCCATATACCCCCATCCCCAATTCCTAAAACTGAAGTTAAGTAGGGTTTGATAGAAACATATATTTGCAAGCTAGTGTGAGCTATAGTGGCAAATGCGACAAATAAAATAAAGCAGCATGATAATAGCAATAAGCAAATACAATAATGCAAAAGAAAAATATGGGGAGGCGATACTATACTACCATTAATAATGTAGTTTCAGTGATGCCACTGTTTGCTGAGTTCTGGTATATCTAAATGAAGTAAGTTCATGGATCACTCAAAGTTCCATTAAGGATGAAGCCGGATTGGGTTTGTCTTTGAATGGGGTTCCACGGTCTTCCTCGGCAGATGCGTCCGTAGCCTGGAGTGCTGCAGGTGCAGGATATAATTGGTACATAGGTGTACCAATAGGATAATTGCTTCAATATGGTCCACATTGTTCATGAGGGGCATGGTGACGAGATGAAAATAGGGAGGGTGAATGAACTTGGAAGGTATCCTTGCTGTATTGGGTGGAGAGCGGAGGAGAATCCAGAAGCTTTCCCGATGCCCCGCACAAACACTTGGAGAACTGATGGGCTCACTGTGAGAAATGCGACAGAAGTCATTGCCAGCACCTGGTGTGCTGGAAATGCAGTGGTCCAGCGACAAATGGCTTCCACCGTGAATTCGTTGATGGTCCCGCCGACGAAGTTTGGGATCCAGTAGAAGGGATAGATGGGGGTGAGACATTCTCATAGCGGTGAGGTGGATGTGGTGGTGGAGACGGTTCCACGATGTGAGCATCAGATGCGTTCGGAGCAACGCTTGAGAATTCATCGGTTGACGTGGATGGTACAAATGATGCAGCGGTAGGGCATACCCAGGTCTGCTGCGGAGGTTGGGCGAATTTTGGCCTACTTGTGGTGATGTCTAGAAGTGGTGTGACATTGAATTTTCGATATATTTTTAAATGTATGTGAATGTATATAAAATGTTTCAAAAGACTAGGTAGATTTACTATAGAATATGACCTGTTATCATCATATTCCCTTGCATAAGTTCACGTAGCAAAACTTTCCTCATCCCTTTGTTCATCAAACGTGCCAAGTTCAGTAAATTACTTGACGTTACTCACATTAAAAAGATAGGCAAAATTACGACATCTGTTCATTCTTATAGTGCACATATATGATGATTACTAATATTATTATTATTATTATCCCAAAAATTGCATTGCATGAACGATCTGCAATCTTCTTCTTACTGTCGTCTTCTTAGCCAGCAAGAGACGCAGTGCCGCATATGCCAAAGAGGAGGAAGAGAAATTAGGGGGAGGAGGAGGAGCAGCACTAGGAGAAGACGGACCAGACCAGAAGAAGAAGAATTCTGCGATTCAAATTGCCGGACGGATGTACTAAACGGTGGACATTTACACCCTGCAGTCTACAGCAACCGCAGTCCATGGAATACTTGTGCTTCGGAGAGGAGGTTTGTCCAACCACTGGTCAATGTTATTTGCAAGGCTTTGTATGCTTCAAAGTGAGTTTAGTGTACAAAACGTCATCACCTGACAGTTTTCAATGTTATATTTAATGCCAGTATTATCCAATACATGTGATAGGAAATCAAAGCATCCCGGTAGCGGGTTGTTTTCTATTCACTGTGTCTCTCATTGTATTAATATCCCTTACATAATCCAAAACAGAGATAGATGGACAGACACACCTATGTCGTAACTCGACAAATAACCCTGAAATGAGCTGGGGGGAGGAGAGAGAGAGAGACATAGAGAGACAGACACCAAACATATTTTTTCATCCCAGAGAGAGAGAGAGAGAGAGAGAGAGAGAGAGAGAGAGAGAGAGAGAGAGAGTTAGTTCCCTCAAAATTTTGACGGGCGTGCGTGGAAAACTTGATGTGACATTTTAGTGAGCAGCATTTGTGAAAGTCATACATTCACGAATGCTAACAACAAATGCCTTTCCTAAATATGCCAAATTAGAAAATATTGCACATGCATAAGCCCTGTTTCATTATGTCAATGACCATGTTTTTCAACTTACTTTGCATAGATAAGGTCGTTAAGTCACTCTACTACCTAGGTCCTATAATATTTGCAGTTTTTACAAATCATATAGGGCCTATATGATTTATAAAAACAATAAATAAAATTAATGGAGCTGAAAATTTAGAGGAAAACAGTTACTTAATTTGCTTTACTAATTTATTTCCACTTTTGTCTCTGTGTGTGTTTGTGTTCCAATGCTTTGTAACCCACAGTTAAATCCATAATGTTTCCCTATGTATAATAGAATTTTATTTGCACCAAATTATCCAAATGATTAACCTGTTTCTAGATTTAGTTTTAATTGAATTTATTAGGCTAAAGCCGCGTTCGCATTTTGCACTCGATGCTTGCAATAATGGGTGTCCATAGGGGGAAGCAAGAAGTAAAAAAGTAACCTGTAGTACTAAATTAAATATTAATTTACATAAGAATCATACGAACTTGCGCACCCGGAAAAGTTTCATATCTTTCGTCAGAAGACCCCATTTTACACCCCTGGAAAAATTTCCGTGGATGCCCGTTACTACACAAATGCCCAGCAGTATCGACAGCTCTTTTATGTCATCATCCTTCATGGCATATGTAAGGTTATGACACAGCGAATGTTTAAATTGATCCAGTTGTCAACTTTTCCGCAATTAGAAATCTGAAGGCATCATGTTGTTGACCGATCTTTGCAATAACACTTTCTTGAGAGTTTGGTATCACACTTGAAAACCTTGTTATGAGTTTGTTCAAACTGTCTCGTCCGGAAATCTGTTCTCGCGGTGGCTACATGTTCACATCACATGTTGACATCACCGTCAATTGAATTAAGAACTTCCTTCACTGCATCCCTCCAATGAACTGTTTCTCCAAGATACTGCAATCTTATTTTTCAATAGCGAGCCTGCGGAGACTGCGTGGAGGTTTGCAGTCAGTGCACGGGGGGTTTTCCGAGAGAGCGAGAGACGGCTTTTTCCATTCACTATTTCTGTAACTCTATTAATAACCCTTAATTGTAAATGAGAGAGATAAGACAGGTTATCTGTAATACTCAAGAGTAGTTGCGCATGAGATTTTGTGTATATGGTTTCTCTGTTTATATTTCTTATAATGATGTCATCGTTTGTCATTCAGGAGAGGAAAACTTTGATGCAGTGTGCCACATTGCATTCGCTCGACCTTCTGTTAAGGTGAACAGGGACTATTGTTCCAGGCAGAGCAATTTGTGCTAGTGGGGCACTCCGCCGACAGAACAGACCACAGACAGTACCAAATCTTATGCCGATCAGCCCGAGATGCATCAGCAGGAAGAGAAGTTGTGGGAGGAATCTTTGCCTCAGCAGCTGCAGCTGCAGCACCACCAGCAACAAGATCAACACCAAGAAGAATGGCTCCTTTGTGCAGACGATATTTGAATCACACCAAACATTATGATCTTAAAAAATCCTTCCTAACCAGCTCAAAAGTTTCCTTTTAGCTCTTCAAATGCCTCTCTGATACTGATGCGCACCAGTCTCTTTGCCTCCTAACTACATCCCCTCATTGCCATAACAGGTTCTATTTTCATTTTGTTTTCTTTCATGTTGCCTGCATTGCTTCAATTTTATTCTGTCAATTCCTCAATTGTCATCGACTTTCTAACGTTTGGATCATTCACTGTCCAGCATTTGTTGCTGTCTTATCTCATCTAGTCCTGCTGAGATTCTAAGTATTTTGTTGTATGGATTTGCTTTTAGGCCTAGGGATATTGTTGTATGGATATGCTTGATGCAGTATTTTGATAATCTTTTGACATTTCGACGATCTCATTCCACTCAGTTTCTTCCCCGTGCCCAAATAAGGTTCAGAGATCCTAAATTGGGTACATTCAAAGTTGTTTTCATTTTTAATATTCCAAAAGTCTTGGCTGTGCTGATAGTAAAGTTTGCATTCTGTTTTATAGCCAATCATGTAAGCTATGTCTGGGAAATGAAAATGCCTTGTGGTTCAGGTGCCCAAATTGATGTCTACCTTACTCATAAAAATTTCCCCTCCCCCTTACTTGTCAAGTGCTAAGCATTTTAAATGCCATTATTTTTGCTCTAGCATTGCAATGTAGGCTACAATGCAATTCTTAATTGTTTACTTTATCATTATTTTGTTTCTGGTATTTGTTAAAATAAACATAATCGTCCATAGTATCGTCATCTTGTCTTCAGTTCACGTTTTACTACAGAATACTAAGTCAGTGGTTCTCAACCTGTGGTCCGCAGACCACAGTATTCCGCGAGATGATTTCTAGTGGAATGCGGCGAAGTCTGATAAAACGTGTATAGAAATTAGAGGTAGGTCTATATATTTTCCATGTGAAAAACCAGAAAAGTGCGACGAGCAAAACAAGGTCATCAGCTTTAAAAGGCTATCAGCACATTTTGTGTGTAGGCTATTTTGTGCATTTTCAACGTGAAAAAGGCTGACGGGCAAAAATAAAATGTCGCTTTTTAGGAGCAGATGCCTGCGATGCCTGCTCAAATTATCGGGTGGTCCGTGGAAATCGTTGAACTTCAAAAGTGGGCTGCGAGGCAAAGGGGGTTGAGAACCACTGTACTAAGTTAGCCAATAACCATTAATAATCCCTTACGCCTGAGGTTCTGACGTCTGAGCCCCTGTTATAATAATAATAATAATGTGATTTTAAGTGGTGAAAACCAGTAACCATCCATGAAATCTTTAGCAACCATTAGTGAAGAAAACCAGTGAAGAGATCTTAAATGAATTTGGGATAAACAGAAGTCTGATGCTAGCCATTGAAACAGACAGCTTTCCTTCTTTTGGACACGAGGACGGAAGGCCTGGAGCATTTGGCAGTAACTGGAAAAGTGGAAGGGAAAAGAGCAAGAGGAAGGCAGAGAAACACCTATGTAGACTGCCTACGAGAAGGGATAGAGGGAATAAAGAGCAACATCGAGTTAATAATAGGATGTCAAGATCGAACAAAGCGGAAATCCATGGTCGCGAACGTAGAAATACACCGCACCTAAAGAAGAACTGTAGTAACTCTCCGCATTCAATAACTTAGTTTATCACTTTATCGCAGAGATGTACAGTAGTACTTGGTACTTGTACTCGACGAGTACAAATTTTTTGTACTTGTACTTGTACTCGGAGTTTTTGGAATGCAAGTACTTGTACTCGTAGGCCAGGTACTTGTACTTGTACTTGAAGCATTGTGTACTTGCTACATCTCTGGCTACATGCAGTGGCGGCTCCACCGGGGGGCCCGTGCCCCCTATTGACTGCCTGGCCCCCCCAGTGGCCCCCCAGTTGGGACCCTATACTTAATGCTACATACATTAAACAACAAATGGTTGGCCCCCATGATTAGAAGTTCCCCCTCCCCAACGGCCCCCCCCCACTTGCCAAATCCTAGAGCCGCCACTGGCTACATGTAACTTCAAGGGTACCAGTAATGCTGTTCCTTTAGGCTAATGACAAGCACATCCTCACAGATGGCCAAATACCTGGAACTCAACGATATTTATGATGAAGCCACTGATACCATGGTATTTTGGAACAATGAAGTTAACAGAAAGGAGTTCAACAGGCTGTATAATGCAACCATTAATTAGAGACCTTAGTGTGCCTGCTTCTGGCGCACCAATTAAACGCGTATTTAGCCAAGCTGGCTTGATCGCGTGACCTAATTAATAGGGCTAATATGACCGATGCAAGACTATCATCTCTTTTAGTGCAACTGTGATGATATTTAGATGCTAATAGTGTCAATTTTATTCGTGGCCGTACAAAATGTCCGAGGACAAAATGTCAGCGGAAAAAATGTCAGAGGACAGAATGTCACGGTTTAGGGTTAGAGTTAGGGTGACATTTTGTCCGCTGACATTTTATCCCCATGACATGTTATCCCCATGACATTTTGTCCGTGACATTTTGTCCGAGGACATTTTGTTCTAGCACCATTTTATTCATTATTATTTATTTTATTTAACCGTGACAAACAGCTACCCGTTAATAAAGTGTAGGCTTACTTGCTGTTTGTATATGGCTATGGATCGGTACTTATACTCGAGGCATCGGTACTTGTACTTGCGGCTTCAGTACTTGAACTTGTGCTTGTACTAGTACTTGGAGGCCTTGTACTTGTACTCGGAGTTTTTTGAATGCAAGTACTTGTACTCGGAGGACATGTACTTGTACTTGAAGCATTGTGTACTTGCTACATCTCTGCTTTATCGAGATAGCCTTTGAATCCCTTTACTGTTTCAAATGTCACTCACACCTTGTCCACAACCCTTGGACCAACCCTCTGCTTAAATAATTTGCAGTTGTTAGTAACTATAGTCCTGTAACTCCAGAGAGAGTAGGCAATATTGGAAAAATATTTAAATACTAAATAAAGAAACGCCGTGCATTCTTCCTATTCATCGTCCTGGCATAATAATTTTCTCTGTCCTTTACACTATAGGCTACTAGGCCTATAGGCCCATTACTATATAGACGAACGTATCCATAGCCTATCTTCTTCTTTCGATCGGTATATTGTAGCGAATTTAGATAATAGCGTAGAACCCTTAGTAGCAATAGACTCAAGTGAGCTATTAATAATTCATGAGCTTAATCCTTTGACAGGTAGCCGCCCGCATAGGTAGATAGGCCCAATATAATAATGATAGATTGACCGAGTAGAGCAGTAAGGCTAAGAGATAGGCAATTAATGTATAGCGCGCAGCAATTAAAGAGCAGCGATGAGTGCGAGCTAGTGAGATGAGTGCACGCGTTAGTGGCCGGCAGAAATCGTATAAATAGCCGGTTCTGCCACAGATCAGGACCGATGGCCGAGGCGGCGTGTGAGAGAGAAGGGAAAGGTGCGTATATGTGTTTTGGATAGTGCACTATGCACCCTATGCACCCTATGCACCCGTAGGAAGAGTGCACCCTGAGGTTAAGGAAGCACCCTTGAGATTAAGTGCATTGCGAGAGGTGCATTGCGAGAGGTGCATTGCGGAGGTGCATTGCGAGAGGTGCATTGAGAGAGGTGCATTGCGAGAGGTGCATTGCTAGAGGTGCGGTGCAAGGCACTGAGAGTAAGGCGGTACGGTAAGAGGTAAGGTGCACGAGGAGAGGTAAGGTGCACAGTGGAAGGTAAGGTGCACGGAGAGGAGTAAGGTGCACGGAGAGTTAAGTGAGAGGAAGAGGATACATTGAGAGAGGGATTAAGTGTGGAATATAGGAACGGAGTGCAGGTAAAAGTGCGCGTAGTGACAGGTGGTAGCAAGAGAGCCTGAGATCTTAGCCAAAAAGCTAAGACGAACGACCACGTGCCTTAGTTGAGTCATAACCCCGTGTGCGCCGAACCGGGCGGAGCCATCTTGAGTTTAGGAGGCGTAGGAACCTCGATAGGCCCGGTTCGCCACAATATAAAAATTACGACTTATTACCAGTTAGTGGCAATGGTAAAATTCATCTTTTTTTGTAGTCTACAACGGTTGCGTCGTCGAAGAAACGCCCAGAGTTTAATCTAGGCCGTTTCAGAGGGAAAATTTGCCCTTTACTACGAAAATTTAAACCCCTCCCCGGAAATTTTGGTATACTATATCAACTACATGTAACAGCAACCTTCTTTCGGGTTTCGCGCAACAACGGAGTGAACGAAAAAATCAAGTCTGGCAGCCAATGATGTGGTGCCCATGCTATTAATATAGTAAAATTAATGTAATGGACAGCTAACTGTCTAAGGTACCTTACATCAGGAGGCCGAAGAAAAACAGCGTTCTGTGCATACAGAATAATTTCGGAGTTTTCAACTTGCAATATTGCTCGGGTTTTTTGAAAGCTAAAAAGATACACCGATGTTATGCATTTTTATTCCTATTTCAGACCATTTGTGCAAAATGTAATAAAATTGGCATGAGGGTCCACAATCTGGCCTAAAGCAGAATTCCCTCCAGAAAATATTATTTTGTTGTATGCTCATACGATAATATCCAAAATAAAACTAATAATGCTTTCACCAAGAAACCCTTCAAGGGTCCGGTCACTGGACACCACCACTGAAAAGCATTCCAGCCAACACCAACCAACTCGTCACTACATTTAAAAAGCTAACAGCGGAGACCCTCACAGAACCCCCTCCAATAACGGCTTTTTCATCAATAGACATCACTAAAATAATTTGGTCTCGGACCTAAGAACATGCCTCCGGAACCTAAGGGCGGATGACCAAAAAGTTATCCGGCGGTCGTCTGGATCCGGTATTTAGCCAAAGGAAATGCCCGGAGGCAGAAGCAAACGTTGGCGTTTAGCCTCTTTTAACGGAGCGAATATGATAACTTTCGACAGCGCTTCTATAGCACCACATCTGTGTTTCGGGCGTGAGACGCTCTGGAAGACGTGCACAGGACATCGTCAGGGCTTCGTCTGTTTTAAGGAAAGACAGACTCTTTACCCAAAATGAAGAAAATAGACGCCGAAGCAGACTTTGAATCGTTCCGCGGCTCTGTCGAAGATAACCGTAGACAAGGGCGTGAAACACGGGGGGGGCGGAGATGGCGGGGAACGGTCCCCCCAATAATTAGTAAATGGGGACAGAGTGTATCAATTATCCTCCAAGGTTTTGTGCCTTATGGTAAAATCACTCATTACGTAGGCCTATGACCTTTTTTGCTCATCATGCAGGGTACTTTTGGCCAGGGAAAAATATAAGGATGACGTTTTTTTGCTCGTCAAGACTTTTTGGGAGACGAAAAGAGGGCCTGAACTGACTTTATAGACGATTCTATCCCTCTCCAATGTTGACGTCAGGTTTACGCCACTGAACGTAGATACTGCTCTAAAGATGGAGAGTTTGAATAGTTTGGAGAAGCACCAACAGAACCAGGCTTTTTCCAGGAATTTGCGTTTTGGGGGGTGTCCCAAAATTGCGGGAGGTGTCAAAGTCCAGTGTTGAGTCTCATACGGATAGTTTTGCGTATAGTAATAATAATAATAATAATAATAATAATAATAATAACAATAACAATAACAATAATGTGATTTTAAGTGGGTTTGAATCATGTGCAAACTGAAATTTCTGATTTGATCACATAATACGCAGTACGAAATAGCTGCATCATAACACCACTGTCCTTCACAGCAGCTTCATACTACTTTTAACATATGTCTGTTTGGGTGATAGCCAACACCACCCCTGGCAGGGGGTGTAGGGTAGGGGGTGTGTGTCAAAAACCGGGGTGTGTAGGTAAATCCCTGAATAGAACGGTGTTCGAAGGGCGCAAAAACTAGAAAATAACAGTACGTGTAGGCTGTTTAAATAGAGCCCATTATTTTATTACATTGATATAATAACATCATACGAATACGCAACGACAAACTCTTGAAGAAAACTGTTAACCACCTAATACCCGGGGCAACTGTGGGTCTCTGGCTAACTGGGCCCCAGGGCATCGGGAAAAGTTTCTTTACGAGATCGCTCTGTACATTAAAACAGCTCACCTACTACTCTAAGCCACTCAGTAAATAATGATGCGATGGGCAGGGCTGAGGGATTGTAGGACATTCTCCCCTGGACATAATCCCCCGGACATTATCCCCCCGGTACACCCTTTGAAAATACACAGCCGGACATAATCGCCCCTTTGTTTTCTCTATGGACTTTGGCTATAATCATTACCCACACCATAAACCAGACACTAAACACTAACCCTAAGCGATACTGACGGCAGCCATTATTATTATTATGGAACGACAAGATTAACGTGACATAATGTCTAACGACTGCAAGGGCACGTAACAATAACAATATTAAACAGTAATGAATTGAAATGAAATTGCCTATATGAGTACAGAGAGATGGTCACACTACATCATAGCATCTAATGAACAGCTCGGTTTTAAGGTGCTTCTTGAATGTCTCCAACGTCGTTGATGACCTCACGTGAGGCGGAAGTCCATTCCAGACACGAACAGCAGCGACCGGAAAAGCACGGCCACCGATCGTTGAACACCGTACTCGAGCCATGGAATCAGATAACCGATAAGTACCTTTTCAAATTAAGATCTATTACTTCTTTGCCGGGGAGGATATATCCGGGGAGGATAATGTCCGGGGATAATGTCCGGGGGGTTATGTTCAGGGGGAGAATGTCCGTATACCGGCCTGAGGAGAGGAAGGTGCAGCCGGTACATTAATTTGCAAAAGATGGAGAGATAAAGCTCGTTCTTTCTCACCGATGAAATTACGGTAGATTATCACGAGGACACCAACAGGTGGCGTCTAATTTGCTGCATCCTATAGGAGAGCAGAGGATTATGTTAGTTATTGCCGGAATTAGCATTGATGAAGATAGTTGCATCTTGTATGCAAATCAATACGCTTGAAATACTGCCAGAGTACCCAGCTAACGATTCGGCAACAATATTTCCTTTAAAGGCTGTGCTATAGAAACGATTAATCATGAAGATTAAAATCGTGGTTCTATGCGTTGAAAATGCAAATTGAAGACGATGTTGGAGTTCATTTAAATTCGTTCAATATTGACCCCGCGTCGATGGCTGCTTTCTTGCGAGGATTTTGCAATGGCCTACTTGGGCCTTTTATTGATTTTTCGTGATATGAATCATGCAGACTAACGCAAGAAGAAGAAGAATAACTATATCTGAAGACAATTTGTATTCAAGACTTCATTTCATAGCAGCCTTTCAATTTGGCGTCAAGATACCAGACGGGTGAGTGTTCGCTACACGTCTTGTATAGAATCAAAGCATTTCGTGGCGCTAATCGCTATAGTTGATAGCGATTCGTTGCTCTTGTGCCATTTTCATTCAGTTCTTGAAATGAGACTTCTATTATACATGCTTCGTGTATAATCATAGGCCTGCTCAGTGTTTATTCTAGCTACCTTGACATTGGGAGGGATTTTGAAATGTTTGGGGGGGGGGCAAGGTCTGAGTCTCCACAATTTTGGAGAGGAAATTTCCATCCCTCCAGCCAACATATAAAAAAATTTGGGGGAATTTTTAAACTTTGAGGGGGGAATTCCCTCCAGAGAAGGCCTAGAATAAACACTGGACTTACTCTAGAGATACTGTATTACGAATTGCATTCAAATATTCTAAGTAAATAACCATTGCATCTTAAGATATTCTTAAGATATAGACATAATATATCCATATACAATGTCATCGGCAAATTCGCTTCCAGCAATAAAAAAACTCGATACCATCTCGATTTTGCACTATGACTTTGTATAATCAGACTAAAATGGCCTTTATACGTTGTCAATTCTGGAAATTATATTTTTTAAATCAATTCTACAGATTTCTTCTAAACCGTTTACATAATAATTATTTTGACAATTGGCGGGATCTTCCTAGAAATTCATTGCATCACCCCACCAAGAGTTCTTACACCCCGTCATTATTATATATATAATAATAACTCTCCAGGGTTATTTCTAGGCAAAAGACGGGTATATTGATAACTATCTGGGAATTTATTCTCTCTAATATGCACGGATAGCCACTTCTGACTCCAGAAAGACGATAAGTTCACTTGCAATAAAAATCTAACCTTATTCAAAAACGTTATCAGAAATCAAAATGCTTTGGTATGCTATTAGTATCGCCTAGTAGTATCATGGTCGCGCCTACAATTTGCATTCTAAGTTGCAGTACAGTTTTCGATAAAGAAATATTATTTTAAGCTGTGAAAACAGAAGAATCACGGAGATGATGCAACTGATCAATCCATTTCACTTACTGCTAGTGCTGGTTTTTATCTCACGGCTAAGCGCAGCTTTCGTTCCAACAGGTGAATTAAAGAATAATATTAATAGACGTAACCTCATATCAATTTTATCTTTTTTGAGTCGAAGTATGGATTAAGCCTGCTGTCTGTTTATCCTGGTTGATAAACTTTAGTTAACATTTCATTCAGTTAATTAAATTTAATTTCTTTCACTTCTTCAATCAAACGTACTTTCACACTTTAGAGTTTTCTCCGTCAGTCGCTGTAGAGTGTAGACTAAAACTTACTTAGATTCTGTACTTTAGAAGTTATTTTTTGATCCTATACAGAAAAGTTAACCGGTCAATCATGCCATAATTATTCAAGCGCTTAGTGGGCAGTGTGGTTTCAGTTAACTGTAACTGAAACTGAAATATCAGTTAACTCAAAAATAACCAATCAGTTAACTGTAACTGAAACTAAAACTGAAAAATACCAATAACTATAACTGGAACTGGAAAATAAAGAACTGAAATAGTTAAAATAACTGAAAAATAAATGACAAACTTAAGAAGTCAAACACTAAAGAAAAGATCTTCTAGTGAACACACTGAAGCTCTCGATCTTCCGAAATTAGAGGTAATCTGCGCAGTTTAACTAGGGATGCGGGATATTTGCAATGTTGTAGCGATAACACCATGCAACGATAGCTTAAAATTAAAGAGTAGAGTTATTGTATAATAGGAAACAGACATCAAAATTTCATTCATGTGTTCAATGCAATTAACTGAAAATAACTGAAAAATAACTGGAACTGAAACTGAAAAATGACAAGAACTTGAACTGAAACTATAAATGAATAATAATTCAAATAACTTTAACTGTAACTGAAACTGAAAAATAATCAAGAACTGAAACCACACTGTTAGTGGGCAACCTAAACTACTGCATAGAGTATTTTGCTGTTGATTGCAAATGTCATTTGCTTCATTTATCCAGGTTTTATTAATGTCACTAGATCTTACGGACAGTCCTATTTGGAACTCGTTCTGAATCAATCAGCAGATACAGTCATTCTGTGAAATCTAATTACTTAATGGACGTTTAAATGTAGAAATAAGATTCGTTGATATGAGAACCTATTTCGTTACAGGTATAAAATCTGAAACTGACTTCGATTGCTTGTTACATTTTCCATTACGCTGTGTACTTCCAAGTCCAGACCGAAATTACATTTCCTTTCAGGCTATGTTAGGCCTACTGCAATTGTTGGCCTCACTATCTTTGACGCTGACTCAATTCCATGACTTTAACGGACGGAATTTAGAACATTGTCCATTGTCCATTGATGTCATTTGTATTAGAACTGCAAACAGATAATAATAATAATAATAATAATAATAATAATAATAATAATAATAATAATCATTTGCCTTCATGGAACTTTCAAATAATAATAATAATAATAATAATAATAATAATAATAATAATAATAATAATAATAATAATAATAATAATAATAATAATAACTTTCTTTAGTATGCAACACCGCAAAATCTTATGCACTAAATTCTGCATGCGGCACAACATATGTAACATGATATGTTTTGTTTCTAGGCTCAAGATGCCCCACAGACTGGACGATGAATGAAGAGACTCTTCTGTGCACCTACAACAGCGAAGATACGGCGAATGAAATGTGTGAATCCATGAACTCACAGCTCTTTCCAATATTTTCAGTTAAGGAGCAATCTCTAGTGCTCTCACTGATACTCCGTAGAGGGTAATTGCTTCACATCTTCTTACATTAATTTTTCTACACTTTAGAAACTGTGATTAATGTGACTGTTCGTGTAAAGACAAATCGAAGATACAGTAGGTAGAATTGTAGAAGTCATCTGGTTTGCACAAAACTTCATTTGATCGGGCGAACATCAAACTGAAATATATAAATGAGGAAACAGAACAGTTTAACGTTGCTAGAAATGACTTAAATTTTAAAAAGGTACATTCCGATCAATTTTCAATTCGCCAATTTTCTACGTTGTCTTCTCGATCTCTCGACGGCGTTCGATACAGGCAAGGGCGTAAAACACCGGGGGACGGTCCCCCCAATAATTAGTAGGATGGGGACAAAGTATCAATTATCCCCCAATGTTTTGTGCCTATGGTAAAAAATTTATATCCTTGCCCCTATGATTTTGATGCCAGGATTAAAACCTACCGCATTATTCACTCATTTCGGATGACCTTTTTGTTTGTCACGGTATTTGGACAGAGACAAATATAAAAACGACGTTTTTTGCTCGTCAAGACTTTTAGGGAAACGAAAAGGGGGCCTGACTTGACTTTATAGACGATTCTATCCCCCCAATGTTGACGCCAGGTTTACGTCACTGTATACAGTCGACTACGACATTCTTGTTCACCGCCTGGAATACTCTTACGTATTAAAAGGTATTGTTCTAGCCTGGCCCGGAGACTATTTAGCCGGGAGCATCCAGTTGATTAGCTGGAGTGGTCTTTTGCTAGCGGAGTCTCACAAGGGTCCGTTCTGGGCGCGCTACTATTTGTCCTATACGTAGGAGACATCGGCCGAATCATCAAGTCGATGGGCTGGACTAGCATGCCTAGGCAGACGATGTTTAAGTCTATTCATCCTGCCACCCATCTGAGGCTGACCGACTAGGATCCAGAGTAACAGATTGCATATCCGCATTCAAACAATGGACAGACGCGAACCGGCTATCTCTCAACCCTAGAAAGACAGAGTTCCTCTGGGTCACCACTCCGAGACGGAGTCATCTCATCGGCCACAATCCGTTCATGACCGAAGGGGTCGATCATGACTGAGCTACGTCTTCTCGGAATTCTTCTGGACGAGACGTTCTTCACCGGGAACTTAAACTGTGTGGCCCGTACCTGCTACTACCACCCACGAAGTATTAAAGCGATCCGTCGTTACCTTCCACTACCGGACCCGATCAAGTTATTTCGTGCTCTTATACTGACACGCGTGGACTATTGTAACAGTCTTATACTATTGGACACCCGGACAGCCTGCTGAACCGTCTTCAATCGGTGCTTAATGTTTCTGCGCGGCTTGTATTTGGAGTCAGGTGGAACGAACATGTTACACCATTACTGCAAGATCACCTTCACTGGCTTCGGATCCCTGAACGGATAACTTTAAAACGATGCTAACTCACGTTCAGAGCTCTGCACGCCCCGTGTTGTCCGCAGTATCTTTCGAGGCTGGTGCACCGACCCTCGCTATCTGACAGACGCTCGCAGTTACGATCTAGTCGTCGAGTTCAGCTTGCTGTTTCCCACTTGTCTAAGACAGCCAAATATGGGGACCGATCCGTCTCGAGGGAGAACCTAATACCCTGGAACTCCCTCTCGGAGGTAATAACGAGGGAGACCACCCCTGTCCGATTCATATTGAAACTTAAGGCGCATCTTTTCAGCATTTTCTTCTAGAGACTCTTGTAAAGTGTTCTTGGCTATGGCCTTCGACAAGCATAGGCCTATAGCGTTTCATAAGTTGTCGTTTATCTTATCTTATTATATAATTCTCGATGTCTGTCCGTCCGTCCGACGGGAACACGGCGGGTATTGCAAGACGCTGTTGTCATTGACAACCAAATATTGTTTAATAAAAACTGTATTATTATCAACGGAGCGTTTAACGAAGCGTCTTAATTGCAGCTTAAACCCCCGTCCCCCTTCCCTCACCCCAATCCCTCTCCCAATCGCCCAGGCCCCAACCCATTCCCGCCCCGGCCCCAAACCCCCTTTTCCCTTCCCCTTCCCCATCTCTTTCCTCTCTCCATCCCCCTCCCAATCGCCCCCAAACCCCGTTTCCTTCTGTCTCCCCAACCCTTTTCCCCTCTCCTCATCCCTCTCCCAATCGCTTCGACCCCAACCCATTCCGGCCCAGGCCCCAAACCCCGTTCCCCTTCCTCTCCCCATCGCTTTTCCCTCTCCTCATCCCTCTCCCAATCGTTCCGGCCCCAACCTATTCCGGCCCAGGCCCCAAACCCCCGTTCCCTTCCCTCTCCCCATCCCTTTTCCTCTCCTCATCCCTCTCCCAATCACCCCAGCCTCAACATATTCCGGCCCCGGCCCCAAACCCCGTTCCCTTCCCTCTCCCATCTCTTTTCCCTCTCCCCATCCCTCTCCCAATCGCCCAGGCCCCAACCCATTCCAGCCCCAACCCATTCCCTGCCCCGGCCCCAAACCCCCGTTCCCCTTCCCTCTCCCTATCCCCTTCCAACTACCCATCCTCTCTCAATCGCCCAGGCCCCAACGCATCAGCGATCCGCCCTACCCCACCGGCCCCAAACCCCGTTTCCAAACCTACACAACGCTGCTCCGAAAACCCGTACAACCCACCTTCCTCCTCCCAAACCTCCCTTCCTTCTCCCAATGCCCTGCCCCATTATATATATATATATATATATATATATATATTCCTTCCTAGCCTCAATACCTATTTTTTATATTTAACCCCTCAAGTGGGGATTAAATTTTCAGACGTCGTCACCGTACTGGGGATTTAATTTTTGGAAAAGCGTTCTTCAGAAATGATTACTGTAACGTTTTAAATTTGCTATATCTCAGGCTATATAGGAGCTAAAAAGATGAGGTTTGCACCATTGTTTAGATTGTTTATTCCTCTTTCTAACCGTCCGTGCAAAACAAAAAAATTGTGGGTAGAGTCCACTTTACGGCCTAAAATATCACCCTCTCTCCCCAAAAAGTTTAAAGCCTCCTAGCCAGTGGCGGCTCCACCGGGGGGGCCAAGGGGGGCCCGTGCCCCCCTATTGAGAGCCTGGCCCCCCCAGTGGCCCCCCCCAGTTTGGACCCTATACTTAATGCTACATACATTAAACAACAAATGGTTGGCCCCCATGATTAGAAGTTGCCCCCACGGCCCCCCACTTGCCAAATCCTAGAGCCGCCACTGCCCCTAGCAAAATATTTTCAGCGGTAACCCCACTTTGGTCAGCGGCAAAGTTGTTAAGGGATGTCAGAGGAACAAAGTAAACCAAAAATTGTGAAAATCGGTTGACATTTGGCAAAGATCTATCAATTCTAACCCGATGACCCCAATGTTTGAACATAATTATTATCGGTGAATTTCGTCAAAGTTTTGAATTCTGAGAAAGTTTCCAAATTTTTTGAATTTGCTATATCTCAGTCTACACCGTGATCACGAAAATCGGGACCCCCTAGATTAATGAGTATAACTTAACTACCTTTCGACCAATCATGCTGAAATTTTAATTATATTAGGCCTAGGAGGCAGTCTCGATCCTCAAAAAATATTTCGCCTCTACGCTGCAGCTGGTACAAGAAAGAAGGACATCACTGGCGCTCGTCTTCTGAGTACTCGTCCGACTTTCACCAAGTCCTTAATGGTATCAGTTGGTGTTTCAGCACTCGGTCGTACAGCTATTCACTTCTTCGAGCCGGGGGTGAAAGTTAACGGACAGTATTACAGAGACGTTCTACTGATGCAGGGACTGCTGCCGGACACCCGAACTTTCTCAGATTATTACACATTCCAACAGGACGGCGCACCGGCACACAGAGCTCGAGAGACAGTTGAACTGTTAGGTAACGAAACGCCGGACTTCATTCCGCCTACTCTTTGCCACCCAACAGCCCGGATTTGAATTCGGTGGATTATAAAATTTGGAGTGTTATGCAGGAACGCGTTCACCGAACGAAAGTCCGTGATATTGAGGACCTGTGACAACGCATCATGCAAGTGTGGGACGAGATTGATCAAGGCATCATTGATGCGTCATTCAAGCAATTGCGTAGGCGTCTTCGTGCGTGTAGTGCAGCAAATGGTGGACCGTTTGAACACAAACTATGAGTGGAATATCACTAGAACTATCTAAAGTACACGTACTACAACTTTGTTGAATATTAGTTGACTTTTCGTTGAGTTATATCCATTAATCTAGGGGGTCCCGATTTTCGTGATCACCGTGTATATAAGAGCTCAGAAGATGAGGTTTGCACCATTGTTTAGCTTTTTTATTCTTCTTTCTAACCGTCCGTGCAAAACAAAAAAGTCCAGCGTTCACGAGCTTTCCGACAATCAAGTGAGAATGAGGAGCTGGCTGTTGCTCGGCGTGAAAAAGCAGCACAGCAAACAAGAGAATCAAGCACTGCATGTCGTTCGACACTGCCAAATCAGTGCACTACTTACCTTGACTATCAAGTTTCAGAAAATTCACGCGAATGGGCGTTAACTCGGTTGAGGGAAAAGGCGGCGAGTACGTCATGCCTATGTACAACGTACTCTAAGTGCATCATATCCAGCTACAACGTACACTAAAGTCCACTTTATCTAGGTACAACGTACTCTAGAGTACATCATACCTAGGTACAACGTACTCTAGAGTACGTCATACATAGGTACAACGTACACTAGGGTACATCATACCTAGGTACAACGTACTCTAGAGTACGTCATACCTACGTACAACGTACTCTAGAGTACGTCATACCTATGCACAACGTACTCTGGGTGAATCATATCCAGCTACAACGTACACTAGAGTCCACTTTATCTAGGTACAACGTACTCTAGAGTACATCATACCTAGGTACAACGTACTCTAGAGTACGTCATACCTAGGTACAACGTACACTAGGGTACATCATACCTAGGTACAACGTACTCTAGAGTACATCATACCTATGTACAACGTACTCTAGAGTACGTTATACATAGGTACGACGTACTCTAGAGTACGTCGTACGTAGGTACAATGGACTCTAATGTACTATCAAGTTTCAGAACATTCATGCGAATGGGCGTTAACTCGGTTGAAGGAAAAGGCGGCGAGTTAGGAAAATTAATTGCGCAAAATCCTATTGCATTTGCACAAAATTGGGTGGTAAAACAGCCAATCTGCCCCGTCATTTTTGACGGGTAAAGGCCTAGTAATAATAATAATGATGATGATGATGATGATGATGATGATGATGATGATGATGATTTTGAGATTTTGACTCCATCCCTATCGGGTTCGTAAAGTTTGACTTTCATTGTGTAGCAGCACTTTGTCCCACTGAAGATTGATAATTCTTGGGCGGCAGTATGGGAGTAGTCCAACGCCTACTGCATTTTGAAATTCTAGTATTGATTCTGGTTATCTATAAGCAAACGGCAGTGCAAGTCCAATTGGCAATTGAAATTTTAATTTCTTTTTGACATTTGAAAATGACATTCTAAGTCTTTATCTTATGGTAATTAATGAATAGAAAGGATAGGTCATCATATGCGGACTTAAACTTGTTAATATTGATTATCTAAACATTGCATTATTCTACAGCCCCAAATGCAAAGCCAAAGACAATAAATGTACGGAGTACTGGATCAGCATTGTTGAATCCAAAGAAAATATTCCGACTGACAAAGTTCAATTTTGGAATCCAGATTTTCGTAATGGCAACGGGCCTTGTGTTGTCATTCGTATTAAACCTGGCAAAATGGCAAAGAAAGGTTCATGGAAAGTTGAAGACTGCAATAAGACGATAGATTATATCTGCTCAAGTAAGTATGTGCATAATTTGATATATTTAATACCATTAAGTCAAATTACAGTATGCACAGCATGCACATTCACGCCAACGTAGAGACTTTTTATCTTTGTCGACTTATTTGTGAGGAAGGAGAAATACACTAAGGCACAAAGCTCGGGAAAGGTTTCCGAAAGGTACGGTTCCATTAGGAAGATGTGTTCGAGCATATAGTCCCTAACGAGTCTATTGCATTGTGACGAGACAGTAGGCTGATGGACCCGAGTATAACAAATATAGTCACGCCTTTTCCAAAGATGGCGGACGACAGAATTAGGCCTATTGCAATTCGGGTGTCGATTTTGTGTTTTAAAAGCTGCTTTATCGATTGGAATGAAGTGTCGCAAGCGTAGAAAGTTTCGGTCAGGCCATGGATGCTGCTTCGAAATGTTATTATTTTGCGAACACATTTTAATGTCGAATAACCATTCGAGTTGACGCATGGCCTAGCAGTCAATCGGGAGATGACCTACTAACCTGGAAGCTGATTGGCTGAACGGTAAAGACTGAATTATCCTCTTGAATGCGCAAACGCATGCGCCCGGATATATCCAGGTGTGATATTTGTTCCGAGAAAATGTTTTGCGGATGTATTTTTTAAGTGAAGCACCCGTTGATTAGTGCCAAGCTTTCGGGCAGTTCTACAGGAATTTCGTTTTACTTACTTACTTGTTTATGTGCTGTCAAATAGTTCTTAAATTGGCCTATGCTCACAATCTCAAGATTTGAATCTACTAATCTAATTTAGTTCAAAAATATGTACAGGCCCCGTTGAGGAGCTCACGACACTCCCCGAACCACTATTCGGATCTGAAAAAGTTGGTCTGCAGAAATGTTGGCGCCACCCCCGCCCCAGTCTGGCGCCGTGGCTACTCCTGTGGTATCTTTTCAGATGAAAATGGGTAACTATATAGTTGCTAGTTTTATACTGTAGCCGATGGCAAAACAACGAATCGCCCGAATCATCATACACTCGCGACACTTCCAACTACACCTGTTCCAACAACAAAACGCCATCGGTCTATTCCTAGAAAGTATATTATTATTCCAAAGAAAATGAATTGGCAAGATGCTTACGCAAAGTGCGCGGAGCATGGAAAAATGGCTTTCATAATAAACTCGGACGAAAATGATGCCGTGTTGAGAGAAGTCGAACGTCTGCCAGCTGGTAAGCTAACACGAACATTTATTACTGTCAACTATTATGGATCTTTCTGAAGAGTCCAACTCAGAATTCATAATGCAAATGTAACACATTGCTGAGAAGTTTATCACTGCTATTTGGCTGAATAAAACTTTTTCTTGAATTTTACAGAAATATCAATCAATCAATATGTGGAGTCCGAGACACTGATAGATTATTTATTATTATTATTATTATTATTATTATTATTATTATTATTATTATTATCATCATCATCATCATCATCATTCATTACCAATATCACTTCGTAAAACTAAAAATTTATCATATTTTAGATCTGGTCTTAAAACTTACCTGTTTGACATGGCTTATCCCCTTAGATTGCTCCCCCGCTGTTCTGACTGATCTTCCGGATTGACCTGGCTCTAATTCTATTTGGATTTGGTGCGCCATCGGCTGATGCCCTGGGCATTATGATAGTGGCGCCATAGAAGTTTATTGATTGATTGATTGATATTATTATTATTATTATTATTTCTATTATTATTGTTATTGCTATTATTATTAATAATTTATTAACATTGAGACAACTTGTATAGCGCCGTATGCATGGTAGACCACAGTCAAAGGCGCTTTGACATGAGTCACCCATAAGAATGATGGAAAAGACGGGTTTTTAGGTTTTTCATGAAAAGACTGACTCGCCAAATTAAATGTATTATTACATGTTAAAACGTTTGCTCGCTGGAATTTATTCCTTATTCCTCTCACCATTATGTGCTGTATCATGTAGGCCTATTTCTACATGTTCAAATGTTCAATTCTTTCGCTGCTTAACTCCTTAACGTAATAATTCAATTAATTGACGCTGCCGTTTAAATAGCTAAGCTTAAATTGAACTTTTTATGTGACGGACGCGGATCGGTTAGTCGATGACGAAGCATCATAAGTGCTTCGGCAGCGGTCTAATAGAGTGATTTCGCCGTTCGAGGACGGGCGGAGAGGCAGTGCCAGTGCCTTTGCTTGCCTCCACCTCTCCGGCGGTCAGAGCAAAATGTCTTCTAGACTACGGCTGAAGTGGCTCTGGGGAGCCCGTGGTAAAATTCTTCGTCATTGGTGTGGCGGCGGCTCAGTATGATGATGATGATCATGATCATGATGATGATAAGTTTATTTATATGGTGCATTTCTTAGTCACAAATGCGCTGCGGCTGTTTGTCTGAAATAGTGGGAGAGAATTCCAGATGGACGGATCTGTTGCGCTAGAGAAACGGTTGGACATTGCATTGTGAGCTCGTATGTCAGGTATGCTGCAGCAGAATATCCTGCTGAGTGGCCGTAGCCACACTGTTCAACAATTTTGTATTTGTCTCTATTGTGTGAATGAGATGCCGTTTTCGGGGTATGGTCGCTATTATTGTGAAGCGACAGAATAAAGCACCGTGATAAAGACAAATATTGAGAGTTGACCAGCGAAAGTGATGTAATACCGTCGCTCCTCACCTAGGACAAATTAAGAATTAATTATCGAATTCGTACCTTTGAGCGTTTACTATTTTGGCGATCAGAGAGCCGTCGTTAATTACCATCTTCGTCCAAAATTTTTAATGGCTGCTATTGCTGTTGTTGGTCACGTGTTCGACAGTGTTGCATGGCTTATCGACAAATAAACTAAATACAAAGGAAGCTGCGTTTGTTCCTTCGTAAAGTGGCTGTTGACGACGAAGTTTCAGCACAATGCCAGCGAATCTTGGCTGTGATGAAAAACGCATTCCTGCCTTGAAATTAGCGACGATAGGTCAACACTGAAGTTAGACAGAAGCCCATCTGTCTAAGGTGCGGGGAGCCAGCTCGTGGAGAACCAGTTGAGGAAAGAATACAGACGCCCGATTGTTAATGAGTCAACGGGAGCCAACTTGTGCTGTGTAACAGCTGAAGAAGAAAGACGTAGTGTGGCGACCCCGCCGGCTCGCGGTTTCGTAGCGCGGCCGGCGGTCGGGCGGCCCCCAACGCCCGCTCGGTCTCCCGATCGCCATCAGCCGCCGACTCTGCCTGATCGGCGGCGCCACGTTCCCTTTCCGGCTCTCCGACATCAGAGGAGGTGTCCGCGGCTGCCGGGCAGGCAGCGCACTGAGGATGGCCGCTCCTCAACGTAGGGTTCCCGTTTTCCTCCTCTGACTCTCTATCCGTTCCGGCTCCGGCCTCGTCCGAGAGACCCTTTAACTCATGCCTCTTCTCGCTGGCCACCGCTTGGTCTCGGCGCCTTAAGCGATTCCTATAGGTATTCCGGGTCTCTGGCTTCGACTTGGCCCCACGTCTCTTCATTCTTGGCAATCTAGCCGTCTTCCGCTCTCTTATAGACAGGCGGCGTTGTCTCTTGGCTTCCTCACACGCTTTCACCAAACCCAAGGTTACCCGTGCCTGAATGGACGCGGTCCACTCTTTTCCTTGGTCGGTGATTCACCCAAACTGTCTCCCCGCGCCTTTACGACAGGCGGGCGTCTGTCTCCTCCCTTGGCTCAGAATTGACCTCCTGGGCACTAACGTGACCTCAGGTAGGCGAGGTTCATCACAGCCAAGGCTCACCTTCACGGACAGTGCGCTGAGACTCCGGCGTCACAGCGACTTTCAAAGACACGCACACAACTTGCCTTTATTGGTTTATTTTTATTTATTTATTAATAAACCAAGCAACAATGACAACAATGGCTACAGTGGCAACACTGGTAACACGGACAAAGACGCGGTAGCTAGACGCAGTCCGGCAGCCACAATAACTAGCGCACAGGAACTGCAATCAATAGCCTTTGATACGTCAGTATGAAACGATAAGCTTTAGCACTTTAAACGGGCTCCAAATACTCGCTTTCAATCGCTGTGCTTTCTTTACTCTATCGCTTCACAGTATAAGCGGCCACACCGCGAAAACCACATGTGATGTCAGTGACTGACAATTTTCAGAGTTTTGAAACTTTTGACGGACACTTAGGCGGATTTTAAACTGCAGTCTGTAATTTCGCGTAGTTGCCGTCAATGTGAAAAAGTAGGGACCTGTCTAATAGCGTTTTCCTTTAGCGGTGATCAGGGCTTATTCTACGGCTAAGCGGCGCGGCAATAGCCCCTGCCAGCTGGGCGCGCGTCTCAAGCGAACTTTATACCACAGCCGCCTGCGTCCGCCTATTGACGCGTGCTACATAAATTCCCATATTTCGGAGATTTTCGATTTTTAGAGCTAGCTCCCCTTGAGGGCGCTCGCTCCCAAAATGTCCCTATCTACGCTTTTTATCCGTCATGAAGCAACTGGACCCACCCCCGGGCGTCGTCGGCGGCGGCGAAGGGCGCTTCGCCGCCGGCGACGCGCATCGCCGTCAGGACCTTGTTCCCCGGGCGCCGCTCCTTAGGCGGAATTTCAAGCTGTAGGGCCACGTCCGCCTAGATGCCGTCAGAGCAGGACCTAGGAGGCAGTGTCGTCGTTATCGGTGGTACGCGACCTCGTCTACGGGCCCAGCCCTTCGCTAACCACCCCTGGTAGTCCGGGCGCCGGTGTTCAGGCGTACGCATCGACTACACAGCCGGCCGACCGCTGCGTTCTCTCTCCTTCTTTCCATCGCTCCAACCGCCTGTTCCCTTCGTCAGCAGCCAGCCAGCCGCCGTCTCCGCGCAGCCTCTGTCCAACAGGCGACGGTCTTTCAGCGGCCAAAATCTCTACTTGCTAAAGACCGAAGGCTCGGGAACCATAAGTCGTTGCCGGTTTATACAACTTATCTCTCGGTCTTTGGGCGGCCGTGGCGATTCTAATAATTTTACCGAAGCCTTAGCGTCTTAGCCTAGCGCGTGCTCCGTCCGTTTTACATGAATTAAAACTTTATTATAACGCTAATTAATTAGATTAAATTATTAACTAACAAGTTTATACAGTTAAGCAATCAATAATAATAGTAATAATAATAATAATAATAATAATAATAATAATAATAATAATAATAATAATGCTATCTGTGGCACATGGTCGCCACACTCTCCCCCACTCACTTGAGATGCAAAGCATCTCTGCAAACCATGGTGATACGACACGACGGTCGTTAGTTTAACCTCCTCTACTTAAGATGGCCAAGAGTACCAGGGTCTTAACTCACTGGGAAACCCGTGCAGGGAAGGGACCTGAACTCCGCGGGGACAAGTCATCCGCTTCTGTTCCCCCTACCTACCACACTACCCACCCAGGTAACTAGAGAAAGGACATTAGTGGTCTCTGCGATACTTAAGCCTCCCGACGTGCAGAAAGGGCGAGGAGTTTCACCACCGTCACCGTTTCCGGCACCCAAAGGACATAAAAAAATTTTTAAAAAAATTAAAAAAATTAAAAAAATTACAAGAAACAATCCTAATTAAGCGATTTCCTTTGTTCGCTTAATATGCTATTTAAATTAACATGACTTATCTTAACAACTGCAGTTAAGCGGTGTTCTTTTGCACGCTTAACTCTAGATTCAATAAAGAAAGCAATGACGACGATGCACAATTATGCAGTAAAATGCACAATATGCGAACAATCAATATATGCAAGCAGTGAAAACTAAACAGTTCAGCGATTTTCATTAGCTGGCTAAACCTAAGCCAAGCGCGTAGCGAATCACAAAATAGCCAATTAAGGCGACAAACTGTCACAACTAAGCAATTCAGTTCACCATAAAACATTTAAAGACTAAACAAACACGGGTAAACAAGTTAAACGGTAAGAGTCTGTCTCTCTTAGCAAACAATAGAACGTTCCAACAAAGCGCAATGAAGCGTCCATTCGCAGACGATCGACAAAGTTCGATTCGTTGAATCACGAGGCGTCTCGACCGTCTCTAGTTGCCATCTGAAGTCATTGTTCCACAAACGAACCCGTCCAACCAGCGAGGTGGACGAGATTTCCGGGTCCTGCGATCGGTTTCCGCTCTGACCTCAACCTCATCGTCCGCTGAGAATTCCGGCTCGGGGTCTTCCTTCGCAGACTCGGTTGCTCGAGGTTCATTGACACCGCCCAAAGGCAGTTCGATATCCGACAACGTTTCCGTTTCGATGGTTTCAGGTAGCCACGACTTCGGAGCTTCTCCTCGGAACCGTTTCAATTTATCCACGTGCACGATCAAAGGTTTCGAAGTGCGACCTTTCTGGATTCGATAAAGTACCGGGCCCAAAACGGTCACAACCAAGAATGGTCCGGTAAAGAATTTGGCCCACTTTGCTTTTCGCCCCGTAAGCACTCTTGGGTGGTAATAGTAGACCCAATCACCCTCTTTGAATCTCGCGGGCCTCACTCTTAGGTCGTACGATTTCTTCCTTCTCTCGAATGTTTTCTGTAACTGGTCTCTCACCAACTGGTACGCATTATCCATTATCTCCCGACGGTTAGCAACGAATTCTTCCACATCGGTCTCTCGGTCCTCTGTCGGAGACACAAGTAGATCGATCGGTGCATGGTTCTCTCTACCAAGGAACAGAAAATTCGGTGTTCTCTTGGTCGATTCGTGTTCCGTAGAACGATAGGCAGCCATGACATACGGTAAATGAACGTCCCAATCCTTCTGCCGTTCAGACACGACTTTGCCCAAGAGCATGTTCAGGGTACGATGGAACCTTTCGATAAGTCCATTCCCGGAAGGATGGTACGGGGTCGTGCGTATCTTATCGATTTCCATTATTCGACACAGCTCTTTGAACAGAATTGATTCAAAACACGGACCTTGATCTGTCAAAATCTGTCGTGGCATTCCAAATCGTGAGAATACGTGCACCATAAGAGTCTGCGCCACCGTTGACGCTTCTTGATTTCTGATAGGGAGCGCCTCGGCCCATCTCGAGAAATAATCAATAGCAGTCAAAATGTACTTATTTCCTTTATTTGATACGGGATGTGGTCCCGTAATATCGATTCCAAATCGTTCCATTGGTTCGCCAACAAGCACTTTCTGCAACCTCCCTTGCTTTGGCGGTTTCTCTCTACGATATCGCGCACAACGGTCACAACACTGACAAAACCGTCTCATGTCTTCCTTCCAGCCTGGCCAATAGGCACGTCTTTGTAGCTGACCAAGGCTTTTTCGAATACCAAAATGACCTCCCGAGAAACTTGCATGCGTCTGTTTCATAACTTCGTTCCGTAGGCTCTTCGGAACAACTAACTGCCTTCGCAGGACTCGGTTTTCCTTTCCATCGAGCCAATCCCGATAAAGGATTCCATTAATAATAGACATCTGGTTCCAATGGCTAAGTAGCGTTTTCAACTCACCGCTTCTCTGCAAGAAAACTTCCTCTGAAGGGTAGCTTTCTGCTTCTTTCCAACCAACAAGGGACGAGACATCTCGGTCTTCCAGCTGTTTAGATCGAATACTTTCCTTGCTCCATTCGTTCCAAGCAGATAAATCTGCCTCTTCCTTCACCGCGAAAACCGCTTTGATTCGATGGTCAGTTTCTTCAGGGTTCTCTAACCCATCGTGCGGTATTCTTGACACCGCATCCGCGTTGCCATGCTTTGCTCCCGATCTATGAATAATTTCAAAATCGAATTCTTCAATCGTTTCAAGCCACCGAGCTTGCTGCCCAATTGGCTCCGGTGTCTTCCTCAACCACTGAAGAGCTGAGTGATCTGTACGAAGTAAAACTTCTTGCCCCATAGATACTGCCGAAACTCCTTCAGAAAGTATACCACTGCTAGCAGTTCCTTCTGGTTACATTGTAGTTCCTCTCTGCCGGTGAACACAATCGACTTGCGTAACAAATCACTTTCTCTTCACCACCCTGAATCTGTGATAAAACCGCTCCAATGGCGTATCCAGACGCATCTGTATCAATACGTAATCTCCATCGTCGATAGGAAGTGCGAGTATCGGCGATGAAGTTAACCTGTTCTTCAATTCCTGAAATGCCTGTTCGCATTCTTCGGACCATTGAAACGTTACTCCTTTCCTAGTAAGACCATGCAATGGTTTTGCTATTAAAGCAAAATCGGAAACGAACTTCCGATAATAGGAACAAAGTCCAACGAACGACCTCACCTGTCTTACATTCTTAGGTGTCGCCCAGTTCTTCACGGATTTGACCTTGTCTGGATCCGTGGCGACTCCTTCCGAACTCACAACGTGTCCGAGGAACAAGACTTGCCTTTGCAACAAGTGACATTTAGAAGGCTTCAGCTTAAGATTATACTGGTTTAATCGGCTGAATACCTTTTCCAACCGTTCCATATGACTTTCCACGTCTTTCGAGAAGACAATAATATCGTCGAGGTATACCAAACAAATATCCAGATTTAGACCTGATAGCACTAAATTCATTAACCGACAGAATGAAGCAGGACTATTGCACAGTCCGAACGGTAACACACGGAACTGGAAGCATCCTTTCCTTGTAACGAAAGCTGTCTTGTGCTTATCCTTCGGATGAAGCGCCATCTGGTGATAGCCAGCACGAAGATCGAATGTGCTAAACCATTTCGCTCCGCCAAGAGTATCCAAACATTCACTAATCAAAGGTAAAGGAAATGAATCCTTCCTCGTTTTCGCATTCACTTTCCGGTAATCTATGCAGAAGCGTAGGCTACCGTCTTTCTTTTTCACCATGACAACGTTTGATGACCATTCAGAGGACGACGGTTCCACAATATTCTGTTCCAACATGGAGTCCACCTGACGATCGATTTCAGCCAACATTGCTATTGGTTGCCTTCTAAGAGGTTGCCGCACTGGGTCCTCTTTCTGCGTGTCAATCTCGTGCTGAATCACCGACGTGTAACCCAAATCATTCTCTGATAAAGAAAAACTTGTTCGGTAGCGCAAGATGAGCTCCCGAAGTGACTCTCTTTGCTCACTCGTGACGCCTTCCACGTTCTCCCACAAGTTTGACAACTTGCTCTCGTCTCCATTTTCCACATGGATAGCATTCGTGACCACCGTACTCGAAAATTCATCCGCACTGGTTTCCGCTTCGCAGTCTTGTAAGACTTCAACCCTCTCCAACTGACATAAAGTTTTCGATGGAATTTCCACCGTTGTTGGTCCCACATTGATGACCCTTATTCTAGGTTCATCGTCTTCTCCATTTATTAACGTTCGACCGACTATTACATTTTGCAAGCAGTTCGCTCGGAACGGTTGCCCATTCTGTTTGACATCGTCCCAAATGAGGGTAAACCATGATTGCCGAAATGTCTACTTCTCGGAGGGATGGTACGACAACTTCCCTTTCGATCATAACCTTGCGGCACATGCTCTCCTCGTCCACCTCATGGAGAGGTATTGATTCTGTCCCGACACAGATTCTTCCCGTAGCGAAGTTCCAACTCACTTTATTGTTCTCCAACAAGCCAGACCCAAAATCAATTCGGTTACTTGTTCGGTCACCAGACAAGGAAGAGCGTACACGTTTCTTCCTATCTTTATTTTGAGGGTGGCCTCGCCCTCTACTTTGATTCTAGTTCCATTCGCTGCCAGCAGGCGTTGCTGAGCCGGTCTAAGTAATTTCTTGTTGACCATATACTTCGGTACCAACGACATTTCACTCCCTGTGTCCAAAAGGCACGGGTGTTCCTTTCTTCGTCCTTCTAACTTTCCGAACACATAAGCCATACGGCTCCCTTTTACTAGATGATTCTGCGCATCTCTGGTTCCATCAGGTTGACCCGCTTCTTCGCCCACCTGATTTTGACGTTCATCCGAGGCTCGGGCCTGAGGACAAAACCGCTTATAATGACCTTTCTGGCCACAGCCAAAACATGTTCTGTCCGACAGTCTACTCTGCTCTCTTGGCCTGTCCACCAGCTCCCGTTTCTGGACAGTGTTTCTGTCGAGAGTCAACTGTTCCAACCTCTCTAAGATCGTTTTCATGTTCCTCTCGACATCGTCTAAACGTCGATTCTGTGGGTCTCTCGTATTCACCTGTTTCGTATTCTTCACTCTCCATGGTTTCCGCTCACCATCGGTACTGAACTTAGAAGCTTTACCGTATGCTTCGAACCGTACAGCGTGCTTGTACGCAATATCCAGACATGCCGGCTCTCGCTCTCGTACTTTCTGGGCCAACTCCTGATCGGCTAAAGCGTCGATGAAAGCGTCGCAAGCCACTGTTTCTAACAGTTCATTCGTTGGTCCAGGGTACGCAAGCACCATTAGTTTCCGAATTTCCAACATGACAGAGTTCAAGGATTCTCCCTGAGCTTGTCGATACGTTCGCAACTTCATACGATAAAGACTCGTCTGATCTTGCGAGCCATATCGCGCACTTAAATGGTCCACCAATGTCTTCCACGTAACGTTCTGCAAATCTCCCATGTCCCACAAAAGCTGTGCTGCAGGACCTGTAAGAGCACACATGAGTTGATCTGCCTTTTCCCTCTCATTCCAACCGTTACACCGAGAACACACTTCAAACTTTGCCAGAAACGCGGCCACCGGTGTTTTACCATCGTACTTCTCCAGCTTGATTCGGATACCGCGGTCTTTTTGTTTACCATCCTGAGAACTCTGACAGCGTAGATCCACCGCTGTTTTATTATCTCTCTTGGATTCCACAGTTTGCTTGCCCCGATAATCAGACTCATCCGAAGTTGACTCGTAGTCACTCGGAGTTTCGGTCCCGTTTTCCGACGATTCAGGTGACTTTGGTCTCGAGCCAATTCGTTTTCCAGCTCCTTTTGATAGAGCTTTCCGAGCTTCCTTGTTTTCCGAAGTTCCACGATTGAAGGAGCCGCCCCTCTCCTTGTGGCACCCAGAACTTTCTTGCTTTACTGAATTTCTAAATAAAAAATCTTTGTCCGACCTGCCCGCCGTCACCTCTCTCTCATGACGGTGCTTTCCATGTCCACGATTCACTTCGTCTTTGGATTTGAGCCTACCTTGATCCCGAAGGGAAAGCCCTTCCAATTTGTTCTGCATTTCAATCACTACCTGTCGGAGGGCCGACAAGTCACGCTTCTCGTTTCCTTCACGGCTGTCCCCTTCTTTCTGAGTCCATTTGGTTCTTCCTCGCGACCTAGCCGCGTCGGCGCCGGCTCCTAAGCAAGCTCTGTCGTTCGAAATGGACCAACGGACTTTGGTTTCTCGCGGCACCAAGGCATTTCTGCCGTAATCTCTCCTGGGTTCCCACATCGACTGATCACCTTCTTCGTTCCTTCGAGAGTAATGTGGTCTATCCACCTCTCTGGACATTGCAGCCTCGGAGTCGGCTCCAAGGTATGCTCTGCCTATGTAGCATTGACCTTCTTTGCCACGCAACGGACGATGGCCTTCTGGGGCGTAACGATTTTCGGCCTCTTTTGACATTGCTGCCTCGGCGCCGGCTCCGAGGCAGGTTCTGTCAGCGGACAGCTTCCAATCTTGTTGCTCCCATCGTCGTTCGAATCCCAAACTATCACGGTCCTCACATCCCTGGTCTGTCCACTGAGCCTGTGAACTAGGGTGACTCTGTATCCTGGACACTGGTCTGTCTGTCGTTCTGTTCACTGCCCTCTCAGTGTTGGTCCCGAGGCAAGGTCTGCCTGCAATATTCCGAATTTCATTCTGACGTGGTGCACGGTACCCTCTCTGCGCGACGTAACCTTCCGCTTCTTCTAACATCGCTGTCCCGGCGCCGGCTCCGAGACGAGTTCTGTTATCCGAGTGCGGTCGATTGACGTGCTGTTGATCCCACCGTTCTTCGGTTCTGCGGTTACCTTTGGCCACTCTGTCTCTTTCCTGTCCTTGACACTTTCGATCGCTTCGTGAGTCTTCGTTTGGAGGATACACTGCTCTTTCGTACGCAGTCGCCTCGGCGCCGGCTCCGAGACGAGTTCCGTACTCAGGGCAGCGATCTCCAACGATGATATTCTGCTTCAGTGTGGTGCGGTTGGTAGCTCTTTCGAACATCGCTGCATCGGCGCCGGCTCCGAGGCAGTTTCTGTCCTCCAAAGTGTCCCAATCCGCCTGGTTCTGTTCACCTTGTACTCCA
Organism: Metaphire vulgaris; assembly: GCA_018105865.1. Taxonomy (NCBI): domain Eukaryota; kingdom Metazoa; phylum Annelida; class Clitellata; order Crassiclitellata; family Megascolecidae; genus Metaphire; species Metaphire vulgaris. The sequence goes on along the minus strand of CM030832.1, from coordinate 23,405,113 downwards.
GCCCCATAGGCTCTGTAGTTATCCGCACGGTCTCGGTCATTAACTTGAACCGTTCCATCGTCGCTTCCACGCCTCTCGAGGGCGAACCTGGTTTCCCTTCTTTCCCTTTCTTGGAGTGGGAGCTCGCCGTCCTCCCATGAGACTGGCCTGTAAGTCTCTCTCCGTCGACCGGGTGGAGCACCGTGATAAAGACAAATATTGAGAGTTGACCAGCGAAAGTGATGTAATACCGTCGCTCCTCACCTAGGACAAATTAAGAATTAATTATCGAATTCGTACCTTTGAGCGTTTACTATTTTGGCGATCAGAGAGCCGTCGTTAATTACCATCTTCGTCCAAAATTTTTAATGGCTGCTATTGCTGTTGTTGGTCACGTGTTCGACAGTGTTGCATGGCTTATCGACAAATAAACTAAATACAAAGGAAGCTGCGTTTGTTCCTTCGTAAAGTGGCTGTTGACGACGAAGTTTCAGCACAATGCCAGCGAATCTTGGCTGTGATGAAAAACGCATTCCTGCCTTGAAATTAGCGACGATAGGTCAACACTGAAGTTAGACAGAAGCCCATCTGTCTAAGGTGCGGGGAGCCAGCTCGTGGAGAACCAGTTGAGGAAAGAATACAGACGCCCGATTGTTAATGAGTCAACGGGAGCCAACTTGTGCTGTGTAACAGCTGAAGAAGAAAGACGTAGTGTGGCGACCCCGCCGGCTCGCGGTTTCGTAGCGCGGCCGGCGGTCGGGCGGCCCCCAACGCCCGCTCGGTCTCCCGATCGCCATCAGCCGCCGACTCTGCCTGATCGGCGGCGCCACGTTCCCTTTCCGGCTCTCCGACATCAGAGGAGGTGTCCGCGGCTGCCGGGCAGGCAGCGCACTGAGGATGGCCGCTCCTCAACGTAGGGTTCCCGTTTTCCTCCTCTGACTCTCTATCCGTTCCGGCTCCGGCCTCGTCCGAGAGACCCTTTAACTCATGCCTCTTCTCGCTGGCCACCGCTTGGTCTCGGCGCCTTAAGCGATTCCTATAGGTATTCCGGGTCTCTGGCTTCGACTTGGCCCCACGTCTCTTCATTCTTGGCAATCTAGCCGTCTTCCGCTCTCTTATAGACAGGCGGCGTTGTCTCTTGGCTTCCTCACACGCTTTCACCAAACCCAAGGTTACCCGTGCCTGAATGGACGCGGTCCACTCTTTTCCTTGGTCGGTGATTCACCCAAACTGTCTCCCCGCGCCTTTACGACAGGCGGGCGTCTGTCTCCTCCCTTGGCTCAGAATTGACCTCCTGGGCACTAACGTGACCTCAGGTAGGCGAGGTTCATCACAGCCAAGGCTCACCTTCACGGACAGTGCGCTGAGACTCCGGCGTCACAGCGACTTTCAAAGACACGCACACAACTTGCCTTTATTGGTTTATTTTTATTTATTTATTAATAAACCAAGCAACAATGACAACAATGGCTACAGTGGCAACACTGGTAACACGGACAAAGACGCGGTAGCTAGACGCAGTCCGGCAGCCACAATAACTAGCGCACAGGAACTGCAATCAATAGCCTTTGATACGTCAGTATGAAACGATAAGCTTTAGCACTTTAAACGGGCTCCAAATACTCGCTTTCAATCGCTGTGCTTTCTTTACTCTATCGCTTCACAGTATAAGCGGCCACACCGCGAAAACCATGTGATGTCAGTGACTGACAATTTTCAGAGTTTTGAAACTTTTGACGGACACTTAGGCGGATTTTTAAACTGCAGTCTGTAATTTCGCGTAGTTGCCGTCAATGTGAAAAAGTAGGGACCTGTCTAATAGCGTTTTCCTTAGCGGTGATCAGGGGCTTATTCTACGGCTAAGCGGCGCGGCAATAGCCCCTGCCAGCTGGGCGCGCGTCTCAAGCGAACTTTATACCACAGCCGCCTGCGTCCGCCTATTGACGCGTGCTACATAAATTCCCATATTTCGGAGATTTTCGATTTTTAGAGCTAGCCCTTGAGGGCGCTCGCTCCCAAATGTCCCTATCTACGCTTTTTATCCGTCATGAAGCTTAACTTCGGACCCACCCCCCGGGCGTCGTCGGCGGCGGCGAAGGGCGCTTCGCCGCCGGCGACGCGCATCGCCGTCAGGACCTTGTTCCCCGGGCGCCGCTCCTTAGGCGGAATTTCAAGCTGTAGGGCCACGTCCGCCTAGATGCCGTCAGAGCAGGACCTAGGAGGCAGTGTCGTCGTTATCGGTGGTACGCGACCTCGTCTACGGGCCCAGCCCTTCGCTAACCACCCCTGGTAGTCCGGGCGCCGGTGTTCAGGCGTACGCATCGACTACACAGCCGGCCGACCGCTGCGTTCTCTCCTTCTTTCCATCGCTCCAACCGCCTGTTCCCTTCGTCAGCAGCCAGCCAGCCGCCGTCTCCGCGCAGCCTCTGTCCAACAGGCGACGGTCTTTCAGCGGCCAAAATCTCTACTTGCTAAAGACCGAAGGCTCGGGAACCATAAGTCGTTGCCGGTTTATACAACTTATCTCTCGGTCTTTGGGCGGCCGTGGCGATTCTAATAATTTTACCGAAGCCTTAGCGTCTTAGCCTAGCGCGTGCTCCGTCCGTTTTACATGAATTAAAACTTTATTATAACGCTAATTAATTAGATTAAATTATTAACTAACAAGTTTATACAGTTAAGCAATCAATAATAATAGTAATAATAATAATAATAATAATAATAATAATAATAATAATAATAATAATAATAATAATAATAATGCTATCTGTGGCACATGGTCGCCACAGTAGGCTACCGCCGTCGATTCAGGAGCGGTGGAGGCCGCGCGTAGTGAAACCGCTAAAGAGAGAGACAGACCCCCGGCTGTCTATAAGAGAACGGAAAATCAAGCCTTCTATGAAGCCGCATAGACAAAACAATAGACGCCGCTGCCCGTCTAAGAGCGAGAGCAGAAGCTAAGAAGCCGCAGGCAGAGTCGGCGGCGGACGGCGATCGGGAAACGGAGCGGACGAAGGGTGCCGACCGACTATCGCGGACGCGCGACGAGACCGCGAGCCGGAATCGCCACAAATAGATTTCTGTGACTCCACTATCACAATGCCTATGGCAATAGGTCATGGCGCACTGAATCCAATCCGAATTAGAGCCAGGTCAAGTCGGATATATATTTATATCTAGAAATATAATGGTTATATTGAGAAATAGCTATGTCATGGTATATCGTGGTTAGGGCTATACCATGGATGTCAAACTCATTTCATATGGCATGCCCAATAAAAATCTTTGTGGTTGTCGCGAGCTTCATTTGTACGTGGCATTAGCATGAACAACAGTAGGCCTATTACGCAAAACAGTAAATTAAAAAAGCGTGTTCAAGAATTGTTTCGAAAATTTTTATTTACTTTCTTTCGTATGTAAAAAAATTCGAGTTTCCTATATGTAATTACCGGTTCCATATATGTACTTTTTAAATAAGCCCCAAATAAAGTAACTTTGCTTAAAATTAAAACTTTTTCTTGTGTTCAACCACACACACTCGGGCCGGACGAAAAGCTTTTGCGGGCCGTGACCGGCTGCGGGCCGTATGTCTAACACCCCTGGCCTATCAAAAATTTATAGTAAGTTCTCCGTATGTATACTTAGGCATATCTCTAACGGTGTTGTTTTGCTTTTGTCTCAGCTACGATTGCGAAGTGCGTTGACTCAATGCACTCTAACTTCTATGGCTGGATCGGAGGACGGAGACACACCTGTAGCGAACCTTTTAATTGGATGAATACTGCAGGAGAGAATTGGCCAATTGATTATTTTAATTGGAAATTAGGAGAACCAAATTGTCTTTATTCATTGGAGAACTGCTTAGCCTTCACTAAACAGAAGGACGGATTAAAGTGGATGGACGAAAGCTGCCACGTTGAGCGCTGTCCTTTGTGCGAAACATTGGATTAATGAGGTCAACTTAATGGCTGTTTAAAATTATAAATCTATGTTTCTCTTTGGTTAGGAAGAGAAAGTGAAATTTCTGATTTCATTTATTTTAACATAAATGAATTGTATGACATTTCTGCGATTCAATTTGTTAAGGATTCAATTTAATTCAGGCAATATACAAGTCAAACGCCACAAGAGAATGAGCAAGTAAAGTTTGATTTGTCATTTCTTGGTATTATGACAATCTGGGGACATTTGGGCAGTTTGTATATTTCAATGGAAATGCAACGAAGTGCAGAGGATATACTCGTGCTAATAATAGCTAAAATAGGGCATCTAAGAAGATCTCATGCACTCTACATGTGAAAAGATTTTCCCAATATGGTGAGGGCGACCTAATCCCGTGACAACGATAGGGATTTTGTTTCCGGTATATTTCCGTGTACCAGCGCGTGTTTGCCTGTTTAAATTTTGTCGCTGTTCTCGCCAGTTTTCGACGGTCTGCGTTTGGTTTTTGTGACAAATGAGAGAGAGGACTGAGTTCTCGCTCGTCGGTTTTAGAGAGGTTTTCTCTGTCCTCTGTATTTTCCCGATTGTTCTGGACGTTTTCGATCGGTCGTTATCGTTAAGTCCGCCATCTTGTCCGCCACAATGGCTGTCATCGCCAGTGTGTGTTTGCTTGTCTGGAATGTCTCCCTTCTTGGCAATTGTACGTTTCGATCGACTGGTGCTCCAGTCTTCACCGGAATTTTCCATCTCCGTCGAATCTGACGAGTTCGGCGACGGGAACCTACTCGGCGACGGATTATTCTCACGAAGACCGCCTCGCGGACTTTTCCACTTCGCGAATACCGTCTACCATTGCGCGGACTATTACTGTAACATCTTCCGTCCTTCACTGGCGTCTCTGTTTTGGGAAACATCCTGCGGAAGGCCGCTCTCTTAGGAATTCACCGCTGGACTCCCTTTCACAATCCGAATAAATTTTGAAGATCATCTTTCGATCCTTAGAGCCGTCAACTCTATCAACAGTGCTTCTGACGTTGGCTTTGCCATATCAACAGCGCTAATAGCAGCTGGAGCGTTTCCGGGCAACTTTTAATTAATACTGAAGAGACGCTATATATGAAATCTCTATTACATACAAAATATAAATTGGACCAGTGGCGTAGCCAGGATTTCCAGAAGGGGGTTGGTCTTTGGTTTTGACCGTGACCAACTTTGGAAAAATCTTGACAAGCAAAAAAACGTTAGGCCTCTCACCTCTACTTATTTCCTGACAAGCAAAAAAGGTCCTCGCCTTTTAAACCGTAGCCAGGGGGTTTGACCTCAAAAGTCGCGTCAAAACATTAAAAATGCATAGAAAATCATTAAAAATATTTCGTTTTTCGGCAGCCAAGGGAGGGTTAACCCCAAACCCCTTTAGCTACGCCACTGACTCGGACTATTTATTAAGATTAACAATTGCGCTGTGACGATAGTCGGAATGACCATTACCTGAATCTGGTACCACACCGTGGCCTCAATCAACAATAGTGAAGACTTTTTTCGTAGCTTAAATTATGGCATCCATTGACCATCTTTGTTGCTCGTTTTTGCCCTCTTTCTAAATGCTCTGTATCTTATTTTCAAAAATGGATTCCATGCCTGAACACAGTATTCGAGATAGCCTTACCAATGACTTACATAGTTTTACAATAAATTAACTCTGTGTCTCGAATCACTATTGTTCTTTTCACTATTCTCTACATTCAGGTGCCCTTTTTGTAACCTCCATATACATTGTCGAGATGGATTCATAATTCCATGGATGATTACCCCAAGTCTCTTTCTTTTTCTGTGGTGGTTAGAACTTCTCCCCAAAACATATTCTATAGACAGTTCGGTTTCATGGCGAATCGCCTACTCTTGTATAGACTAATCGCAGTGTTGGCAAATCGCTGTATGAGCGAAATGTGTACAGCAACCAAAGGAAACACGTATCGACTTGAAGAATTTACGAGAAGAGTGATAATAATAAAGAAAAGGGACAGTCAAAGCATAACTGCCCACGACTGTCTCCAATCTAGTGCTTCCCAAACTTTTTCCAGCCACGGCACACTATCCGAGAAACATACCGACAACACCACACTGCAGCCGAAATGCACACGTTTCATTTTTAAATGAAGCATAGTATAGGTCTATTAGAACTAAATATTATAGGCTATTCTAGTCTAGTGTATAGCATATTACTGACTACCGTTCATCAAAAGTACATATTTTCTTTGCAATCTGTATCACTATTTCATACTTAGCTTCATTGAAGAGATATAATTCAACTTTTACTTAGCAATTAATGCAGCGCCATTATTATTTGTACTATTTTCCAACATTTTGCCACGGCACTCTTCTACCGTTGCTGCGGCACAGTTGTGTTCCGCGGCACACAGGTTGGGAAGCACTGCTCCAATCGAACTATTTCTAACAGTATATCAAAATCATGATCATAGGAACTTAGCGGGAAACATTATGCGTCTAGACAAGTAAGAGTAATCACTTTTGTCCAAAGTGTTTTCGTCTCTGTTCTAGCCCATCACGACTTTACATCAGTGCCATACTCAATTTTAAATCGTAGCCATATTTGGCTCATGTTACAACGTTTTTCAGGTTCTTGTGCAACGTAGAGAACATTGCTGTGACATTGCTGAGTATTTAGATTTGACTGGTTACTTTGGATTGGAACGTTCGGAATTGGAGCTCAGCTCTTGCATTTGAGTTGAAATCAATGACGTTATAGAAGTCTTTTTCAATTTTAAAACATTTTTGTTTATTAATGCCTGTTACTCATTGTCTCTAATACTAAATACACGACAACACCAATATAACGATATAAAGTGACACTATGATTTATAAAACGAGAAAGTACAACGTTTTAAGATGCAATGAGTTTTATTCCGAATAGAAAATCTTCAGTTGCTTAAATAAATATAAATGCGGATATTCTAGATTAACACGAGCAGTTTAAAGAGTACAGTAAGCAAGTGAATTGTAGGATATACTTCATCACTGAGGCTATCGAACGCCGGTTACACTTAATTATCTATAGTGTTTGCACTAAAACTAGAAAGAAAAGCCGCGACTTTACTGCATAACTAGCTGATAACGCAATGCAATATATTCTCTTGAATGATTTAGTAGAGATTAATTAACATGCAGATGAGTAGCTAATTATCAAGCATTTGTCACAGAAATGTTCATGGTCAATCTCATTTTCTTGGCGTTCAGAGGTCGGAAATCCGGAGAGCATCATGGTGAAAGGATATCTAGCTCTGTTTGTCGAGGAATTGTTTTGGATTGATGATCATAGTCTATTGATACGGTTTTCGTGGGGCTCTGTGGAATTCAGTTGCAGTGACGGAGATCGAGGAATCGACACGGCAGTTTTGTTGCCAAATCAAAGTCGAAGACTTCAGATATGACGAAAATGGCGATGTCGACTTTGACTTAAGAACAAGAGTTGTTATTTCTGAGGTACTCCTAGGTGTTATTTAGATTTTCTGGGATTGAAATGGCGTTTCCAATATGAAGAAATTGTATTCTTGAGGGATTGAGAACCAGAATGTTTAGTTTTGCATCAAGGCTAAAACAAGAAGGCTTGCAGCAATGTTGTATTATGGAGAGAACGACATAAAAACCTGTATAGTCAGGATGCAGGTGATGTTGGCGGTACATAGATGTTTAAAGGTAAATGAATTGAGCTACAAAAAACTAGAACTGCGTACAACTAAAGAAAATATCCAGGTGTTCTTTGGGGGTGAATTGGATTTGAATCTAGTTCAGTGGGTCAATTGATTATCTGAATCCAATTGAAAATGAAAGGATTCCTGGAATTCGATTAGTTTGCTGATAGCAACCACATCCTCCCCAGTGAGTTTCCCCGAAAAGGAACATATCCGGTGGCATTACGCGACCAGAGGGATTTTGCTGTAGGTGAGAGAATATGTTTACGCAGAATGCTCCTGGCACGTTGTATGCAGTCGGATATCTTTCCAGAAAATTCGTGAAAAGAGTGATATGACTGTTTGGATTTCTGTCGCAGTTTTTGAAGACGTTCGAGAATCCGTTGATCCGCAGACCCTGGTAGTCGTAGTTGGACGCATTTCGGATCGGCAAAAATCCAAAATACAGGAAAGGTGAACCGATCAGTGCGGTGTTCACTGGAGCGCTGTATCCGCTGTACTCGCTAAGACCCAATTTCAGTGGAATAGTTCTAAGACCAGTTAATAGTTAAGCCATTTAGCAACATAATACTGCTATCTATCAATAAAATAAGTAATAACTGTGCGTATGATATTTATAAGTTTGTGTGTCCGCTAACACTGTTCTCATTGGACGACGCTCTGCTGTCATTTTATAATCGTTGCTAAGCAACATCAAATTCAATAATGGGCGGAGCATGAAGACGTCGCCCTTAATTGCTTGGCTGGACGTTGTTGATATGGGCGCGCTGGAGCACTGCTTAGCGCACTGGTCTGCTAATCTTGAGGTCCGTGGTTCAAGTCCCCGCAGCAGTAGACACTTTTCGGTTGTTTCTGTCCCAAGATCCCCCCCCCCAGTCGACTCAGCTGTGAATGAGTTGGGTGCTAACTCGCTGGAAGGAAATTCGGCGAGTGAAATTGGTGTAGCTTTTTTCAAATGTGAAGTGAAGCAGAGCAGTTGTCAAAATTAGAAAATTTTAGCCATACAATACCGTTCTAAGCTTCACATTTTAGCCTACTTTTCTTTATATCTGCTGTTGAGATGTCTAGTCCAGTCGATTTTCATAGCGACCAAGCATTCGTGAATAAAAAGCACCGGGCTTTTCCACCGTGCAGAGAATTATGACAGCAAAAGAAAATGAAATGGATTTTATCGACATGTACATACGCATATCTGGGAAGCTGGCTTAGAACTCCAAACGGTTGAGTCCCATCTGTCTTTCGGACTCTCAGAAGGAAGCTATATTTGTCGGTAAACATGGACCGGAGCTCTGAATTTGTCAGGTAGGCGAGAGCTCCGGAGAGAGAAACGTGTATCCACCTCCGCCCAATCCCATCTCACAATACACCTAAAGCAAAATCAAAAAAATAACATGGGTCTGCTGAGAGGCAATAATGCCAAGAATGAGTAGAGAAAATATAGCTACCTTAAATTCTTGGATGAATAAAAATACACAATAATTTTGAATTCTCTGGATGGCAAAATAATGAGGTCAATTTTGTAGAGAACCAGGTGAATTTTGGTCAATTTGACACTACATTGTTCATCGTTCTCTCATCAGCATTAACTGAAGCCTGCGAGAATAACAGTGCCTTATATTTTCGCCTTAAAGGAATTCGTAGGCAGTGTTTAAAAATAATAATACTCAAACTCACCAGAAAGCTTGACAAGCACTAGATCATACTGATATGCTCAAATTAGTTGTATAGGTTATGTCATTATTTTGGTAAGCTAATAGGCCACGTTCAGGGCCGGATTAAGGTCCGAGTGGACCCGGGGCTGAGAAAAGGCCGTCGCCTATACTGAAAAATCTCTGACAAGCAGAAAAGGTTATCTCCCTTCGGGGCCTCCGAGAGCGGGGGCAAGGGGGCACATGCACAGGGGCCCGGCGATCTGGAGGGGGCCCGGGACGATGATGAATATGCATAATTAACAATAAAACCAATAATAACGCTAAAGAAAGGGGGCCCAGCGAGTAAAAGGGGGCCCGGACCTGAGGACATCAAAAGCATCAAAATGAACAGTGTGAACAGGGGCGTCATTTGGGAGGGCAGGCGGGCTCCCCAAGGAAAATGGAGAAATAATGTATTAAGTAAATAAATACTGTAAATCGGTGCAAAAAATCGCCAAAATTGTCCAAAACTTGCCAAGAAATGTCAAAAAATTTCAAATTTGACAAAATTGGTCCAAAAATTGCCCAAAATTTGCCTATAATTGCTCAAAGTTTGCCCATAATATGCCAAAATTTTGCCAAATTTTATCAAAAAATTATCTCGCCCCGAAGAAAAGTGTGAAATGACGCTACTGAGTGTGAAAAAGAGTGACAAGAAAAAAGGTCATCACTAGTTTTCGAGAGTTGCAACATGACATCGTGTCGGTTAATTCAGGTTAAACCAATGACAAGCAAAAAAAAGGGTAGTCAGCAATTTTTAAATTTTTTTTTAGGCCCGCCAAGCCATTCTGCACAGGGGCCCGGAATTTCTCTCGGCGGGCCTGTCTCCCTTCCAAATCGTTATGACAAGCAAATAAAGGTTATCTCGAAAATCGGTGGGCCTATTTTCATGATGGGCCGGGGAGCTACATCCCCCTCAGCCCCCGCCTTAATATGGCCCTGACCACGTTCATATCACAGTAACGGATAACATTATGCCTTGAATGTTCAATTTATTTGGTTAGTGAGTTGTTGGTTGCTATATATGTGTACAATCACCGTCATAAAATATGCTAAAAATTGCTATCATGCTTGTCTTTTGTGGTAAAGTTCTAGACAAGGATAAAGTATTTCTAAGGTTGGGAAATGTCGTAAAAGGCAAAAGACAGTAGTGTACACAATATAGAAATGTCTACAGTTCACTAAGGAGAAAACGAAAGATAAATATTTACCCGAATTCTCTTACAGCGATTGATTCGAACGGTATACACCCCACTCGACGCACTGACTTTGAAATTTCTTATTCTCTTACATGTAACAGGAAAATAAGTGCTACGGTCATCGTCATCTGGAATGCATCCATTTTCATCCACGGATGCGTCCATTTCTTCATCGGACTCTAGGTTGGCCTTTGGATGACGCTCGAATAGTAGATCTTCATTTTCTGCACACAATTTAACAGAGAACTATCAAGTAAGTTGCTTTTAAATACAGATATCGACTGTTGAAAAATGTCTATGCCTTGAAAAGGGTTAAATATTTACTTTCAGTTGACGAGCAAGAAATTGGCAATCACAATGATTATAGTCGCCGGGCCCCTGTGCTCGTAACGTGCTAATTCTTTCGTGTGTTATTATTATTATTATTAATACATCTTCATCATCGGCCCTGGCCCTGTGCACAGGGCCGCCGAGAGGTGGGGGCAGGGGGCACTGCATAGGACCCGGCGGTCTGGAGGGGGCCGGGCCCATGATGAATACGTACAATTAAAAGATATGAATAATAACACTAAAGTAGAGGGGCCCGGCGAGCAAAAGGGGGCCTGGCGTGAAAAGGTCGACAAGCAAAAAGGTCATCAACTAATTTTAAGATGTGAAAGAGGCTGACAAGCAAGAAAAGATCGTCAGGTAAATTTTATTCTGCACAGGGGCCCAGAATTTCTCTCGGCGGGTCTGCCTGTGCATTTGCTCCCCTGTCCCCTCTCGGCGGCTCTGCTCAATGCGCCGCCACCTGGTTATTTTCTGTAGGTGCCCTTTAAAGCAGTTCCGACCTTTTCCTTGTCCTTGTTTTTGTACATATTTTTCCTTTTTTCTCTTATAATACTTTCCGGTTATAGGCTACTGGCGTATTCTACACGTCGAAGAAAATATGCCTATTCATGGAAGATGACTTGATACACTGCCACAGGCTTAACAAACGTTTAATTTACTGCAGCTATTGGCAAAGAAAGTGTGCTCTTTTACCGATACATTCGTCCAATAGACGATCGAGCTCTAAAAACTCAGGCTGGGGTTCGCCCATCTCGGCTAAACGGGTTGACTAAATGTATCTGTTACGAAGATAAGATGTCGTGTTTAATAGTAACGAACTTAACTATTACCTTGGCCGTTCATAAGTTGCAGGCCACAAAATGGCAAACACCAACATGAACAGCTTCATCATCTGCTGCATCGTTTCAGATCGCCAGAAATACAGACACAGTCTTTTGTCGGTTCTCATCACCACCTTCCTTATATGCGATTTTGATTCCGGGGCTTTGATGGGAAACGTCAAATTGTTCTAATAAGGCGTTACGCAGAAGATAATTTGAGTAATTAAAAGTAATTGTAACTGTAATTTAAATCAATTTACAACCGGTTTGCTGGCGACACCAACTGTCGGGGTCTCACACAAATAAAAATGGAAATAGGTATATGTATTTATTGTGTCCAGGTAAAGTGGATTCGAACATCGTGGATATTAAGGCAAATGTGTTGTAGTAAATTAAATTGTACTTACTATTTTAAGTGATCTTAATCTTATTCGTGTTTGGTGCGATTTGCATGTACAGTATGTAGGTCAGCTTCAGCCTATGGAATGGTTGCTATGTGAACTGGCCAGAAAAAGCCGCCTGGCCGTGTGGTGTTCGCGTTCGATGGCTTAATGAGATGATCGATTCCATGGATGCGAGATCTGCTGAGAGGAGAGCCTGCTGAGGGGGCGGGAGAGAAAATGGCGGACGTCGTCGGAGATTGTCGAGTTTTTAATTAAAGAATTTCAAATAAAACTTTATTAATTGCGAGGGTTATTCGTAGCGACTGTTGTTTTGGACTGTCTGGAATGAGCTGTAGCGCTTATAGAGAGCAAGATTGACTTTAATTGATTTTCTGTTCGAATGTACTTGCCATGTTGCCAATCTGCATAGGGACAACGTTCTTAGAAGCGCTCCTTTCATAGAATTGTCTAAACTATGATCAGTAGCATGCAGAGGGCCGGGGCTATATAGGTGGGCGGCGGTGACCCCGGTAGGGGCGACAAAATTGACTCGGCGTCCTATTTTTTTGCTCGTCAAACATTTTTTATCGACTTGGCCCCGACGCCCACCACTCTCTGCACGCCACTGACTATAATTAATTTTAATCAAATTGCAACATTAGGTCTTGTGACTGAAATGTAGTCACCGGCTGTAATTAGCTATTTGATTGCATTAGTTTTTGTCTTCATTAATTAAATTATATTGTTTCTATTCTGTTGGTTCATAATGAATTGGTGTCTATACGGCAGTGGCGGTTCCACTTGGGGGATGAGTGGGGATGCATCCCCCCACTGTTTTTCGCTTATAAACCTATTTTTGGGTATATTTTGGTAAAATCACAGGAAAAACTGCGGATGACGTTTTTTGCTTCTCAGCCTTTTTTGGCAAAGTTTGTTAACACTGAGTAGGCAAAACACTGCAAATGTTGACTATTTCCTTTCTTCTTTTTGTCCCCCACCAACTTCCTATGAATTCATTTCATCCTCTCACCAAGAAATCCTGGAACCGCCACTGGTCTGCGGCTTTGTCCTTAAGCCCTAACAGGCCCTCCGAGAGGGGGGCAGGGGGGCAACTGCACAGGGGCCCGGCGGTCTGGAGGGGGCCCGGGCCGATGATGAATATGTATAATTAACAATAAAATGAATAATAACACTAAAGAACGGTTAAAAATGTCAGTTCAGCAGAGGGGCCCGGCGAGCACAAGGGGGCCAGGGAGCAAAAAAAAAAAAAGGTCGTCAACATAAAAAGGTCGTAAACATTTATAATAAACGGCTGACGAGCAAAAAAAAAAGGTCGTCAAGAAAAAATTATGACTTGTCAAGGGCCCGTCGGCCATTCTGCACAGGGGCCCGGAATTTCTCTCGGAGGGCCTGAGCCCTAGACCAGGCTTTATGATTATTACCCTAAGCAAACGAGTATTATTTGAAACTGCCAGGAAGGGTCGTCACAATATAAATTATACATAAATTAATACAAGTTCGGAGCTGCTGATTAATTGCATAACCAGAATAGGCGGTTGAGAAAGTTTGACAATTTTAGACAAGATCAAGATAATTTGACGTCAGCAGTTTCATTTTTTACATTAAATCACAAAATATAGGAAATTGTCGACTTGAAATTAACAAATCAGCGACCATATGCCTCTTATGACAATTTTGTATCATTTGGGTTCACCGCGGAAAGATGATAAAAGCTAGAATTCAAAGTGTTATAGTCATTTTTAGTCATTTTATAGTCATTTTAAGGCTGTCTATATACAACACCAACAATTTTTAAGCTTGTAGGGGTCTAACAGTTTTGTCATAATTTTAAGGGTCATTCAAAATCTGATTTTTTTTACAAGGGGGTCAAAATTTGGCTAGAAATTGTTGTAATTAATGGACAGCCCTTCGAAAATTACGCCACCTCCAAATCATATCACTGATCCGGATTTTGACAGTCCATATTGTTATAAATTCTGCTCAAGTCATAAAATTGTGTCTACATTATCATTTTTGCGTTTCAGTTGTTATTTATAGCTAATTAATTATGGATGTCTTATGCAGCCTGCAATGACTAACGGAAGTTCAAGTTCCTAATTTTCCGCTAAATAATTATATAATATATAGGCTAGCAGTTTAATTGGTGAACTTTAAATGTGCACTGATGATTTTATTGAATTAGCATGAACTCTAATTTTCTCAGCTATCCACCATTAGCTTGATAAATGTAGAAAATACAGATGTTGTCAGGTTTACCCGGAATTACGTGACAGGCAAAATATCAAGATCTCGTGACAGCATCTCAAGAAAGCGTTGTCACGAGATCCGAAGAATGCCGATCTGCGATCTGTACCAGATGTCTTTCATATCAAACATCCCATGCCTAATTAGTTAATTTTGAGTGTTCAGTCGAAGCGCACTAGGACTTTTACCTTCGACCTCAGTACAGAAGCATTATTCTTACATGCAGTGACGGTTCCGCGTGGGGGATGAGTGGGAATGCATCCCCCACCGGACTTCCGGACTTTTTTCGCTTGTGAAACCAATTTTGTTTTGTAAAAGTCTAGTAAAACTACGGGAAAAAGTGCGGATGACCATTTTTGCTCGTCAATCTACTTTTTGGTAGAAAAGAGTAGTAAAATTAAAGAAAATTCCCTGTTGTCAACCTTTTCGGCAAAGTTTATTGATTTATTTCCTTCTCTTTTCATCCCTCCCACCAACTTCATATGAATTCATTTCACCCCCCACCAAGAAATCCTGGAATCGCCACTGCTTACATGTACGTGCAATTATTCTAGTTTGGCCTTAGCATGATGCTGGCTTGAACTTCCTTGAAGAGCATAAACTAGGATCAAATTCATAGTGTTGGAGGCTCGGGGCGAGTGGTTGTATTATCATAAAGTATTTCGTTGATTTTAATAGTTTATTCTCGCAAAAACTCAAAGTACAACCATAACCAAGACGGAAGAGCCTAAAGTTCTAACCAAAGACTCTTAATCAAGGTAAAAAAGTAAGTAAGAAAGTCACCAACCATACAAATATACAACAATAGCGAGACTGGCTAAAGTCGTCAACTTAATCGCTAGTTTCTGCCATTCTGTGTGAAAGCACAGGAAGGCAATGGTTATCAATCGAAAACGAGGCGGTGCAGTTATTACAATTAGGCCTACCTGTATGCAGGGATGTGACCAAGACAGTAAGTGGCAAGACCAAGACCAAGACACTAACCCTCAAGACCAAGACCAAGACATTAGGTGCCAAGACCAAGACACTAGGGCTCAAGACCAAGACAGTAATTTTAAACATCAAGAAAACAGACAAAACAGGATTCACACATTTTTTATCAACATCAGCAATAAAATTACGAAAATTTGGATGCTCATCTAAACTGACTGACAGACTGCACCCGACAATTAGACAGTGTCTCGAGACGTCACATCACTGCCTGTATGTTCTTGGCGTCAATGTACTTGCATCTAATGGCAGGCGGACAAAACTTTTCACAAGCATACACGAGTGTCGAGCAGAAATGACCATGGGTCCATTTTTTAGAACTCAATCCAACCCAACCCTTCAGATCTCCAACCCAACCAACCCATTCCAATAATAGGTTTACTTGACCCAACCCAACCCACTGTAACACGTTACAGTTTCTGAAACCATTACTTATTTTCTGACCCAACCCAACTCACCATTAACATGAAAAAGTCTGACCCAACCCAACCCATGGACATCTCTGGTGTCGAGTAGCAGCAGAGAAAGTGAGGCAGAAACACATCCTGCTTCTGGAATCTATGCGAACATTTACACAGCTGTTAATCAACACGGGCAGTGTCATTGTTGATAGAGATAAAGTTTATTTTCTGTCTGCTCATAATTAACCTCTTAACTGGAGATCCCAGATATATCCGTCCATTTTACATTGAGTTACAGTTAAATACACGGTTAAGGGATTAATACTTAATAATTAAAAATGCCAATCTTGAACAGTGATTCTCACACAGGACAGATCCTATTGAACCACCCCAAACCCGTTTATTATTATTTGCTGCTAATACTGATATATTATTATTATTATTATTATTATTATTATTTATTATTATTATTATTATGGTGATTATTATTATGGTTTTATTATTATGGTTATTATTATTATTATTATTATTATTATTATTATTATTATTATTATTATTATTATTATTATTATTATTCGCATCACCATCACCATCTTAAGCCCTTAGGAATAAAGAGCTACTGCGGTGCTACTTTTGAAAGCGATATGGTAATCAACGAGATTTTACTTACTTACTTACTCGCATCGCCATATTTGTATATATTACAATTAATAATTGTATGCTAATCAGATTTTCGCATTTCAAATGTGCTGTTTTCCTCTGAAAGCGTGTAATAATAATAATAATAATAATAATAATAATAATAATAATAATAATAATAATAATAATAATAATAATAATTCTTGAAAGCTCGTTGAATCGCTGCGTGGATGGTCCCGTTGATTTATTGCTCATTCAATTGCTTCTTAGTCCGAAGAAATTTGTCATTGTCTCTATGGCAAAACAGTATTCAAATTAGTGCAAATCAATTGTATAAGCGTATAAAATATTCATATCTCAGTGGGAACGATTTCGCATAGGCCTATAAAGAACAGCAATAGAGATTTGGTGGATTCATTGACTGTCGCTTGCGATCCTGAACATCTCCATTCATCCGCTGGTCGTACTGAGATCCACAATGGTGAACGGACTCAAACGTCTTTGGCTGATGATTCTCATTTCGGCCATTCTTCTGTCTCAGATGATTGCGATGGGAAGTGAGTTTCAAATGCTGACGAACGAACTACATTTCGAATCATCAATCTGAATAAAATAACAGAAGCGAAAATTATATTTGTAACTTACTACATAACCTGGCTCGACAGCCCAGCGACCTCTTCATTGTCAGCTATGCTCATCGGGGTCGGATCCCGAACAGTGAAAAGGTTGTCTATATATAGGCCCCTACGGTCGAGCAAGCGAAAGTCGGATTTGTATTGGTTAACTCTTAGTGGTCGATGACCAATCAAATCTCGACCAAAATCTGACGGAAACTGATTTAATAACACTCTAAACCGGCGGCGGCGTGGAAAACAACAAGACGAACTATCTAGGAAATGCTAGTTGGAAGATTTGTGTTAAGCCTAGCTCTGAAAGTGCTCAGTCAAACCAGACTTTTGGCCCAGAAAGAAAAGCTCTTTTGCCATTTCAGTGTTGGTTCTAGGCATATTTAGCAATGAACCAGCAAACCTTGAATGACAATGTTTCGGATTGTTTAACATAGATTTTAAATATTGAGGTTGGTCAGACTGCAGTATTAGACCAGCTTATTGTAGGATCTTTCCGAGTAGGTCTAAGTCTTTTTATGGCCTTTGGAGCAATGCAGGTCTTTGGACCCTAAATTTCCCTATCGATCCTATCGATCCACCTGTTTTTCAAACATTTTATGACTATTATTATTATTATTATTATTATTATTATTATTATTATTATTCCAGGACAATTTATATAGCGCTGTACGAATGGTTTAAAATCCAAAATCAAAAGCGACTATATATATATATATAGGCCTATATATGTACTGTTTTTTGAATATTTCAGCTAAGAATTGCAAATCTGATGCCGATTGTCCAAAGCCATGGATATGTATACAATATTTCGGTAGATCTGGTTGCGCGCCCATCGATTGGTAAAATACTCCAATATGCAGTAGTTGATTAATTCTTCGCCTATATAACTTAGAGAACTCTGTGTACAAATTTCTTTCGAATAATGTTTTTCTACTAAAATTTGGCGAAGTGCTTCTGACATGCGCAAATCACTACATTGAAATTTCAAGATTTTAAGAAAAATTTAGAGATCGGGATTTTGAAGTTTGTGTTATTTTTTTGGTAAAACTCTGGACATTTGAGTATTAGAGTCAAAATCTTGCGGTCTCGTTAGATGTATAGGCTTAATGACATCCAACGACTTCAAGTGTAGGCCTATTATCATAATTTATAAAATTCTTGGCATTGCTCTCCAATTGTCTTTACGAGCAGATTTATTCATTGATGAGAAGTTGATTTTTAAAATCTCATTATTTTCTCATCACTCAGTCTGTCATAAAATCTCTCATGTGTCATTTTTAAATGCGAAGCGTCAAAGTTACTTTCGAAGAATAATGCTCTGTTGTTCGCCAGTATTATAATTTCTACAGACATCTTGTAATTTCTGTAAGGTTTACAGTCTATGGTTTCTCGGAGCCTTAGAGTTCTGCGGAACAGCGTCAGGGATTCCGCGAGAAGGTTGAAGACATGAGAACCCAGTTTTCGAATATAAAATCAAGCCTTGAAAATTATGTGCTAACAAAAGATCAAAAACACTGTTTACATTAAAATGCTTCATAGGTCTCATACTTACAATAAATGCGATTATTGCTATTTGTCCATGCTCAATATATTACATAGTAGATTATACGTCGCGCCATTATAGGCTTACTCCCTACAAATTTTAATTATTGTAATTAAGCTTATGTGAAACCAAGGGCCCCCAAATAAAAATAATATTGCATGAAAACGTTTTCCTCGTTCAAAACAGTTGGGAAACACTGCACTACGAAATAAGATAATGTGGGATTAAAAATGGGAATCTTATTCAGAGGTTGTTTCCGTGGTAGGTTTGGCAAACAAATAACAAGAGGTTCAATAATTCAGCAATCGTATTCAGTTATGAATGCAGAAATATGGAGAACATGAAAAGCAATCGTATTCAGTTATGAATGCAGAAATATGGAGAACATGAAAAGTCAATATCGACCCTTTCGTTATGTAGATATGTGGATATTAGGCTACTAGAAAAACGGTCTTTTATATTATGCCAAAGTATGCAAAACATCTGCTAAGACATGGAAGTTACTTCGACGTGAAATTGTCAAAAATATGATTCTTGAATTGTCACAAGTTTAGAAGTCACTGTATTTCGAATATGTTTTTAGAATGTCTTCATTATCTTGACGGTACCTGCGAATCTACCACCATCGGAGCCGTCGTCCTGATCTCCACCATAAGCGCTGTTTTCGTCACGTTGAGCGTGGTAACGGCAGTGTATACCATCGTGACCTGACACCGACCAGAGGGCTCGTCTTATTACGCGTAACACTAGAACACTGACTCCTGTCCATGTTGAGCGCCATCACAGGACAGAAGGTAGTGAATTGGTTTCTGGAAGCCTCAATATCCGATCCATTTGCTAACAAGTCTGACGATCTGCTGTGCAAGGAACAGTGTGCAATGATGTATCATTCTTAGTCGAAACGTTGGCAGACAGTGACTCTACTAGTATTCACCGGCTTCGAGCTATGCCAGGCTTTCACGTCGTCAATTGTTCATGCTCAAGGTCACCATCCATCGTTAACATGGTTGAGGTCACATCAGACTCGTTGGTGTCACAACAGACCTCATTGTTTCTATAGTGCAGAGCCGAGCCCGAATATCTTAATTTGTGCAAGTGGTACTAAGAACGTGTTTTCAGATTCAGTTGTCATATTTTGAAAAAAATGATCAACGTAATATTAAGATTAACTGACGTACTCGTACATGCCAGACTACTGTGAATAATGGAATTTAATGACCAAGATCCAGCATAAATAACGATGTCTTCTTTTGATGTGTTAAATGCATATCCTTAAATAATTAGTATAGACAAAGGTGCTTAATAAATATCATTTACTCAAGATGCAGGCAAAGTCAAGCATTGAATAACGCATTTTTACATAAGTTTACGATTTCTAAAGACTATTTCTTCTTTTTCCTTTTATCATTTCTTTTTTGATCAATAGCGATTTCATCTGGACGTGCCCAATATTTATCCTTCTTCTTTCCTTTCTTGCTATTACGCCGATCATGTTTTTCAGCTGAATACTCGACTTTATCGGGGCTGAGATCTTCCTGCGTCTCATCTTCGTCAACGCCCCCACTTAATTGTAGCTCAAAACAGTGGTCTTGGACGTTATCAACTTCGCTTGTTGACTTATTTTTATTGGATTCTCGACGTTGTGAAGTATTTGTACTTTGGTCTTTATGTCTGGTGGCCATCACGATTGCCTTTGAGTTTGAGATACGAATAATCAGAGTTCTGTCATTTCTGCTCACAAAATGCGAGCAGCAATTGTCAATTCCTTCTCAACTTCGTTATTTAGCAGTCAAGAAATCGCCTTTTCTTCAAGTAAGCTTAGTATTGGGCGTGTGTCTAATATAGGATCTTTATCGTCAAGGCAAAATGTTTTGTCTATCCAAACAGTCTGCTCTTACAGATGTCGTTGTCTGATTCGCTACGGGAAGACATCGTTTCAATTGTTCACTCTAAATAATTAGAAAATATACAGAGATTCTTATCCGAAGTTGCAATACATGCAGAGTTGTAAATTGATTAATCAATCAGACTTGTTTAATGAGTTGAAACAATAACTTAAACGAAATTCAAAGCACATCTATATAGCAACGATCTAGACAATTAATCTATACTAAAAGGCAAAGCAAGAAAAGAGAATCAATTTTGTACAGAACCTGTCACTTTAGCGATGTTCTGTGATGATGTAATATTGCAATGTTCATAATTGCAAAAATGCATAATACATAAGATGTGTGTACATGTGTGTGTGTGTGTGTGTGTGTGAGAATAACTATACATAAGATGTGGGTGAAAAACTCCGCCATAATCGGTGACAAGCCCAGTTGAGGAACCACAGACACAGCCACTCACACACAGACGCTCGTCGCCTTTTATACGGACGCGTCTATAAACAAACACAATACACGCATGTGGGCGAATTGTGCATGTGGATATTATGTGTCGATAAAATGACAGTTTGAAGACAAATGCACGCCAAACTGAACAATTAGGTTTGTACCTATAATCAAGCTAAAGATGAGGCTGAAATTAACCTGCCATGCAGCTGATGGTTATGTAGAGATTGCAAAATGAAATAAGAAGTTGTCGTTTAAATTTTTAATGGGGTCTAATTTTTGTTGTTGCTCTAGAAGTCTACATAGAAATCTATGACGATACACACACACACACAAACACACACACACACACACACATATATATATATATATATATATAATGACCGTTCAACAAAAGTCAAAATAATAAATGCCATTGAGACACTTACTTTAATGGAATAAAATCTTAACTGCGCACTTTCTGCTTGTACGCTGAACAAAATGTAGACGATAAAACAATCAGTCTGCTTGAAGCTCTGCGTTCTATTAATATCACGGCTGATCATAAAACTACGGAGTTTCCAAATATCGAAAATGAAAATGACCATATGCAAAAGACCACATAAAAATCGATGTACATGCAAAGCATTTGGCGCTACTCAGTGTTTAATCTAGGCCGTTTCCGTGGGGAATTGTCTTTCCCGGAAATTTCAAATTCCCGAAATTTTGAAATACTACATGGACTAACAGCGGTCCCCTGCAGAATTTCCCCGGCTTTGTAAGTTTCCTCCGAAGTCCAGGAGTCTAGATTAAACACTGGTGCTACTTATGAACAGACCAAGACATTGATTGATCTGAATCGATCTAAGACTTTACACTGCTCATCGTTTCACCACATGTGTTCGTCAAGAATCGTCACATTGAAAAATAATCGTTCCTTCAACGAGTTGAAGGAAGCAAAAGAAAACGAACACGGGCCATCCATAAATGACGTCACGCGATTTGGGGCAGTTTTTACCCTATCCCTCGTTACACGTCGTCCCCTCAAATATTTCATGAAATCTCAAATGTGAGACCCCTTCAAATATGACGTCACAGCACGTTAACCCTCCGTCATCTTGTCGTCTTTCCAATGTCAAAATTGATGTTTCGTTTGAAAATATTTATCATACTTATTATAGTTAAAACAATATTCAGAAACTTTTTCAAATTCTTATTTTAAAATGAAATATAATAATTATAAGTGTTAAATACGTTCAATTTTGCGGTAACATAGCGTTGCGGTATTAATAAAAATATTTAGTATTATATGACGTCACATTTCTGGAAACCCCCGTCGTCACACATCGTCGCAAATGTTTGAACCCCCTAAGTGCGTGACGTCATTTATGGGCGGCTCTAGGCCATAGATACATTTAATTTCAGTCTCCACTTCCTGGATCATTTCTTCTGGTCACTTTCTCCTCGAGAGAATATTGGATTGAGCTTACATCTTTAAAATCGACTACTAAAATCGATTACAGTGGTTCTCACACAGGGCAGTCCGTAGGGGCCTACTGAACCACTTTAAACCTTGTTATATTATTATATTATATATTATATATTATTAAAATAAATTACAATAGCAGACTGCCTTTATCGATCAACTTTGTTTCGTTGTGCTTAAATCCTACTTAGCTGTGACGAATTTCATAATATTCTTAAGTAGAGTTGTGACGACCCCGGCTCGCGGTCTCGTCTCGCGGCCAGTAGTCGGGCGGCCCCCAACGCCCGCTCGGTTTCCCGATCGCCTTCCGCCGCCGACTCTGCCTGATCGACGGCGTCTCTCTCACTCTCCGATTCACAGTCATCAAACGAGGTGTACGCGGCTGCCGGGCAGGCCGTATACTGAAGATGGCCGCTCCTCAACACAGGGTCCCGATTTTCTTCGTCTGACGTCTCTCAGTCCGTCCTGTCCCCGGTCTCTTTCGAGATGCCCTTTAACGGCTTGGTCTCGGCGCCTTAGGCGAGTTTGTACATGTTCTTGGTCACGGACTTCAACTTTGTACTGCGCATCTTCATTCTCAGTAACGGTACTCGTCTTCCGATCCCTTAAAGACAGGCGGCATTGTCTATCCTCTGTTGCGGCTTCTTAGCACTCTTGGCTTCCTGTTCTCCGATCGACAGTTTGGGCGTCTGTCTTCTTCAACGGCTTCACTCACGACAATGTCTACCGATCCTGACTGTACGGCGGTTCACTCTCTTCCTTCAGCTATTACTGTACAAACCGATTCTCGGTCACTTATATACAGTCGGGTGTCTGTCTTTCTCAGCGGCTCCATTACATGCCGATGTCCCCCGTGCCTGAACGGACGGTGGTCCGTCGTATTCAACGGTCTATACCACGACAGGCGGACTTCTGTCTCGTTTCTTGGCTCAGAGTTTACCTCATCGGCACTGATGTGACCGTTGATAGGCGTTTTTCATCATAGCCAATAGTCACTGACAGTGCGCAGATTACTCCATCGTCAACAGCGACTTTATAAAGACACAAACGCAGCTTCATTTTTATTTGGCTTATTTATTTTGTAACCAACCATGCAACGCTGACAACACGTACTAAGCAATGACAACAGTGGCGACCACTGACAGATTCAGACGGTAGCTAAAAACACCGCGTGATCGCCAAAATAACTAGAGTCTCAAAGGGAAGGGGAAGCAGTCGATAACTCTTAACCCGTCTTATGTATGAAACGACGCGCATTCAGCACTTTTATCTGGCTCCAAGAAAAATCCCCTTATTATCTCCGTGCTTCTTCATCTGTTGCTTCACGTCGCCAATTTCTTTTATATAGTTTCAAATTTTGAATTTTGACTACGGACCCTTCAGCGGACTTTTCAATTCGAGTTTTCTGGCAGCCTAAACACTCGCGATAAATCAAAACCAACAGGTCTTAGGCGGACGTCTTGCGAATTGAGTGTTCGAACGCCTGTTCGCAGTCTATGGAAATAACCACATCGGGGACGAGACACTCGACGACCGCCGCATGCAGCAGCCGTCCGTCGAGATTCCCAAGGCGGCGAAGATCGGAGAGGGCCAAGATTGTTGCTGGTTAGTCAGCGTCGTTACCGCCCGCCCGGTAGCGTCGCGACCGTCGCTGAAGCAACGACCGTCCAGTGTTGTCCTTCCAAGGCGACTGGTGCCTCTGTCGCGCAAAAAGGACGGCCTGAAACATGATTAAAGTTGCTGGATGGTTGGAAAGGATATGCAGCCTATAGTTGAACAGGGGAATTTCTACTTCACGGGCATGTCCAACCAATGTTTACAGCCATCGATGGCTAACCGCTTTCTCCGCCACAGGCAATAAAATTAATTAAAACTCGCAATTTGCTTTTTTTAGAAAGTAACAGAGTGTCCAATCACGTAGAGATTTTCACCCTAAGTCTAAATATGGCGTCCATGTGTTACAACCTGCACAAGAGCAGAACGTCTCTTAACCATAACATAAAATGACAGTTCGTCAGACATTGACATCGAAGGTATTTCCTTCTGCTTTACATTACTAGTCTTTTGTGTCTCTGAATCATACTTTGAATCAATTGAACCGATTTTCCACACCGTCCGTACTCTATGTTTGACCTTTTTCTCGGATTTCTTTCAAATCTAATGATAAATTACCAAGCATGGATGGCTGTAATTCCTATGTCAAATGACGAAAATGGAGGAGGTTAAGAATCCCATAAAGGGCTTTGTATAGGCCTGCTTTGACGTAATGCTGCATAGAGTATGGCTGCGCTGTAGCGTCTGATTTCCGTCAGTTGTGACAAATTTGGTTGAACAAAATCCGCATTTGCACCACAAGAACAAGCAGTCATCTGTGGTACTGCCGATAACTTCTGTGCGCTTTGGACGTAGATGTATATCAGAAATTCCCATGCATTCAATTTTAAACATACTTCGCAACCAGTTGAAGAATTCGACGGATCAGAGGAAGAAATATTTCTGTAAAGTAGCAAATCCTAAAATCACCTGCAAGTGTTCATCATATATCTGTGATAGACTATTGCAAATCAAAACAGGTATGGATGAAACAAGTTCTTGTGGAATTTCATTTACAACATCAGACCTCGCTTTGATATCCAAGTATCTGCTGATTTCAGTCAGAGATTCACTGTACGACTGCATAGCCGTAAAGTAAAAATTTGTTTGGTAAGCCAACGCAGCGAAAAAATGACGGCGGAAGCGAATCCATATGCATCCGTTCAAGAGCATCGTCATCAAAACTCTGTCGAAGGTTTCGACGATAGATTGGTTTGAGTTTCTGGTTAGTTTGCGAACCAACATTACGTTGAAATTTTCGTCAAAATGACAACTCAGGATTTAAGTATTTAAAAGAATTAAAGTCGTCTTTCTGATCGAAGCGCATTTAAAACTTTCAAGACACTCAACATAGTCTTTGCTTTCTCCTTGAAGCAACATTGTCGATGGACATTAAAACGAAGATGTGCTTCAACTGCAGAATGAAGATATCTCATTCCTGGTAAAACCATTCACATTGAGATAAATATTGCGGAAATCGTCCATTTAAATCTTCATTGGTGGAAATGATGAACACGTAAGTCTGAGGTATTGAACTTCGGCAGACACCCAATGAACACTCATACCTCTCATTTTGCTCATGATCAGTTCGCAAAGAGGGCCTACAGCTCCACTTACCAAGCCTTCAGAAATCATATTTAATTCTTCTTCAAAACTTTCTTCGCCTTTCAGATGACACATTACACTGCATTTTGGAATGAAATAATTAGGACAATATTTATTCTTTAGACATCTGCGAAACCGAATGAGCAATGTTTCCACACAAGTGACCAGGTTTTCTTCTCTCCAAAATTCAGGTGGGTACTTTTCGCAAGCCCAGAACATGAGAGTTTTGAAATAGTAAGTCTGTAAACTTTTCTTTCCATCGCCACTACAATTGTTTGAATAGGCTTTCTTGATAACTCGAATAATATGATATGCCTTCTTTTGAACGTCTGTCCAACTGTGAATCAATAGAAGTTCCGCTTTTGAGAATGAGAATCTCCATTCTGTGTCGTCACAAGAGCTCCATGTACGAAGTTTCGAACAAAATGACAACCGCCTCTTGTTATCCTGGCGATCAATTTCTCATTCGGCCATCCGTGAAATCTTTTGCGCTTTTTCCATTCCTCTGCTTCAACAGGCCAATAGGGACAGTATATTGCAAAAACGTCGTCTACTTCCACTATGAATAATCAAGTTTATAGTGATCCTGAGGCATTATTCCACATACGGCATACTTTGCAGTGACGCGCCGCCACTTTCTACGTTGGCTAACATGCGTGGTCGACGGTAGTATGATGGCTTATCGCTTAGGTTGTCTCCGTCGACTTTCAGGTTTAGCATATCCTGATGGTGTTTCCGTGCTGTCTATTCTGAGTATCGTGCATCTGGTATTTTTAGGCGGATTTCTGTTCCAAGGAATTGCACAGATATCATAGCAGTAGAATAGGGCGTCTCCATCTGATTCGTAGTTTGAGGAATATTTCATTGAAAGCTCAAACCTACTCCCAGAGCAGATAGCGAACAGGATCCGGTACAGTGAAGCTCCTCAAACGAAACTTCAGATGATCCATTCTTTCTGGTACAAGGTTGTTGGTATAGTACTGAAAAACAGATGTTTCCTTTGGACATTTTTATTTAAGTCAGAATTCTTCAATCAAAAGACAATATGACCAGCCATTGTCTAAATGAATCTCATTAACTTTATAGAAAAATTGCTATAGAAAAATTCGTAGAATTGGATGGGTGGAAAAGACAAGCAACGAGGAGCTACACAAGAAAATCCAGCCAAAGGAGACCCTGGTGCAAACGTAATACTGAGGAAACTGCGTCTTTGGAGGGCGACTGAAAATGCAGGACAGAAAATGCCGGACTGGAAAATGACGGACGAGAAATTAAGCGGACCAAATTTCCGGGGTGGAAAATGCCGGACTGGAAAATGACGGACGAAATTTCGAGTGGAAAATGCAGGACTGGATATTATGGACCAAATTTTTGGGATGGAAAAAGAGACTGGAAATTCATGGACCAAATTTCCGGGTGGAAAATGCAGCTTTACAGGTAGTCTTCATGCGCATGTAGTTTCGTATGAATTCTTCGCATTTTTAGCGACGATAATTAATAATACAGTTATCATAGCACATAGGTTTACCTTTTGATTGTATTGCTGGCAATCCTTCTTTACCGTCCCCGGTTTTAGCGTGGTATAAGGGAAATTTTTATCAATGACGTGTCAGAATTTTGTTCGATCACAATATCTTGACTAAAGCAATAAGCTCTTTATTAAAGAGATATTTGATTGTAGGTCTGAATGCAAAGATAAACTTAGGTTTCTCTAAATTTACAGTATCAGCTACAATGGAATATAGCCCGGATGAATGCTTACTCATAAAAAGACACTTTACGCCATATGAATAGAAACAATCTTGACCTTTGGCCTTAATTGTCTAAGAGTTGACTCATAATAAGAAAACTATCGTGCCGACATAGTAGGCCCTAATTATGATACCAACTCTAATTATGATACCAAATCTACAACGAGGTTTTTATGCTACAATCACTCCCCTCATTGACTGGGACGTCATGTTAGGACATGAACGAGGTTTACCATAAAACGATAACTTTGAATGCAGATCAAATTTATTTAAATGAAATTTTTGTATTGCGAAGAGCCAACAATGGCTCGGAAGAATTTACAACATGAAATCCAGGGAAAAGTGGTTCGTTCGCGCTGGCAGACTGACTATGACAACTGGAGTTGTTGGTCATATATTTCAACAATTACAGTTTGTGAATAATCATATTGTGTCCGTTGTATCTATATATATATATTTCGATGTCCGGCGGACGGCACGTCCGACGGCAAACATGGCAGATATTGCAAGACGCTGTTGTCATTGACAACCAAATATTGTTTAATCAAAAAGTATTATAATCAACGGAGCGTTTAACGAAGCGTCTTTAATGCAGCTTAAACCCCGTCCCCTTCCTCACCCCTCTCTCTCCCAATCGCCCAGGCCCCAACCCATTCCGCCCTGGCTTCAAACCCTCTTTCCCTTCCTCTCCCCATCCCTCTCAATCCCATTTCTCTACCCATCCCTCTCCCAATCGCTCCGGCCCCAACACATCCCCAGCCAGCTGCAGGCCCAACCCATACCTGCCCTGCCTCCTACCCCACAGGCCCCACCCCTGTTCCCATTCCCTTTTCCCAACTCTTCTTCCTCTTCCCAATCGCCCCTGCCCAACACATCCCCTGCCCAGGCCCCAACCCATACCTGCCCCACCCCACCCCACAGGCCCCAAACCCCTGTTACCCTTCCTCCTCTCCTAACCCTTCCCTCTCCCAAACCCCCTTCTCTCCCAACCCCTTCCTCTCCCCAAACCTCCCCAATCGCCCCAGGCCCCAACCTGTACCCGCCCGCCTACCCCACAGCCTCAAACCCCGGTCCCATTCCCTCTCACCATCCCTCTCCCAACCCCATTCCCTCTCACCATCCCTTTCCCAATCGCCCTGGCCCCAACCCATCACTGCTCCGCCCACCCCACCGGTCCCAAACCCTGTTCCCAAACCTACGGCTACAAACCCCGTTCCCAAACCTTACACAACGCTGCTCCGAAAACCCGTACAACCCACTTTCCTCCTCCCAAACCTCCTTCCTCTCACAATGCCCGTTATTATATATATATTTATTCCTTCCTAGCCTCAATACCTACTTTTTCTACTTTTTTAAATTTAACCCTCAAGTGGGGATTAAATTTCAGACGCCGTCACCGTACTGGGGATTTAATTTTTGGAAAAGCGTTCTTCAGAAATGATTGCTGTAACGTTTTAAATTTG